>JAQFVV010006650.1:115184-198742 GCA_028023455.1 Epiperipatus broadwayi
ATTCCAAGACATTTGCATCAAATAAAGAACTTACATTTTTGATATCTTTGCATTGAAATTTGATTGTTTTTGTTGTTAATTACTTTAAAGATTAATTAGTAATTTACATGAATTAGCAAAAAATAGATTTTTATTTTATATTGATTAATAGATGTAAATTATTATCGATTTTAACATTTCATCCATCTTTGATATATATATATATAGATATATATAATACAAATAAAATGTCCGTTAATTAAAAACTATTGTATATGTATATACATATATTTATTCTTTAATGGAATGGTGTTATAAAAGCCTCCCATTATATTCATATATTTTTGGTGTTACTATTAAAAAACGTATTCAAAGATAAATGAAATTGCTTTAATTTAAAAAAAAAAGATCTTATGCACATATTGCACTTAAAGAACACACACACACACACACACACACATATATATATATATATATATATATTATAACCCTAAGATTTAATACATTTTAACTTTAAAATGTATTTATTTTTTAGTTATAAATTAATACGATTTAACTTATTTCTTGCATGAATTTATTCTTATGTATAAAATTAGTATGATGTAATGACATTGATGAAAGAAAAATATTACAATCGTACCTTATAATAGTAAAGCTTAACTACTTTTGACCATTATTTTTAATTAAATCAATAGTAGACCTGAATAATATAGCAGATACAATTAACCAAATTCAAGCGGCAAAAAGATCAGACCATTTGTAACTGGATTTAAATACTTTACATTTGTGTATAAAATAAAATCTGATACTATTATTATTATACCAAAATTATGTTTGCTGAAAATATAGTTATACTGATCAATAATAAAGTTATCTATTTTTTTCCCCAAAATGTAAAGTTTAGAAATGACTTTCATGATCTTAGACCTATTTATAGAATTGCATAAAATGTCATACATGTAAATGGTTTTCCATTACTGACTGATAAATGTTTTTCAGATAAAAAAAAGTATACTTGAACATATGTATAGAAAAAACACAAACACCATTATCTAACTCAGTATTAAATAAGTTTACTAAAATAATTAGAAATGTGTAATAAATTTATGAATAATTAACAGTCATAATAATAAAATTGAATTTGTAATGACACAAGTGGAATATATTTTATTTTGAATTTACAAATATCAGATATTAATTTCATTAAATTGAAAATTTTTTAATAAATATTTAAATGGTAATACACCTGGGTCTTGTTTTATGCGGATTATTTTAATGTGATTTTAAAGTTATGTGATTCATGTTTCTTTTTAATACCTTTCATATTTCACTATATTTATTAGATATCAAGAAATTTAAATTATTAATCACTTATTTTGACTTGAAATACTTTTTTTAAAAAAAATATAATGTTAACTTGAATATGGCTCGAAGCTGTATTTAGAATCTTAGCTTCTATGTAAATAACCTACTTATACTAATGAGTAAATAATAATAATAAATTTATACTTATGTATAACAATATTGCAATAAATATTCAAAAATTTTAAACTATTAAAATGTAATTTGTTAGATATAATAGAAATAAAATAAATTTTAGATTAATAAAATAAATAATGAAGATTTTATTGATTTTTAAAATGAAACTAGATCTTTCTAATGATAATGTATAATCTTTGTGTTTTGATTGTGATCTCATTTTTGTAAAATAAAAACAGAAAAACATCAACATAGCACAAGACTGAAAGTGCGCTAGTTGTACATCATGTCACAAATCTGATTCACAAATGAATGCATATTCTCAAATAGTGGTAATGATTAAAATATGTATGAATAATGTACAATTAAATACTGTAGTTAATAAAAAAAATTGAAAAAAGTTTGTCTTGTATTATTTTTTTTCAAATATTTGAAATTTTTTATTAGTCATACTTTATTTTCTTATTTTTTAATGCAAATTTTAAAGTAATTTTTTCCTTGTTGCTTTGCTTTTATGTGATTTCTGAAAATTACTGGAACCTATCCCCCATTTTTAAAGGTAAGTTACATCTATTTTTGTGTGATTTATTTTGTGTGCAGTTTCTGAGGAACCTACCTACCGCATAAAATGAGACCAAGGTGTATATACATATGCAATCAAAAATGGAATGCATGTAAGTAGACATATAATACTAAAAAATAACAATTGTTTAATTATTCCTTTGCTTATAGTAAATATATGAAAAGCTAAACTATTTTAATATGCATATATGTAATGATAAATATTTTAATATTGAATAAACATAATGTGAAATTAATAAAGTTTACTTTAAATAACACATTGAACTGACTTCTAGCTGCTATCTTTAATAACTTTTTATAGTAAAAAAAATTGGTACGTGAATTTAGATATATTATGCATATAAATATACATACATGTTTATTGTTAATAAAATAAAATACTAATTTTATTTTATTTTTTCTAAAATTACAAGTAACAATCTAAATATGGTTTAATACCATATACACAGATATGCTACTTTAATAAATAATAAAGATTTATATTATAAATTTTACATTGTACTTAAACTCATAAGTATTAATTTCTATTTATATATATATAATAATAATTTCTATTTATATATATATAATAATGAAACTTAAATATATTACAAACAACAGTAAACAATTTATAATACAATATAAATAAAAACTCATAAAGAAACATTTTCGATTATATTCATAATCATTTTCAACTCAACTTTCCAAATGGAATACAATATAAATAAAAACTCAATAAAAACCCATAAAGAAATATTTTTGATTATATTCATAATCATTTTCAACTCAACTTTCAAAATGGAATCAGATGATTCCATTTTGAAAGTTGAGTTGAAAATGATTATGAATATAATCGAAAATATTTCCTTATGAGTTTTTATTGAGTTTTTATTTATATTCTATTATAAATTGTTTACCGTTGTTTGGAATATATTTAAGTTTCGTTATTGTATTATTGATATTAGTGGACATTTATTTTGTTATATATATATATATTGTAACCCTCTCCCAACACCTCACCTACCTTACATAACAAATACCCTGGGCATCAATTCTATTGATCATAGAATAAACAACTAGGCTGATTTTGCCTTAAATTTATTAATAAGGCTCTTAAATGATGTTCTATCTCAGCTTAGTTCAGTTGGGGGCTGCAGAGGTCTATAGATGTAAAATGTATATTAGATGTGGGAAGAAACATTATGATTAATAGAAATAAAACATTTATTAAGTTCTAAATGAAATAAATAATTGGAATTGGTAAAGTTCTACCATTTAAATTGACAAGTTATGGTTTATGCCTCATCTTCTCCCATCATCCATATGCATTGAACAACTGCTACTATGTGAGAAAATTAAATTAATAAAACAAAATGTAATGTAGATTAACTGTACTGCATAGCAACTTGGAACGAAATACAAAATAAAATATAACATTACTTAACTTTTGATGGTACAATATTTTAAACTAAGTAACTGAATTAATGTCTAATCTAAATTAATAAGTGAATATCTCAGCAAATTAATTTATTGCATGGCTTAATTTTAAAACTATATTTTCCTACATCGATTACAGATTAAGCAATATCCTAACAAAATAATTATAGTTGGATAACGAAAGAGATTAAATAATCAACATTTTATACAGTGTCTGGATCAAGAAAAACAACATCATCAGATCTGAACATGTTCATCATTAAATTATGAAATAGTGCAATCATATATTAGATATGTGAATGTGTGTGAATGTGTGGAAATATGAAATACTAATGCAAGTCAAAGAAGAATTGTGAACACAATTTTAAATATATAAAATATTTATTTACAAGATCATTTAAACAAACATTTGGTTTTATAATTTACACATACATGTTTTAGATGTTTCTAATAACAATAGTTAAATGGTCTACATAAGAGCAAATAACATAAAAAAGACTCTATATATTTTATTTAACATATGCCAGCCATCAGTGCATTATGATAGACTTATGAAAGAAACATTATAATTACAATACTAAAATAAGAACACAAAACTAAACTTCCTGGTATTTTACTTGAAAAATTGGCTCAAGCATATGACACAGAAACATTATAATACTACCCTAAGACAATTAAATATAAAATTATTCTATATTTAGTATTTTATTTTCAATACACTCAAGCTATTAATCACTTCTGATATGCTCATAAAAAATGAAAATCTGTTAAACACTGGCATTAAAATTATAAAGTAAACTAAAGTTCTTGGCATTTTCCTTCAAATGCACATCTAATAAAATTAGAGAGGTTTTAACTATAAGAGTAAGAGTAGGAAAAAGAGGAGGAGGTCAAAGTATACTTTATAAATTAAATGAATGATTCTATTAATTAGCTACTCTTTGTCTTCTCTTGCTTTCTCATTCAGGTGAAGATAGAATATTATGAGAGTTGATGGTATAAAATCTAAATAATTAATATGATATGATTTGAACAATAATTAAAAATTAAACATTAGTGATGGATTTTTCCATACCTCCTAAATTAATAATTTACGTGCATGTCTGAATTATGCTATCTGTCATAAAATAATTAATATAACAAAATCCAATCAGTTTACTTATGAAATTGGGAGAAATATCATAATACAGATTATGACAATGGCCAACCAATCTTTAATACAAATTCTACTTCAGCTGTTCTGTGAGAAAAATCAGTTCTATTTTTATTTTACTTTATTATCAGCAAAGTATCTCACCCTAGGCTATGAATAAATGATGGAAAACATTCCATAGGGCACATGAGGGATAAAAGACTTTCATAACTCTAATAATCTAAATAACAATACGCAATAGCTCCCAAGTCTAATTTCTGAGACTTAAAACAAACTGGTGTGGACATGTTCTCATCACCAAAATTAGGGGAACACATTACTTGGCTTCTCATACTATAATTCATAAAATACAACTACTAAAGCTGGAGGATATAATCTCCTAACAAATATTTCAACAAGCTAAGGGAAAGTTTTCTCAATCCCAGACAATATATTATATAATCCACCCATGTCAAATACTTCAAAAAATTAAGGTAGAGATTATCTCAATCCCATATACTATATAACATAAATAACTTCATTCTGCATAGCCAATAAATACATTTCAATCTAAGCATAATAAAAAATAATAATATCACACTTAAATAAATCTCTAATCTTTCTACTTCTCTTGCACATTTTCATTGTCCAAAACTGATGGGAATTAAATTATTTTTACTTTCAATTGAAACATTATTATAGCTAGATTGAATAACAGACACATATACAAGATCATAATAATGCACAAACAATTTCAAATAATTTTGGTAAGAAATACTGTAATGATATTAATGAAAAAAATGTAAAGCTAATAGTGAATAAATCTCTCATTTCTGACAAGTATAATATTTTAACTAAGAAATATACTAATTATTATTAAGTAAGCAACACAAAATGACTTCTAGTAAAGCAAAGACAAAATATCTTTTTAGTGCATTTTACATTAGCACGAAATTGAAATAAAAGTTTGCTTTAGGATAAACAACAAATCTTTAAATTCTGAGTTAAATAATTATTATGAAATAATTATTTCATAACTTATTGAAAAATGCAAAGATAAACAATAAATTTTATATAAGAAATTCTTTTCAAAAAGAGCCGTGCACTCCTTAACAGCGAATGAATATTTCTATTGCTAACACACACATGTAAAAATATAAGTACACAATAAAATCTATATTAAAATAATACTAATTAGTATAATATTTTTCCATATTATATTTTGTGAGACGTTCTTGGTGAGAAAAAAAAAAACAATAAAAATAAAATCCTAAGACATTTTTTTACATCTATCTACCTATTAAATGCTAACAAAACAATAATAGTTTATTCATAGTCTGTAAATGACATATTCATAGTCATATCCTAAATGATGATGATCATGGATATCACATATATGGACAAACATGTAACAATTTCCTGAAGGAAGATAAATAATATTAATTTGGATCCAGTTTAGCAGCATTTAAAGTTTTTAGTAATAGCTCATTGAAACCACTGGCAATATTACATTTGAAAATTCTTCATTATGGCAATAAATATTTATTACAATTGTAGCAATAATTTGTTACCTAATTCATTTTATATGTTCAAGCATTTGTTCTGAGTTTTAAATGTCATTAACAGAACACATAACTAATCAGTTTGTAAAATCCACTCAAATTCACATAAGTTTGTTGATAACACATTTTAATAAGAAAATTCAACTGCAAACAAGGAGGACAATAAATAAAAGAAATTCACATTTAGTTTTATGCTATTCTATTGATTCATTTATCCGCACATTCAGAGAAGTCAATAATTCATCAATTATATGTCACTCATTTTTGTTTCTCATATCTAGATACAAATGGTTAGGTAAATGTTTTAACAATAACAATAATAAAGCAGGCTAGAATAAATTATCCACACCCATCTTTCAATTTAAACTTCATTTTTTTTTATAGTTAGCAAAATTTATTAATAAAGAGCTCCTGAGGTGATTAATGAAAGAGTTCAAAATTTTTCCAAAATAATAAAAGAGTCTGTTATTTCTTTAATATTAGAATTATGTTTTAAGAAAAATAATTTTGAAATATGAACACACATTTTGTATTATTTGTTTAATATTAGAATTTAAACTTAAATGGTTTGTAATATATGTACACATTTCAAACGATGGCTTTAGAATTTAAAATGGTTAATTAAAAAGTAAGGGATGTACCTTGTTCCTGTCATTTTACATCTTCATGTTCCAAAAAATAATAATGGTTTTTCACTTTCAAACTTGGGTCTTGGAAGAATCAGCTTGTAAAACAAAATTGTACTAATAAAACTTTTATTGGGAGAGAAATGAAAAAAAAAATAGAAAGCAAGGTGAAATTAAGTGAAGTTAAATAAAGTCCCCTTTTGTATAAAGATTTTCCTTTTTTTATATATCCCAGACTATTTCCCAAGAAGGTCATTTGAAAGTTCAAAGGTCTCTAGAAACAGAATTGCTCCACCACTGGCACTATATTTTAATAAGCAGAAAATTATGCAAAAAACTTCTTTGTTTAAGTGATCCATTAATTCACTTAAAATGTAACTAAGCTGTTTATTTAAGCTATTGGTTATGAAATTAAATATTTTGATATGAGGCATGAAATATTTGGTGGTACAATGAAGTACATGAATAGAAAATGAAGCTGAAAAATGGGACAAGCATACATTAACATTCACAAACATTATATCACAGGTACTAAACTGATCTGATTGAAATGAAAGTTTCTGTGATGATGAGTCAAACATATTGTACTGTTTACACTATTGGTTGAAATATTTAAGCAAATAAGCCAGAGAATTATCTAAACAAATATCAATCCTGTTCTGCAGCCAAATAAAACAAATTAGAATCAAGTAAACTAAACTGACTTCTGTGACTAGCCACCCCCTTCCTATCATTAATTACACACTAAAAAAAATATTAAACATATCAAAACCTTCAAATTATCATTTGGACTATTTGTGTACAAAAAATATTTGCTGAAAGTAATACTAGAAGTTTTACAAAATTTTAGATTATACTAAAAATTATTTCTGAATATAAAATATCAAAACACTTAGATAGATCTTAATTTACTGACAACATGACCAGTATTGTTTTTTATAAGAGGAAAAAGTTATCAAAAGAAAGAATATCACCCAGATCTTATTTACTAGTAATGAAACTCAATATTTACTCTATTTTAAAAATAAAAATAGAGAATTTTTAGTTGTTTTTTTTTTCTTTACTTAATGTTATTGTTCAATAAATGTAAGAATGAAAATACATATATCAATATAAATGTAAATGTGATCTTTCAATTTATTATTAACTAATATATTATTTTTATTTTTAAAAATGTTTATTGTCTAATATATTTTATATATGTATATCATGCTTATAAAAATATATATGCTATATATTGAGATGAATAGGATGTATTTAAGTTAGTAATTTAATTTCAATATATAATAGTTGATAATTAAAAATGCAATTCAAGTTCTATAAATTAGATTGTCATATATATAAAAGACATATTTTGCGGGTTCATCTGCATTAAAAAAATTTAAATATCGATATACTGATGTTTCGACTTGGTCCTAAAGGTTAATCATGAAATCTTTTTTGGGGATTGATGGTCTTCATGATAAATGATGTCAAAAATCTTCAGTCCACTCCAGCATAAAAAAATATTTCAGTGTAGAGTGGTCCTGGATTTCATGATTCAGGCCCAGCCAAAAGAAAAACAGGCAAGACCCTGATCACCCTGGTATTTTCCCTTTTATACTAGAGGTCTACTTTTCAGACTTCTGCACATATTTTCTTTTGTCCTTTTATCAACATACAAGATAATTATCTTGTACATTCTTTTTAAATTAAAGTTAGAAAGTCTCTTCTTTTAACATAATTCTGACATCTTTAATTAGCTTCCTAAAAGATTTTACTGATTTTAATCTGTGTGTGGATATCTTTTTCTTTTAGTTTATGTGGATTAGTAATATGCATGTCTTTAATTCTTTCCAATTTCACCTTTATTTTTAATTACATAAAAAATATGAAGGAAAAATGTTAACTTTCCTTGTACATTTTTAAAAAAAAAGTACACAAACTAAAAAAAAAATTGTGTTTTTAATAACATCACTAAATTTCCTTTTTCTTTTAGATTTTACCAAATGTCAATATATCTGTACCATATATAAATAAACGGTACAATATATAGTAACATTACAGTTACACAGTACATTGTCTGTATTGGATTTAAAGACTATAAAAAATTTTATTGACTTTGATTAATTTGATTTAGTTTTTATAGTTAAGCAAATGTATTTACCACTTTTATTTGGTTTAAAAAGTGTAAAATATAGTTATTTTTATGTTAAAATAGTCTCTTATATTAATGTGTATATGAAATGTAATGATTGTAAAATATTTTTGATTAGCTTTACAAGATGATTTTTAAATTACACCTCTAAATTTTATATGTTTCATATGTTCCCATTGCTGTTTTTACTAATAAATAAGATTGTTAATTATATAGATCTAAAGAAGTACTACACAGATATCAATAATAATTTAAAAATAGGAATAAGAAATATGATTATAAATATAATATTACATTTTAGTAATCATTAAAATAAACAGTGTTATAGTTTATACCATTTGCGTCAGTGTATGGTCTTGGAAGATTTCATATTTATTGTTTAAAAGTTTATTTAACAAAGGTTGAGCTAGTTTGTTAAAATATATTTAAATAATGAACTATTTATTAAAATTCAATTTAAAATTTGTTGAAATATATATCTGAGGGAAATTTAAGGATGTGAATTTATTTCTTTGAAAAAAAAAATTGTAAAAAAATGTTATGTCTTCAAAATTGATGAAACAAATATTCTAGCAAAAATTGAACAAGGTGACCAGAGATTGTTAAGGGAAGCTATAAAGATTTTTAAAAAGCCCAAGAGCATAAATGAAAGGTGTGAATTATTATGATGTCTTTAAGTAAATTCAAAGACAACTCTCATAAAAATCATGAACAATATTTTTTAGCATCTACCGCATTTGTTCCACATCTGTTTTCATTTAAATGCCTAAGATTTTTTTTAGTTGTAATATTTTTTTCTCCTATTTTGTGATGAAGAAGTGATATGGTATAATAATTTTAAAATAATGCCTTAGATCTTTTCAATTTTCTAACCCAAATGACTTAATCAAATCAATGGAAGCAATATATTATTTTTATTTTTGTTTGGAAAACTTTTTTTGGTATTTTTTTTGTCAAATAAACACATATCTGCATTTCTTTTATATTTCTAATATTATATATAATAAGACTCTAAAAATTATCCAACCATAACTAAAACAACTTTGTCAATAAAATCATCAAAAATATAATTTTGAAAATTATATTCCATAGTAAGTATTGCAGACTTCATTTCTTTAATTAAAAAAAACAATTTTGAGGCAATATATTTCTAAACAAAATATTTTTGAATCCCCATTATATTTTAAAACTTAAAGAACTACATCCTTTCTAAATTTGTCAAAATGTAAATGAATAGATAAATTGATATATCCTTAAAAATTATCATCTCAGTTCTTCTATCATTATTAAAAAGATAATCAAAATAATTATACATGTTGTTTTCATAATATCTGCCATCATTACAGGTAATCACTCTTTGGTTAATTAAGATGGCATCACATCATGAAATGAATATGTCAGTATTTTTTTATAATATAAATTCATCAATCATATTTATACCTTTTCCTCAATCATTAAACTGTATATTTTATAAAGATCTACATTTATTTATTTTTTTTTATTTTTTCATACAAAAAGTTATATATATTGTACAGGATACAAAATCCATCCTTATTTATTTTATTTTATTTTTTGAAGTTTTGAGTATAATTTTAAAAAATGTCTTTAATATAACTAAACTTAGGGATTCATAGATGAGTTGTTACTTTATTGTTATGAATTGTTTTATTATTATTTAGTTCAGGTTTATTTATTTATTATAATATACTTTGTTTTAAGATGGATAATTGTGATGGCAATATACATGTATATAATTACGAGTATGTGTTTATTATAGATATTAACTATAATATTTAAATTATCAATTCTAATTGAATTGTATTTTTGTTTTAAAAAATTATTTTAATATGTTATATTATTGTTATGGTTATTTATCTGTATATTTACTTAATAAATTGTCAAATATATATTATTTTTTTTTGCGATGATATAATTTTTATTTTATTTTTGTTATTAAAATATTTAAACTGCTAAACAATGGTGTTGGAGATATTAAAATCAGCATGTGGAGAGGGGGATCTTGAGCTTAAAAAAAACCTATTGTTAGTAGTTTACTAACTAACATGCTAAGAGGAAGGATAACTGTTGTCGGTCCTTTTCCAAGAAAATTATTATTCAAAATTTGATTACAAAACTTATAGTATAAAGGATAAATACTAAAAATGGCTGGCTAATTTAACATTATCATTGTGGGGCTTTTATACCTCCTCTCTATATGCCAATATATATATATATCGCCATTGGAATTTGGTAGAACCCGAAATCAAAAATAAATCGACGGTCATCAATATATATGTAAATAGCTATTAGTTTTGTTTTAATAATATGAATAAATCATATTATGCCTATGGAATATCTTCTCAGTTTAAAATAACATTTAACTTAAAATAATAGTAGTCAAACATCATGGAGACAATTGGAAACGCCTTTACTGATTTAATAATATGTACATAATACCACCTTCTTAGAGCTGTTTTAGGAGAAATAAATATTTCAAGAGCTGGAAATAACTGACTGTTTTAGAAAGCATGGGACATTAATGGTAACTTTAAATTTACTTATTTTTTTTTTTTATTGTCTATTTTATTCCAAAAGACATTTAATTGTAGTTTTATAAAGTATATGCAAGTGAAACATTTAAAAACTCATTTGTAATTTTTTTTATTACTATTATTTAAGGGTTAAATATGTTTAAAAAAAGGATAATAGTCAATTTTATATATATTCGTTTATTTATATTAACACCGTTTTACAGTTTAAATTACACAAATGTGATGTAAGTATGAGTAGGTATAATATACATTTTTTTAGCCTTATTTAATTCGCATTTACATACCGGTATACTAAATAATGAGTGTCATTTATCAGTTTAAACGGAACAGTAATTAAGTATATTTCATTGTATTGGAATTGAACAAACATACAAATTTATAGAATTAACATTTATAAATAATATAATTGTTTAATAATTATCTTACTTTGTTAATTCTTACTTCCACAATCTGATTGAATTTATTCACATCCACTAATTATTAAAGTTAAAGAGTATCTAATATTCCAAACTTGTGTGTATTATATCTTTGTGCTAATATTTCATATGCTAGTTGTTATTTATATTTATATTCCAGTCGATTGATTTTAAATGTATCTGTTGGTTTAGACATTACTTATTATTTTTTGAAGTTAAAATTATGGTTATCACTTTAATCAACTTTTGTAAAGTTTATCTTGGTATTATTAGTTGTAAAATAGCCTTAGTATGTCAGGACTTATTTATCATAATTATTATTAATTACATTCATATCGGCCATTCAATCCAATTGTGCAAACGCATTGCAAGTGTTAAATAATAAATAAATACCCTCTGAACAATACAAGATATAGAATTTATGCAGGAATAAAAAGAATCATTCTTATTCCTACAACTCAAATATTTATATACGAGCAAATCTGAAGTACTGGCACAGAAGGTGTGACAATATAATGGTCACTTTAAATTACGATATATAATGTCTGAATGAATGACGCCAATGAAATTTTCTAGAATTTACTAAGCGACATTCCAAATGAAACTTAATCATATGTAAATAAGCATTTATTTTTATAGCATCTGTATATAATTTGTAATTACATTCATATCGGCCTTTCAAGCCAATTGTGCAAATGCTTTGTGAGTGTTAAATAATAAATGAATACCCGCTGACCAATACAAGATATAGAATTTAGGCAGGAATAAAATGAATGCCTCTTATTCCTATGACTCAAATATTTATATATGAGCAAATCTGAAATACTGGCACAGAAGGTGTGACAATATAACGATCACTTTAAATCACTATATACAATTGGCTTGAATGGCTGATATGAATGTAATTACAAATTGTATACAGACGCTATAAAAATAAATGCTTATTTATATATGATTAAGTTTCAGTTGGAATGACGCTTAGTAAATTCTAGAAAATTTCATCGGCATCATTCATTCAGACATTGTATATAGTAATTTAAAGTGACTGTTATATTGTCACACCTTCTGTGCCAGTACTTCAGATTTGCTCATATATAAATATTTGAGTCATAGGAATAAGAAGGATTATTTTTATTCCTGCATAAATTCTATATCTTGTATTGGTCAGAGGGTATTCATTTCTTATTTAACACCCGCAAAGCATTTGCACAATTGGCTTGAATGGCCAATATGAATGTAATTACAAATTGTATACATATGGTATAAAAAATAAATGCTTATTTATATAATTATTATTATTATTATTATTGTGCCAAATGGAGTAAATAGATTTCCCATTTGTATTGCAATTGTTCATGAGTTGATATTACTTCTGTTGCCAGTGATTGTAATCACATATTTTTAGACACTTATTGTTGTTTTTTTTCCAGTGAGCTTATCCATATATATTTTATTGATGTGCTGAGATAAATATCCAGGTATCTTCTTTTGCCTCAAATGTAGGTGTTAATTTGGAAGCCACTATATTTATGATATATTTATGATAGTTGCACCATGGAGATTTATTTTTGGATCTATCACTCATGAGGTTTTAATTAAAACAGAATGCTTCACCATAGTGAGTAAGGTTGCATGTATTTAAATATGTAATATCAAGTTGAGTTTATTTGAAGGATGTAATTCCTTTAGAATGCTTAATTGTACTAGTGCCTAAATATAAGAATGTCTGTACTTTGGGATATTATGATTTTTAATCATTCACAAACTAACCAACACTTTTATAATTGCAAATGTATAAATTTTAAAGCATATGACTAATTGGTATAATCGACACATGTTACATATATCATGATCATTTAGAATTTATCCAATGGAAGTGTCAATCACTTAATTCTTGTAAAATGTTTATTTAAATAAATTAAAGTATGAGGATATTAAATTAATAACTTATATATATATATATATATATATATATATATATATATATATATATATATATATATATATATATATATATATATATATATATATATATATATATATATATATATATATATATATATATATATATATATTGCCATTAGACAAATCCAAATTTTGCAAGTTTGAAATAAAATTATATTATTTGTTTATATTAAAGAATAATTTTGATTTTATTTGAGATTTCTTAATTTCATAATTTATTTATTTATTTTTTCTTTATTTTTACTACATTAATTCCAAGCCAGCAAAAACAAAAGTGTTAAAGTTATAGTAATGTCAATTGAATAAGTATAGTTTGGATTCAATAAAATTCCTTTTGTTCCAAATTATATTTGGTATATATTTACTTGTAAATAAAGTTAACCCTGAGATTTAATTGATAATACATTATAGTCAATGCTCTATATTATCAGTAAGTTTATTTGTATAGCTAGCTGAAATAACAATATACTTATTTAGTTAATGAATATATATATATATATATATATATATACTCATTAAATATATATATATATTCATATAACTAAATAGTATTATATATATGGTATATCCTATATATATATATATATATATATATAGGATATACCATATTTATTTACTATTACAATTGGTCATCAATGTTTAGGGCCTTCTTTCTTCATCTATTTATTTTCCATTACAATTGGCTTGATTCCTTATGATTCATTTATGAGGATGGAGTTCAACTGGAGAAATCATATTTCCATTACAATTGATGCCACAAACTTAGGGGTGTGGTTAACTGATAATTATTGTTGCAAAAGTTCATATGTTTATTTTCATTTGAGATCATTTAGATTATATACATTTCCATTACAATTGTCATCCAATGTTTTGGGATTTTATTTTCTTAGTATATGTGTATGATATGCTATGTTTATATTATTTATGTTGGATGATATAATCATTCCATTACAATTGGACAACCAACTGGGGCATGATATATATTGTCATGAACCTGAGATGAGAAGTCAGAATGAACTCAAGTCCCATTGGATTAAAAAAACTAATTCATTGACTTTAGAATCTATTTTATTCCTGATTTAAATATACAATTATTGCAAAATTGACACCAAAAATGGAATCAAGTTGGAAATTTTCTTATTCAAGGATTCTTTATATCAATCTGGAAGATTAATAGAAATGCCTGACAAAATAGATCTGAGATTGCAAATGGCTGACCCAAATGATTGGGGCTCATTATATTTTGGCCATAAATGGCATGCAACATGGATAGCATGATAAGTTTATGAGATTATAATTACTACACAACCCATAATTTGAATTTGTTAGCTCCAAATTCACCGTTCCATTACAATGGGCACACCAATGTGGGGCATGAAATAAGCTAATTAGGGCTTGAAATACACCACATACCTGAGAGCTGTGTAATATATCTATTGATATGAGATGTATAGTTTAAAGAAAGAAAAGCATTTTTGTGTATATATATATATATATATATATATATATATATATATATATATATATATATATATATATATATATATATATATATATATATATATAGAAATATTTTGGCTTATGTTTAGATGTTAATGGTGACTATTATTGCATTTGTTTTATGATGAGAAATAAATACAGTCATGAAACAGCTTGCTTTCAATTTAAAAATTATATTATTGGCAGTAAATTATACAATAATAATTTTGTCTATATTTGGAAAATTTAGGTTGTAGAAAATCTATAATTTTTAGGGTTGGGATGGATATTTTATTGTTGGAGTTTGTGTTGGTTCTGTTGCAAGTATTGATGTTGGATAGGGAATTTTTTTCATTGTCTTGAGGATGTGATGTATTGATGCCACTTGTGACTGATTGATCTCATTCACTGTTCCAACCCAAATTGTGATGTTAGTTACTATTTATCATGAAGCAGTTAACAGAAGTCCTGCCATGATTTTACCTCTAAGACTCCATAGTGAGTAAGGTATTGTTCTTTTTGATATATGTATAATATTTGCCTCTAAGACTCCCAAAGATGAGCAAGGTAATATTTTATAAATAATAGACCCTAAGACTTGGATGTAAGCAGGGCAGTACAATAGGGTTTGTAGGCAAATATTAGGGGTTGTAGTATCTTAGAGTGATTGAATTGGGGTGATCATATGAGTGTTCATGGAACATTGTATGCTTTAAGGGTAGTGATTGGATTATTTTATCCATATCAAAATTGTGAAATGCTAATCATTCTTTTGGCTGTCAGTATCTGTCAGATCTTTAGAGGAATGGATGAGTATATGACTTAAATATATAGCTCATTCTTGAGGGACTGTTGATAGTACAGTCCATTATAATGCACTACCATCTTCTGAGTATGATTAATTAAAGTCTGTTGTTAGTTTTTTTTCTATTACAATTGACATACTATTGTAAAATCTTGGTTGTTTGGGAATTGTTAGTGATAGATATTCTATTGCAATTTGTGTGGCCAACTAAAGGGCTCATTTAAATGTTGACTGGGGGTGACAAGCAGATTATTATAAATGATGCAAATAACTTAGGGGTTTCATAATTATGTTTAGTCATCATAAGTTTTATTAGACTTTGTTTATAGTTTGAACTATTTAAAATATTATGGAATAAGATTCTTTTTATTATTATAATTATAATTGTGAGGAGAGGTATAATATTACATTTGCCATAGTGTCAATCAACATTTATTATTATTATTATAGACCAAAAGGGGCATATTTTTCCAAAATTAATGGTACATTAAATAGCTACAGTTATAATTAAAATTGAGGTGTTTGTGTTTTACTTGGATGTTCAATGGTTGTAGGATAGTTGCAGGAGGGGGATATGTCTTTAATGATATTTTCTATTATATATATATATATATATATATATATATATAGAAAATATCATATATATGTATATATATATATACAATCCTTATATTAAAGATATATAAACATGGAGAATATTAATGAAGTACCAAGTGGTCCTTATAATAGTTTGCAGGATCTCAGAAAGTTAATGGATGAATGGAAAGCTGATGCTGATGAAAGGCAAGCTAGATTCAAGGCTGATGCTGATGAAAGGGAGACTAGATCAAAGGCTAATTTTCAAAAAGTGGAAATTGGTTTCCAAGAATTGAGAGCAGAAATGAAAGCTGATATCCATGAATTGAAATCAGAAATAAAAGCTAATTCTGCACAAATAAGAGCTAATTCTCAAAAAGTGGAAATTGGTTTCCAAGAATTAAGAGCAAAAATAAAACATTGTTTCTGGAAATCGAATGCTATTTTTCAAGAGTTAAAAGTTACAATAAAAACTAGCACGGATGAAGTGAGTATTATAGTAAAAGATAGCTTGTTAAAATAAGTACAGAATCAACAACAGTGATAAATGAAAATATTGAACTGGAAGATAGTATTTTTAAAACAAATAACCTTGGTATAGAAAAAGGCGCTTTAGAAGTTTATTGATGTTATTGTTATGAAACACATAGTGTTCAGTATAGGAACTCCAGTGATAGAGAAAGACTTGTGGCTGATAAAAACACAATATTACTTCCTGAAAATAAATTTTATGTGGAAAATGTATTTTATGAACAAAGTGTCATGATAGGTCAAAAATAGTTTGTCAAATTATTTTTGAACAACGATTTTAAAAATAGTAATCAAAGTTATGATCAGCAATTGTTGTGTATGAAACTTCATAGGAGATTTACAGATCATGTATATGCCTAAAACTTGAATACAGGAAATTATTACTATTATAATAAACCACTTGGAAGGCAAAACTTAATATATAAATGTAAAATGCATGCAAAGTGTTCAGTATATAGTAACATGAATGTTAATTTCAAAAACGTTTGTCTGGATATGATAAATTATTTTAATCATAAAGAACAGTGTCATGGTAATTTTGTGTGGTACCAAGAAAGCATATTTTTAGATATAAGAGAGCATGAATATTTGAGTGGGAATTTGTACCATTGTTACAATAGAAGTGACTTATTTTACAAGTATCCCAACAGGACAAATTTAGCAAGATATATCTCATTGAAGTTTCAGAGGAATGAAAAGAAAGAGACACCTAAAGAGAATTTTCTTTATGAAAATTATAATAGAAGGATGAAGATAAGCAAAGCCAAAGTAAAACTTAAATTTAAAAGTAAGGAGAAAATCAAAGTGGATGTTCTTAGAGAGAATATTGATAGTGAGAGAGATGTGGGAAAAGTAAAGGTGAAACTTAAGTATATAAAGCAAAAGAAACTTAAGAAAAATCTAGATAAAAAGAAGAATATCAGAAAGGCTAAAGTGAAATTTAAAGAACTATGTTCAAAGAAAATTAATAATCTATATTTAGAAAAGTCCTTGGCCAATATCTTGTGTATGATAAATAATATGATGGCCTTGAATTATATTAGATATTTTGAGGATATTTATTTAATGAGTGTTATGTAAATTTTGTACAGATAATTTGAAAGTGTAAATATGTTTGTTTTTAATATTCTTAAATTGATAGTATATTAATTGTTACTTAGCCCATATTTAATGTAAATTATTGTAAATAATTGAGGGGATTATAGGAGTTATTGAGAAGCAAATTATACCCTCATATATATATAAAGACATTTTTTTTCCAGTAAGAGGGTAATGTACAGGATCAAAATCCATCCTTTTTTTTTTTGAAGTTTTGAGTATAGTTTTAAAAAATGTCTTTAATATAGCTATACTTAGGGATTCATAGATGAGTTGTTAGTTTATTGTTATGAATTGTTTTATTATTATTTAGTTCAGGTTTATTTATTTATTATAATATACTTTGTTTTAAGATGTATAATTGTGATGGCAATATACATGTATATAATTACGAGTGTGTGTTTATTATATATATATTAACTATAATATTTAAATTATCAATTCTAATTGAATTGTATTTTTGTTTTAAAAAAATCTTTTAATATGTTATATTATTGTTATGGTTATTTATCTGTATATTTACTTAATAAATTGTCTTTTTTTTTTTTTTTTTTGCGATATAATATTTTTTGTTTTATTTTTGTTATTAAAATATTTAAACTGCTAAACAATGCTGTTGGAGATATTAAAATCAGCATGTATAACGAGGGATTGTGAGCTTAAAAAAAACCTATTGTTAGTAGTTAACTAACTAACTTGCTAAGAAGAAGGATAACTGTTGTCGGTCATTTTCCAAAAAAAATATTATTTAAAATTTGATTACAAAACTTATAGTATAAAGGATAAATACTAAAAATGGCTGTTTGATTTAACATTATCATTGTAGGGCTTTTATGCATCCTCTCTATATAGCCAATACATATATCACCATTGGAATCTTGTAGAACATGAAATCAAAAATAAATCGATGGTCAGCAATATATATATATCAATATTCACCAGAATAAAAACTACAAAATTTTAAAAAATGACTGTATAAAATTAAATATTAGAATTCTTTGCTATTGTAGTTTTTATTCTGGTGAATATTGTTATTATAAATATATTATTTGATATTATAATAAATTGTTTTTCTCTTCACTAGTAAAATTGTAATTATAAGTATGCGACTTTTTTTTTCACATTAAATAGTGAAGCTATAATTATACTCTAATTTATAATAGCTTTGCTAAGCGCGTTCGAGATTTCATGTTTGAATATTATAAAACATAGCTTTGTAACTAACGATTGTTATGATTATGCAAATGCGTTTGAATTTTTAATTAGTCCATTGTTTAGAGAGAGCAAAACATGTCTCTATTCTATTAATGGCATTAATGTAATTTGCTATATAGAAAGCTTCTTTAACTTTTCTTTTGGCATCATTTTTTTCTGTACAAATTATTTGGGCAGAACTAGGTTCAAATACATGGCCTGTAGCTGCTTGGTGGTCCCAGAATACTGATGATTCTTCATTTTTATTTTTGACCCTATTGTAGACATACCTATGTTGATAAATTCTTGTGTTCAGGTTAGCCCAAGTTTCACCATAATATGATGCATGGCAGCCTAATTGACGGCATGCCATTTTATAGACCACATGAGGGGCTTGATCTCTATCTGTTTTATCTTTAGCATTATTTATTTAGTTTCAGAACACCTCCCAACACTAACCAGATGATAAATAATGCAAAAGATAAAACATATAGAGATCAAGCCACTCATGTGATCCATAAAATGGCATGCCCTCAATTAGGCTGTCATGCATCACATTATGGTGAAAGTCGGGCTAACCTGAACACAAGAATTCATCAACATAGGTATGTCTACAATAGGGTCAAAAATAAAAATGAAGGCTCACCAGTATTCTGGGACCATCAGCAGCTACAGGCCATGTATTTGAACCTAGTTCTGCCCAAATAATTTGTACAGAAAAAAATGATGACAAAAGAAAAGTTAAAGCTTTCTATATAGCAAATGCCATTAATGTCATTAATAGAAGAGAGGCATGTTTTGCTCTCTCTAAACAATGGACTAATTAAAAATTCAAACGCAATTGCATAATCATAACAATCGTTAGTTACAAAGCTATGAGTATGAGATTCAAACATAAAATCTCCAAAGCCCTTAGCAAAGCTATTATAAATTAGAGTAAAACTATAGCTTCCCTATTTCATGCGAAAAAAAAAGTCGCATACTTATAATTATTTGATATTATATATATATTAGTTTTGTTTTAATAATATAATTATTTGATATTATATATATATTAGTTTTGTTTTAATAATATGAATAAATCATATTATGCCTATGGAATATCTTCTCAGTTTAAAATATAATTTAACTTAAAAGAATAGTAGTCAAACATCATGGAGACAATTGGAAACGCCTCTACAGATTTAATATGTACATATTACCACCTTTTTGAGCTGTTTTAGGAGGAATAAATATTTCAAGTGCTGGAAATAACTGACTGTTTTAGAAAGCATTGGACATTAATGGTAACTTTAAATGTACTTTTTTTTTTATTGTCTATTTTATTCCAAAAGACATTTAATTGTAGTTTTATAAAGTATATGCAAGTGAAACATTTAAAAAATCAATTGTAATTTTTTTTTATTACTGTTATTTAAGGGTTAAAAATCTTTAAAAAAAGGATAATAGTCAATTTTATATATAATCGTTTATTTATATTAACACCGTTTTACAGTTTAAATTACACAATTGTGATGTAAGTATGAGTATGTATAATATACATTTTTTTAGCCTTATTTAATTCGCATTTACATACCGGTGTACTAAATAGTGAGTGTCATTTATCAGTTTAAACGGAACAGTAATAAAGTATATTTCTTTGTATTGGAATTGAAAAAACATACAAATTTATAGAATTAACATTTATAAATAATATTCCTGTTCAATAATTATCTTACTTTGTTAATTCTTACTTTCACAATCTGATTGAATTTATTCACGTCCACTAATTACTAAAGTTAAAGAGTATTTAATATTCCAAACTTGTGCGTATTATATCTTTGTGCTAATATTTCATATGCTAGTTCTTATTTATATTTCAGTCGATTGATTTTAAATTTATCTGTTGGTTCAAACATTACTTATTATTTTTTGAAGTTAAAATTATGGTTATCACTTTAATCAACTTTTGTAAAGTTTATCTTGATATTATTAGTTGTAAAATAGCCTTAGTATGTCAGGACTTATTTATTATAATTATTACTATTATTATTGTGCCAAATGGAGTAAATAGATTTCCCATTTGTATTGCAATTGTTCATGAGTTGATATTACTTCTGTTGACAGTGATTGTAATCACATATTTTTAGATACTTATTGTTGTTGCCTTTCCAGGGAGCTTATCCATATATATTTTATTGATGCGCTGAGATAAATGTCCAGGTATCAACTTTTGCCTCAAATGTAGGTGTTAATTTGGAAGCCACTTTATTTATGATATATTTATGATAGTTGCACCATGGAGTCTTATTTTTGGATCTATCACTTATGATAATTTAATTAAAACAGAATTTTTTACCATAGTGAGTAAGGTTGCATGTATTTAAATATGTAATATCAAGTTGAGTTTTTTTGAAGGATGTGATTCCTTTAAAATGCTTAGTTATACTAGTGCCTTAAATATAAGAATGTCTGTACTTTGTGATATCATGATTTGTAATCATTCACAAACTAATCAACACTTTTATAATTGCAAATGTATAAATTTTAAAGCATATGACTAGTTGGTATAATCCACACATGTTACATATATCATGATCATTTAGAATTTATCCAATGGAAGTGTCAATCACTTAATTCTTGTAAAATGTTTATTTAAATAATTTAAAGTATGTGGACATTAAATTAATAACTTATATATATATATATATATATATATATATACACACACATAATATATATATATATATATATATATATATATTGTGTGTGTGTGTATGTGTGTGTATTTATGCCATTACACAAATCCAAAATTTGCAAGTTTGAAATAAAATTATATTATTTGTTTATATAAAAGAATGATTTTTATTTTATTTGAGATTTCTTAATTTATTTATTTATTTATTTTTTCTTTATTTTTACTACATCAATTCCAAGCCAGCAAAAACAAAAGTGTTAAAATTATAGTAATGTCAATTGAATAAGTATAGTTTGGTTTCAATAAAATTCATTTTCTTCCAAATTATATTTGGTATATATTTACTTGTAAATAAAGTTAACCCTGAGATTTCATTGATAATACATTACAGTCAATGCTTTATATTATCAGTAAGTTTATTTGTATAGCTAGCTGAAATAACATCATACTTATTTAGTTAATGAATATATATATATAGATAGGTTATACCATATTTATTTAATAAGTGAAATAGTGCCTAAAGCTAATCTGGGATAATGATGTAATTAGTTTCCAACCAGTAACCACCTAAACATTCACAGTAAATATAGCAACCAATATTTCTAACTGCTGTCAAGGCAACCTTCACACCTTTTAATAGCAAGAATGGAAATCCATTCTTACTAATGGTCCATTGAATATATATATATATATATATATATATATATATATATATATATATATATATATATATATATATATATATATATATATATATATATATAAAAAATATATATATATATATATATATATATTTTATATGGACACTTAAAGATTGCAACTTGACTACAGAGTATGAAATATTGTTACAATGAAGTTTAAATAAACCTTTTTAAACATGAAATAAACATGTCACTATAATGCAGACTAATAAATAGATCTAAAACATTACTTAATGCAATACTTTTAAATTGCCCATGTATTATTTAGAAATAATATGCAAAATAGTGCCTAAAGCTAATCTGGGATAATGATGTAATTAGTTTCCAACCAGTAACCACCTAAACATTCACAGTAAATATAGCAACCAATATTTCTAACTGCTGACAAGGCAACCTTTATACCTTTTAATAGCAAGAATTAGCTTTAGACACTATTTTGCTTATTATTTCTAAATAATGATGGGCAATTTAAAAGTATTGCATTAAGTAATGTTTTAGATGACTATTTATTAGTCTGCATTATAGTGACATGTTTATTTTATGTTTAAAGAGGTTTATTTAAACTTCATTGTAACAATATTTCATACTCTGTAGTCAAGTTGCAATTTTTAAGTGTCCATATATATATATTCAATGGACCATTAGTAAGAATGGATTTCCATTCTTGCTATTAAAAGGTGTGAAGGTTGCCTTGACAGCAGTTAGAAATATTGGTTGCTATATTTACTGTGAATATTTACGTGGTTACTGGTTGGAAACTAATTACATATTTATTTACTATTACAATTGGTCATCAATGTTTAGAGCCTTCTTTCTTTATCTATTTATTTTCCATTACAATTGGCTTGATTCATTACGATTTGTTTATGAGGATAGAGTATAATAATTATACGGTTATATACCTTCCATTACATTTATTGCTTTCAACTGGAGCAATCATGTTTCCATTACAATTGATGCCACAATCTTAGGGGCATGTTTAACTGATGATTATTGTTGCAAAAGTTCATATGTTTATTTTCATTTGAGATCATTTAGATTATATACATTTCCATTACAATTGTCATCCAATGTTTTGGGCATTTATTTTCTCAGTAAATGTGTATAATATGCTATGTTCATATTATTTAGGTTGGATGATATAACTATTCCATTACAATTGGACAACCAACTGGGGCATGATATATATATATATATATATATATATATATATATATATATATATATATATATATATATATAATATATATATATATATATATATATATATATATATATATATATATATATATATATTGTCATGAACCAGAGATGAGAAGTCAGAATGAACTCAAGTCCCATTGGATTAAAGAAACTAATCCATTGACTTTAGAATCTATTTCATTCCTGATTTAAATATACAATTATTGCAAAATTGACACCAAAAATGGAATCAAGTTGGAAATTTTCTTATTCAAGGATTCTTTATATCAATCTGGAAGATTAATAGAAATGTCTGACAAAATAGATCTGAGATTGTAAATGGCTGGCCCAAACGATTAGGGCTCATTATATTTCAGCCATAAATGACATGCAACGTGGATAGCATGATATGTTTATGAGATTATAATTATTACACAATCCATAATTTGAATTTGTAAGCTCCAAATTCACTGTTCCATTACAATATATAATATATATATATATATATATATATATATATATATATATATATATATATATATATATATATATATATATATATATATATATATATATATGGTGATGCAATTTGTAGACAATTGCATGAACCCAAACAAAAAAAAAGATTGTATAAATCTATAAATGCTTTTATTAAATAATAATAATGATACTTCTCACATTTTTTATTTTACTTTTCTCTAAATATTTTTTTAAATATTGCAAATGTTAATTAATTGATAACATTTTCATTTCGATTAATTTATAATTTAAACAAAAATAAAATACAATTGTAAGATAATGAATCTCATTTTTCATTGTCAAGCTGGTATTATTTAATTTATTTGATCATTAATTTGTAATGAAAGCTTTTTAAGTTTTATTATTAAAGACATTTCATTTAAAAAAAAAAAAAACATTTCATTTTACTTTTCTGTATTAGTTTAATTAATCTCTAATTAATATTATTTTTAAAAAGAATCTTCTAGTATTCAGAAAACTTTTAATTGTAATGAATTGCTTAATCACTAATTTTATTCATCTCAGTTCTCAGTAATATATATATATATATATATATATATATATATATATATATATATATATATATATATATATATATATATATATATATATATATAATAAAAAAAAAATCCAAATATGTTGTACATTTTATGATGCCTTTCATCAACAACAGGTTGAGATGGGTGATTGTTATTGATATTGGGATTTTCTAAATGTTGAATGATTTTAATGATTATATGTGTATATAAATTCGTAATATTATTTCCATGAGATTCTGTGCAGTTAAAATTGATTTAATAAAAAAAAATATTCAAAATTAGATAATAAAAAAATGGATATACAAATTGTTCAATCTAAATTAATGAAAAATATATTTAAAGATAAATGCAATATTTCATTTTGTGTTCCTCCCAATGTAAATAGATTAATCAATAATTATAAGAGTGTTATATCTAAAATGCAAAGAAGTAATATAATTTTTAGATTATATGTGATTGCAAAAAAATCATATATCAAGGAATCACGATGGGCTCTGGATAAAAGGATAAAAGAACATTAATTATTTTATAATAGGGTAAACAAATAGCTATAAATAATCAATTATACAGCCTCCATACTAATCAACCATGAAAAATATTGTAATTTTAAGTTTACTTTTGAAAGAAATGATACAAAATTATTAATGGGAGAAAGAAAACATAAAAAGAAAAAAAAAGTAAGCAAAATAAATTCAAAAATAATATAGTAATTAGATAAATAGAAATTACTGAATTACACAGCTCATGGACAATCACATATTATATTTCTGTATTACATAGTTGATAAAGATTACCACATAATCGAAAGGGCTACTGATTAATAAAAATATATATTTTATATTATTTTTACTATTAAATTATTTGGAATTTACATATATAGAGAGAAAAAAATATTTGTATTTTTTTGATATTTTGAGAAGGGGATGTAAAGTGAAATGTATTATTTTTATCTAAAGTAATAGGATTTGGTAACACAATTCACAAATTAAAAATAATAGTTGATCATCATCAGAGGAGCCAATATCATTAGTTGTCTTAATATAAAGATTCATCACAATCACAAACTTTCCTATTACTTCAGTACCAACTAAGAAAAAATCATTAATAACAATCATCATCAGATTACACAATAATAAATATTGACGCATAGTAAAATAACCTCTAAGCCAAAAAATTAATATGGGAGCAATTATAATACAATTGCATTATAGGCTACTTTTGTGAAAATACATATAATATTATTGTTAGAAAGAATTTAAATTATTATTTACTAAGAAATACAATATATAAATATATATAAAAAATAACAACAGATATAAATAAATATTGAATTTGTTACATGATATCATCTTCTTTGATAGAATATCTGTCTGCCATGATTAATGATTTTTTTAGTGAAGTAATATCAAATATCCTCTTCTTATTTCAGAACATTTCCACATAGACTCTATTGGTATTAATATACATAAGGTCAATGCAATGTATTATTATTTTACACTTTCAAAAATCATGTAATATTATTTAGGCTTTATTCACTATTTTAAAAGAATGAGATAAGGATACTATTGGAAAGAGGAAACTGCATCTGTTAATGGAAGTATATAATAATAAAGTATTGGATTTGCATTATACATAGTGTATAAAAAGTTATTGATTATTTATAGTAATGTCTAACATTTTTGTGATTTTTAATTGCTATTGGAGATTTTACTTTGAATACACGATCATTTTGAATTATTTAGAGAATTAGTCTTACCCTATATGCATAACATGATTTTAAACATAGAGTATTTTTAAATCAGTATTTTTAATAAAGTTAATTCTCTCCCTTTCATATTCATTGAATATTATTGGTTGTTTTCTTCACAAAAAGCATTCATTTTCTACTATCACAGTTTTACCATCGTTGTAACTCTTGTAGCTTAGTATTTTTTTAATATTGTAGATTCCATACTGCTTTTGTTGATAATACTTCATACTCATATTGATTTAGCATTTCTTTAATACAATGTATTTATGCATATATAAACATAAATGAATATTTTATGCTTACAAATACATTTTTAAATAATAACTCCAGACTATCTTCTAACAATTCAAAATTTTAAACACCTAAAATGCTTATAAAATGAATGAATTTATATACTCTACAAATCAATGACATCTTATATTCAGTAATAATTTCTATAATTTCTCTCAAAATTTATATGTGATCTGTATTGTTAAAATCATGTATTATATTCATCATGTTCTTTTGATTGGTTAGAATCCAAAATTGTCTGTAGAGAAGTTATAATTATCTTGATTCTGTTTAGTTGTAAAAGTGTTTAAATATACTATTTTTATATATCAATATTACTAAATCATAATTTTAATAATTTGATACCTATTTATTATTTAAATATTTTTATATACCATTGGTAATATTTTTTTCTGTTTGATTCATCTGTTATTGTAAAAACAATCATTAATAATTATATTAAATTATAGTGTTTTTTTTAAATAAATGTATTAGTATATTATTGTCTTTAATTGATATTTATATTGACAATGGATTATTAATAATCGTTAGGTTAATAAATGATTAGTGATAGTCATGAGTAAGTTCATTTACAGTGGATCTTGAAGAAGTGATGGGTGGAATAAATGAAAATATAACAATTTATTATTTATTTTCATGTCTCACCTTGTTTCAAAGTAATAAGTTTCATAGGTGTGTAATTAACATTTCTTAAATATTGTATTTACATTCTTTCAGTCATCTGATGAATATTTATTTAAACATTTTATATACATCTTTAATAATAAACATTTTCTGTGCTTTTTTAAAAAAAGAACCATCAACTTGTAAATCTTTTACATTTAATTACTTACTTGAATATTTCATCTCATATTTTATATGGAATCAGAAACTTAATTAATGTTGGAGATACTTTATTTTTTTGTTTTTTATATTAGTTTATATTTTTTTAATAAAGCTAGTCCACACTTTTAATAATGTCACCTCTCTTTTTATTTTATTACTGAAATAATTTCCATTCTAATAACAAAATCTTGTTTGTTATTTTGGAGTCTTTTATTCTCTTTTATATCTTTCTTACGCAATTCAAAATTATAATTTCTTCTATTCTTATTAATTCGTTTTGGATAATCTTGTCACATTTAGATATTGAATTTTCCTTGAAAACCATTTAAGAATATATTCCTTTTTATATACTATATCTTGTCTAAATTTTAAAAAAATACTTGTAAATTTCTGCATTCTTTACCACCTATTTTTGCCTGTTCTCAACACAGTATTACTTATCTTCTTATTTATTTCATTCTTTTCGGAACCATTTACCATTGCCTATTATTATTTTAAAACTATTTTAAGCAAGATTTAAAAATCTGTTAAAACTCATTTTCTTAAAATTTTACAACTCTCAAGTAAGTTACCAGATAATGGTTCTAATGTGAACTCTTTTTTAAAAATATTTCATCTCTCAAGTAATAATGATTCTAAGAACTAGGTGCAATGTTTTCAGATCCATGCCTCCTCACTGACAAAGGCCACAAGCCAGAAACTAGTGTGGGGATATTGGATGAATAGACATTGGATGGTGATTTAATGCACAAACCTTCTGGCATTCATTGATTATTCTGGCTTGCTTTGAATGGCAATAAGTATAGAGAGTTTTACCTGTTTTAATAAGGAGTTGTTTTGTTGATTTCTTTTGCCTAACATATTGTTCAGCCAAAAAAAGAGTGATTAAAATTAATTTTAAACATTAATATATTGAACCAGAAACTTTTTCTCCTTCAACAGTCCTTTCACAAAATTAATACTATGTTTTTATTATTATAAAGTTATTTAAAAGTTTTATAGGATATAGCACACATTCCAGCTATAATTTAAAATTCTGTGATTTTAAATTTTGTCTTCAATAAATTTTATTTGTTAGTTTAAAATAAGTTTCTTTTGACATTTGTTTTTTTAATCAAATTGTAAAACATTCCAATTTAAAAGTTTTAATCTTTGTTTTTTTTAGAAAGCTTTTAATTTTAGAAAGTTTTAATGCAATCCTGTTTTTTTTATTTTAGTTATAATACATTTTAGTTTAATTTTAAATGTGGAGATTTAATTTTGTACTCTATTGGTTTTTTATTTAATAAGATAATCTCTGGTCAGAATTATTAATTAAGATTGAGTGTGAGATAGAAATTTGCCTTGGGCTAAGACTTATAGCTATAAACAAGAAAGATTACACATGAGATAGGAGAGATATAAATGACCCCAAAATTTCAGACATTTATTCTTGGCTTGACCAAGCTTATTCTGCTTGAAAGAGATTGAATCAGCTTCTTATTATTCTACTATTCATTATTACACATTTATATTAGCTGGATGAGATTTTTACTAGGTTGGCACTCCAGTCATATTTTTCAAAAGATTGCTATACACATTCCTGGACCATTATTAATAATATTATATATTATGCTACCTGTTGGTAAGTGGATTTTGTATATTTGTTTTTACAAGATGTCTAAATTTCCTGTCACATGTATTCAAACATTTGCATGCCCTGTTAAACATATATAAAGACAGACTCCTGATCCCAAAATGCTTCTTCCAATCATGTCATGAAAGCCTGAATTAGAAAGGATTCTAAAATATGTTTCTACACTTGCCACCATGAAGATATAAAGCCACCTGAATGTTGAACTCAAAAATAACTGTTTGCACTTATTGAAAAACTCAGTTGACTTTGCTTTAACATAAGGTAAATTATTTCTTATTTTTTCCAGTGTATAAAAACATCTAGTTAAATCATCCACTTAATCTAAAAGTAAGTATGTTGTATAAAGTTTTAATATTTATTTACTCTCATAATTATTGTATTTGCTTGACATTGTATTTATAGTGTGATTTGGAATATTAGTTTTAAGATTCCAAGTTTTTTTTTCCAATTTTATTTATCAGAGAGTGTATTGCAAGTTAGAATTTTATAGGCTTGCGTAATGTATTTTTTTTATTATTAACCCTTTCTCAATGCTCTGGAAGATTTTCATAATTTTATTCTGCTCAATTATTCCTATTTTGTGTCATGTAATTAATTTTAATGAAGTTGAGTTTGTGGTTCCTGCAAACCACAAATCTTTTGGCTGGCAGTTTATCATGTTTAGTGTTTTAGTTTTTTGAAGTTAGATTTTGTTCTTTTCTAGATTACATAAGAGCATAATTATTACTCCTGTTTATTTGTCTTGTATGTGAAATTAACTGTGAATGACCTTAAAAGTGGTACATCATGAGCTATACTGCATATAAATTATGATTCTAGTTTCATTACTTTCCCACAGGAATTCATTTTTATAATTTTTAATATATCTGAATTTGGAAAGGATTATTATTTTTTTTATAAATTATCAGCATGAAGATATTATAAATCCCTCTCTTTTAAATTGTCGATGAGTAAATGAATGTGTTTGACAAGATGGTTAATATTTTCAAAACTCTCTTACATGCTCTGATATATTCCAGGAAAATCTAGGTCAAACTTTTATATTTTGTTTGCCTTGATTTATTTTGCTTAAATTTAAGAAACTGTTAGATTATTCAAAATTAGTTTAGCTGACATTTGTCTCTGTTGTATTTTCTCAATTGTCTGAACAATAGTTAAGAACTCTTGCTATCTCCCTAGATATGGTCAGTGCCAAACATCATCATTATTAACTTTGATCATTTGCATATATTTTTTTCTGATACATAGCGACCAGGTGGTGCACTTGATGATCAAAAGAAGATAAAGTGATTGTTACATAATATTAATTTTAGTGCAACCAATATAGGTCTTTGAGTTTAAAACCCATGTGAGATTTTGTTTGGAGAATTGAAAAATATTTCAGGTGTTTAAGGCAAGATTTAATAGGTAGAGATCATTTTGTGTTAATTATGGTATGGATTGTTGGTGCAGTCTTTTTCTTATGATATAAATAAATAAATTGTGAAACAGCACTTTTGGAGTTCTTTTTGAATTTAAAAGAGTAAAATAAATAAAAAATTGGGAAGCCTTTTTAATATGATAATAATACAAAATACATAAATAGCATTTTTTTTTGTTTCTTTGGATTTATTGTTGAACATAAGAACGTTACAAAAATAAATATTAAGAATTTATATTTTTGTAAAATGGAAAATAAAAGATGAAAACAGTAGATTTAGTCATCTTGGAGAAATTGGAAGTCAGAGAAGAAGTTGATGGGGGGGGGGTAGTTTTATAAGGAAGCCCTGTTTATTTTAAAAGTCCCCAAATAGTAGAAAAGGAAAAAAAGAAGTGAATTAGATCTATATGATGATGATGATGATGATGATGATGATGATGGAAATGATAAAAGCCAAAATAAGAAAATGTGTTAAGAAATAAAGGAAGATATTAGTGAATTCAAAGCAGGGATAAGCAAAATCAGATGGGAAATAATAGGAAGAGTCGAGGAAAATCAGATAGTTATTGAGGAAGTACAAAAATAAGTTGAGGTCATAAATGATATAGAAATTGAAGTAGAACAGGATAGTGTTAAAATAGATAAGGTGGAAATAAATGTGAGAAATAGGTAGAGAGGGAATAGAAATAGATAGTGTGGTAGAGAAAAAAAATCCAGAAGAAAGTTATGTTAAAGATAGAAAATATTATAAGGGAGTTTCCATTGGAGCAATATCACTTCAGGCAGATATAGAAGACATTTATGGAATGATGTTACATAGCACAGTTTATAGCACCATGGGTAAAGGATTCTCTCTGTATGGTATCATTAACACAGTTAACAGTAGTATAGCAAAACAGTTTAAAGAAATAAGAAGTTTTGCTAATCCTACAGGTTTTCAGATATATGAGGCAGAAAACAAAATGGAACATGAGAGAGATAAAACAAAGGATTATAAGCAAAGAAAAGATAAAAAATGGAAAGGAACTTATATCAGAAAACTAGTTGAGAAAGTCAAAGAAACACCTGACAAAAGTCAAAAGGTTTAAATTTACAATCATCAGATGGATTTTTTTTTAAATTGTGTACATGGTTTATGAGAATGGACAAAGGTATTTTAATGAAATATTATTTTACACAGCACAGGACAAATGTCCATCTGGGTTTTTGTAGAGGCCTTTTAAAATATTTAAAGTCTTAAAAAATAGTGCAGGATAGATTTTATTTTTTTTCCATGGCATGATTGGGCAGTTGTACTGGAGACTTTCTTTTCTTCAAAGGTCCCTTCACAAAATTAATACTATTTTTTATAAAGTTATTTAAAAGTTTTATAGGATATAATGCACATACACAATTATATTTTTAAATTATGTGATTTTAGATTTTGCCTTCAATACATTTTATTTGTTAGTTTCAAATAGGTTTCTTTTGATATTTATTTTTATTAAAATCTAATTGTAAAACCATTCCAATTTAAAAATTTTAATCTTTGTCTTTTTTGTGAGAAAGCTTTGAATTTTGGAATGTTTAATTGCATTCCTGTTTCTTTATTTTAGTTATAATCCATTTTTAGTTTAATAGTAAAAGTGGAAATTTAATTTTGTATTGTTGTTTTAATAAGATAATCCCGGGTCAAAATTATTAATTAAGATTGAGCATGATATAGAGATTTTCCCAGGGCTAAGACTTATAATTATAAACAAAAAAGATTATGCAGGAGATAGGAGAGCTTATAAATGACTCCAAAATTTTGGACATTTTATTCTTGGCTTGAGTGAGCTTAATTCAGCTTCTTATTATTCTACTGTTTGTTATTACACATTTATATTAGTCAGCTGAGATTCTTACTAGGTTGGCTGTCCAGCCATATTTTTCAAAGATTGATGTACACATTCTTCAACCACTGTTAATAATATTATATATTCTGCTGCCTGTCATTAAGTGGATTTCATATTATTGCCTACTATTGTTTTTCCAAGATCACTAAATTTTCTGCCATATGTATTCAAATCTACGACACACCTTGTTAATATATGTAAAGATGGAATAGTGATCCCAAGCTGTTTCTTCCAGTCATGCCATGAAATCCTTAATTAGAAATAATCCCAAAATATACCCTTACCCGCCGCTACCATGAAGAAATAAAGGCACCTGAATAGTGACCTCAAAAATATCTGTGTGAACTCATTGCAAAACATATTTGGACTCTGCTTTACCATAAGGTAAATATTTCTTATTCTTTCCAGGATATAAAAATATCTAGTTAAATCATCCACTTAATCTAAAAGTAAACCTGTTGCAAAAAGTTTTAATAGTTATAAAACCTCATAGTTGTTATATGTATTTACTTATTATTGTATTTAAAGTGTGGCTTGGAATATTATTTTTAAGATTCAAAGTTTGTTTTCAATTTCATTTATCAGAGAGTTTACTGTGAGTTAAATTTTTATAGACTTGCATAATGTATTTTTTTATTAATAACCTTTGCTAATTGCTCTGACAGATTATCATAATTTCATTTTGCTCACTTGTCCCTATTTTCTGTCCTGTAATTAACTTTAATTAAGTTGGGTTTGTGCTTCCTGCAAACTGCCCATCTTTTTGGTGGTGGTTTATTGTGTTTAGTGTTCTAGTTTTTTGAAGGTGGGGATGTTTTTTTTTTCTAGATTACATAAGATCATAATCATTACTCCAGTTTTCTAGTCTTGTATGTGAAATAACCATGAATGACCTTAACAATGGTACATCATGAGCTATCCTGTGGACAAATGACATCTTTAGTTTCAATGTACAAGATAATGCTGGTCTCATACTGCTTTGGTAATATCCTACAAGACTCTATTTTTATTCTTTTTGATATATCTGAATTTGGAAATGGAATTGTTTTGTTTTTTTTATAAATAAACATCAGCAAGATATATGTCCCTATCTTTTAAATTGCAGGCTAGTAAACAAACTTATAAACCAAGGTGTTTAATGTTTTCAAAGCTCTCTTACAGTCTCTGATATATTCCAGTAAAATCTAGGAGAAACGTATATTTTGTTTGCGTGGATTTATTTTGTTTAAATGTAATAAACTTTTAGATTATTTAAAATTAGTTCAGCTGATGTTTATCTCTGTTGTATTATCTCAATTGTCTGAACAATAGTTAACATCTTTTGCTATCTCTCTGGATTTAGTTAGTACTAATCACATCATCATTATTAACTTTTAATCATCATATATAATTTTTTCATGTGATGAGATGTGATGTTTTCAGGTACATAGTGACCTGGTGATGCCTTTGGTGATCAAAAAAAGATAGAGTAACCATTAATATATATATATATATATATATATATATAATATATAAATATATATAATATTTTAAATCGATGTCTATATATATATAATATTTTAAATCGATGTCTGTATTTCTTCATTCAAAATAATATACTAACTTTATAAATAAATATTTGAAAATACAATAATTAAAAGTCTATAAAAATTATATGTATAACTATAACTCAGAAGCGCTTTCACTACCTTGTAGCTTTGTCAACTATCACATTTAAAATGTCAACTTTACCATAATGCAATGTCAACTTCCCCCTAATTCTGTGATTTTAACGTTTGCTGCTTGTTGATTAATTAAATCTTGCTTGTATTTATATATTAACATCGCCTCTTTAATTTTTCTTTTATTATTATTTCTTTAAGTTTCCAATATTTTTACATTGTTATAATCAAAATCAAAACCATATATACATGATTTATTATAGTCATAAAAAACAGAAGCTGATAAATGATCACTATTTTTAATAATTTGTTTCATATTTTGAACCCTTTTAAACAATAATATGTGCTCTTTTGTTTTTTTTTCAAATATGCACCTCGATTCACCTATATATCCACTACCACACCTACATGTCCAATTGTAAATGATACAATTTTTATTTGTCAATAAAGTTTTATCTTTTGAATTGTTTAATAATTTATTTAATGTAGGGGTGCATAAAATGCAATATCGATATTTCATTTTATGCACCACCGACATTAAATAAATTAATATATATATATATACACAATTAACATCATTAATGCAAATTCTTTTATTTTTCCATTTGTGTGGTGTAAATTTTTTTGTGTAATATAACACAATATAAATTATAATTAACACTCTCAACATCATAGTGCATAATGTGAGATTTATTGTATATATATTGAAGTGGTAAATCTGTAGTACATATTTAACTTCACTGCCTGATTATATTACATACCTTTAAATTAGGGTTTGAACCTGTTTATATGTTTATTTGGTCATCCAGGAATGTTAAGCACACACATATACATGTATCACTTCCACCCTGTTTATTAAAAACTGGTTATGTATAACCAGTTGAATTATTATTTTAGCTTAAGTATATTTTATTTTCAAGCTTGTAAATTCCCTTCATTTAGATAATTGTGTATGTGCGTATATGTATTATAGGTATAAAAGTAAATACAATTAATGTAGAGCTAAAGCAATGCCAGAAATTCTAAAAAAATATTATTACAATTTAAAAATGTCATTCTTATTTCAAGTCGAACCAAAAATCATATTTTAAAGTTATTTGCAATTTTAAAAATACGTTTAAATAATCTGCTTTCTGGAACGTATTGTTTACATCTTCCAATATTGCTAAATTTCAAGTATAGGAGGAGCAGAAGTTTTAAGAAAAATAAATATGAAAAGAGTGATTATACAGAAAGTGAATTATTGGTTTTTATGTTAGGTTTGGGAAAAGATAAGGGGGATTTAGATATAAAGGTTATAGAGTTGACAAAAATTATGTTGTGGAAATGGGATAGAGCAGATTATGGGTAAATTTAGAGTGGGGAATGTAAAAGAAAGTGGCTAACAGGTTTATCTGGGCTTAATTGCTGAGATATTCTTGACTTAGTTTAAGGAGAAGCCATAATACATCACATCACATCACAAAAGGAGTTCAAATCACTCTTCTCTCTGGTATTTTTATACAGAGTGGTAACAAAATGGACTGTGAGTAAAAGGAATTTGCCTCCCTGATCTTAAATTGTCTCTGTCCTGCCTTCTGCTATGCCATCGCAGCTTAAGAAGTGCTATGTTTAATTGTAAAGAATATTGGAAGATGCCTACCATTATTTTATTAATATTGTGCTTTGCTAAACTTCGTATACGTTATTATAAGTGGCCACCATAGCTTCTAAAGGTAATCCATTTTGCCAAAGAATGAACTCTTAATTCTCTTCACTTCATTTCTTCCCTAAATCTTAATTGTAATCAGAATGTAATCTTTATTTATCTTATAACTGATTATAAACTTAATTATCATTAAGTTTGTGATTTTCTCTCTTAAATTTTTAAACTTGTTCTTTGAAACGCTAAGCACAGATTTATGTACTGTAAATTTATTATTATTATTATTATTTTTAAAGTTTCACACTCTAATTATTTTATTTCATGCGGCAAAACTTATTTTAAATATATAACTTATTAAATTAGTTTTAGTGTGCTAATGTTTTAATCTAGTGAACTTATATTATTTCAATCATCATTCCGATATTTTTGGAATGTTTAAATAGTTTAAACGTAATTTTTTTTACTGAACGCTGTTCGCTCGGTTAAATATTTTGAAATTTTGTTTAATGGCAGATTGTTTAAAAATCATAGCACTATCGATATTTAAATGCAATTTATGTTCTTTTAATAAATTTGATTATTAATATACTTTAATAACTATTTATTATTTATACGCCATTAACAGTTAAATTAATTATAATATATTGTCGTTTAGGAATACTTGGGCTTGTTAAATAAGAAAAATAATGTTTCCCTCTTCTATATTCGACATCCTAAATTTATTAAAGTTATACGTACGATGCTGAGTGGGTTATTATTTTATCATGGTGTTACGCATGCTATTATTGCTTAATTTAAGCTTAAATTATTTCATTAGTCATTTAAGACCTAAGCCATATTTGCGTTGCTTACTTATGATAGCATTTTAAAAAATTATATTTTGCTTTATCATATTTACTCATCCGAAATCCGGATTTTCTTCACGTAACTCGTATAGGAATGAGGTTTGGTATAACCGATCTCAGGATAAACATTAGAGTATTAAGGCTCTGCATGTGACACGTTGGAAGGCATGCCATGGAATCCTTACCACTCATATTTTCGAATATTGCCTTGTGATAAATACAAGCGGAATCATATATGTGATAAAGCCTTCCAGTCCAAAGACAGACATCTTCTCCATTTTAAATGCTGTCATTATAGTTAGCACTGTGAGTTCTTTATATGTAGTTCTCATTTTATCTATAAGACATGGCACAGTGATGTTTATAAACCACTCATTTTATAATTAGTCGAATATTTTAGGATTGTCACAGTAAAGCTAATTTAGGCTAACCCATTCCTCATTTGTACAGGCCCAAATATGCTCATAAACGATAAATTATTGACTATCATATTAAGAGTAAACCTCTCTTTAGAGATGAATTTGTAAACATCCTTATCATTATTTAAAGTAATGATCACCGCATTGATAACATTAATTTATTATTATACTATAACTCATTAGCATACTAAATCAGTTGCTTATATGCAAAGTAATAATCGCATTAAATCTGTGCTATGTTTTCTAATGTAAATTAAATTGTTTATATTTATTAAATTATTATATTTTAATAATTACTCATGCATTGTCTCTTACTGACTCTCACTCATTGAATTCCATTAAATATTTATAATAATGTCAGTAATATTTAGAAGTTATAACTGATTACTTCAAATAGATATTTATCTCTGGGTTATTCTGTTCTTGCTCATTCTGGATGGATACTATTTTATAATTCATGTTTCTTTTGCAATGCTAGCTGTGTGCAATTCATTTAAAATTTATAAATTGTCCCTTCACATAAGATATTTGATTGAGCCAATATTTGGTATTTATTTACATTAATTACCCTATAGATCTCATGTTTCTCTGCTGTGTCTCTGGGACCAGAATGAATAAAATTTCATGTTATCATCAGAAGTGTTGTTTATAATGTTATACTTTTAGAGAAGAGCAAATAGGGCAGAATTCATGATTGCTCCTGACCTGTGTATCTTGGGCATGAGTGTATTTAACGTACTTTTGCTTAGATTCTAAACCTTGTTAAATGAACATACAATTCTGACCGGTACAATATATATATATATATATATACATTAATTCTAATATTTTCACGGATAAAATATGTCATATTATTATTACTATTTGCGGGATATTCCGTGTAGTGAAAAAGCTAAATGCTGACATTTCAGTACAATATCAAGTACCTTCCTCAGAGCTCTGAGGAAGGTACTTGATATTGTACTGAAACGTCAGCATTTAGCTTTTTCACTACACAGAATATCCCGCAAATAGTAATAATAATATGACATATATATATATATATATATATATATATATATATATATATATATATATATATAGAGAGAGAGAGAGAGGATTTGAACTCAGATTTTCAAGTGCCCTTCAACTATCCATACTATCTCATATACTGACACACATGACCACAGACATGTAGAAAAGATAAATAATCAATATATGTATTTCATGCTAAAACAGCACTCATCAATCGGTCCAGATTATCATCTCTCACACATATATATATATATATATATAATCAATGCTCAGTTTATATTAAGATAGCAAATCTTCATACTTTAATGGACAGGTTTCAATCCACTGCAAACTCCAACTTTTCAGCCATCCATATCATTGAAAATCTGATGATGAAAACTCAAATCCCATGCTGATGCTAATATTATTGTCATGCCCATGTTGACCTGAAGTCACTCTGACCCCTCATGAATATATATATATATATATATATATATATATATATATATATATATATATATATATATATATATATATATATATATATATATATATATATATATATATATATATATCAAAACTATCCCAAATCCAAAATTAAAACAGACCAGCATAAAAATAATATAAAAAAACCACTACCATATATATATATATATATATATATATATATATATATATATATATATATATATATATATATATACTGAAATCACAATGAATGTTTAGGTATTATATTCCATTCACAGAAACATTTTATTAGAATGTCAAATAACTCATTTTGTTGTACTGCAATTTGTAGTTCTGGAAAAAGATAATATAATCCTATGTCTTTTACCAAAAATATTTTAAGTTATAATTTTAAAAATACAAATTACTAAAATTATTTTTATTTAATTGAATATAATTATATAATGTATTGTATTATTTATATATAGTAGCCAAAAACTTAAAAAAAAATCTCTTCACTTCATTATTTTTGAAATCATTGGCTGCAATACTAACAGTATCCAGAATCTGTTATTTTTAAAAGTAAAAAATAACCTCTTTTTTGCTTATTGTTTTATTGGTCAAGTGAGGTAAAAATATTAACTTTTAATTGGTCAATTCACAAACTCAAGTGTCAATTCACAATCTCAAGCATCAAAATATATTCATATTTTAATATTATATTCACTTTAGTTTCATTTGTAAAAAGTATATTAATAATTTGTCAGGTTATGAAAATGAACAGAATTTTTTTCAAAAATAATTGTTTATATATAATTATAAAAATATTCGATAGTGGCAAATCTAAAATGAATGTTACTCACCAACCAAAAAGTTTTGCTGATGTCAGTGATTTCTTTCCCAATTTTACATTGTGGAAAAGTAAATAATTTTTGCTAAAGTCTTAACTATGTTTTTAAATAATTTTATTTTTAGCATATTTTATCAAAATAATTTATAATTTGTCAAAAAATACTTTTAAAATGGTCTAAGACATTTGTTTATCATTTTCAAAATGAAAGAAAACAAATTGTAACTCTTTAGATATTGACAACCATTTTCTTTCTTGTCAAAATTTAACAACAAATCAGATTCAAGAAATGATGGCCCTCTTCCTTTGTTAGATCTTCAACATCAGTTTTATTGATTTTGTAATTGTAAAATAATTCAAGAGAGGGCAGCATCTTATGGAACTTTTTTAATCTTTAAAAATAATGGGAAATTCTAATGTTAGCATTAAAAATGCCAGAATTAGAGCGACTTGAAACTGACATGAAACTGTCATGTTTTTAGTCGTAACTAGCAAAAAATAGTTTATATAATTTAATGGAGAAACTTGTATAGTAATTTATTATTTTACCCTTTATTAATAGTAAATTAATAATTCATTTTTAAGTAAATATGCACCTAAGACCTTAATTCTTCATTTATATATGCCAATCTATCCAATCTAATAAAAATAGATATCCTATTTCATTTAACCTCAAACTAAATATGCAATAAATAAGTCACCATTAATATTGGAAATAATGGAATCTTATTAATAGAGGTGATTTTAGTTCACAAATTTATCAAACCATCTTAAAGTTTCATATATTATTTATAAATTAGTAGTGAGCAGAGGATCATAGTGGCCATGATTGCATACTTTAGTATATTTATCCCTTTTGATTGTTGTGACATAGACATGATATTTTTGAACATATAGAATGATCTCCACACTTCACATACATGCTGCATACCATATATTGTTTAATATGAAGAAAAACACACGCCTAATGTTAGCTTTTGAACATTGACTTACTTTTAGATGCAAGATGAAAAATAAAACACAAAATATTATATTTTATTAAAATAAATATAACAATGATCTTTTTAATATTGGTAAAGCATTAATTCATTTTTTTAATATTAATGCGCACACACACATATTCCCTGATTACAAATATTACAAAATAAATAACTATTAATATTAAATATTAACAATTTAAATTCACTGTATATTCGCATTCTTATTATATTTTAGGAGTCCATGTAAAAATATTTGAATGCAAAACAAAGTATTAATTGAAATAAAACCATTATAAATATTTAAAAATAATTCTACCTCCAAATATATCAAATTGCTACACACAGTTTCTAAGTACAATTATAGTATTGTGATATCAATAATTTTCATAAGTAAGTGATAAGAGAATATTTTTGTAGTTTATCTTTATATCAAATTAATATATATATATATATATATATATATTGTACCGGTATAAATACACCACGCTTACTCATACCCAGTACCCGAGTTCAAACCCAGTCCATGTTTAAGAATAAATTCCAAAACGCCAACTGAATTCCAACCCAAACCCCGGTATGACTAACCGATGATGACTTTATAACAGCACGGGGTTATCCCTTTTCTAGCTCAGCTTAGAACATGGACTAAATTCTTACAGTTAATGATATATAGGTTTATTAGACTCTAGATACTGGGACGGTCATTCATATAACGTATATATTTAAGTTGCCAATACAGACAGTAAGCGGCTAAATAGACTTAGAGAGTAATAAAGTGGAGGACACAAAAATTTAGATTAAATAAAGTTTTAATAAGCAAAATATAAAGCATATAAATATAGTGTTAAATAAGACAAATAGAAAGCACATAAATATCGTGTTATATAATAACAATAGACAGCATATAATATAGTGTTATACAGTACGATAAGACTTCATAAATCCTCTTGTATTTGGCTACTAGTCTTTAGTGAACGTTTTATTTAATGAACAAACTCATGCCAATAGCTGTGTGATTGAAGGATTGACGGGTGGTTAAAAGAATCAGAGTATTAGAGCATTGGAAAAAATATTTATCTAAAGATTTTTGTTTACTTATTTTATTTGAATAGGCTCGAGCCGGAACGTAGACGAACAGTGGAGGTGGTTTTATATAAATACGACATAAGAGATAGATGTGCTGGTGGTTGCCTGGATTCAAGAGCCCTACAGTAATCAATTGCGGTGCATTAACGGAATACCAGGCGGCTTGTACTTTGACAAGGCTTAATGCCCCCAAGTAGCTCCGGGACACGACAACCAGCCGGGATCATTTCGAACCCCGGTGATCCAAGAGATTACCGGGAAAGAAAACTGCTTTCATTCCCCAATGGTAGAATGGTGAGATGCTAACTTCAGCGAAGGGAAGGCATTGCCACAGACATCACGGACGAGAACTTGAAGTGGATTTTTTAAGAGAAATTATACAAAACCTGGAAACTATTTGTCTGTTTCTACGCCACAGGCTGAGATCCTTATCCCAATAAAACGTAGCGGACTTAAACTGACGGTGAAAACAATACTTAGTTAAATTTACTCTGAAACTCTAACCCTTCGGGTTGACAGGCGGTAGCGATAGTATCAAAAATATTCAGTGAATTATTTCTCATATTATACATAACATTAATGAACACTTTGACCCCATTATACATATATTTTACGATCGAACCTTAGATTGCAATTATAGGACAAATTAACATAGACTAATAAAGTGACTTAACATTTATCAACTCGGAATGTGAAAGAATATTTAATTCAGAAAATGAAATTACTTTTAAAACTAAATTGATCACTATTACACACTAGTTTTCACAAAATTGGAAATATTACTATTGGCAATGTTTGTCCATGAAATAAGCAACATAAGAAAATATAAATGCATTCAGTTGAAATATTATTACTATTAATTACAATTTTATAAATGATTTCTAAAGACTAGAGCGGAGGATTAAAAGAAAAGAAAATTTACTGACAGGTTAAACAAAGCATGATAAATGACATAAAAACTTACATATGATTTACTTGATTGATAACATTCAGCTCGGAAGAAAGTTAAAGTTCGTGTAACAGAGTTACTCTTCTTTCTTCATCCAGCTTGGCTTGAACATAGGCGCGCATTTTTGAAAGTTATTTACAAGGCATAGTCAATTTTGAAATCGGAATCTGGAAGTTGTGAGGTATATGAAACATGATCAGTCAGCGGCACGAAGATCCAAATTGGTGGGGCAGAGACCAGCTCCTGGCACTTAGCCCATCAACATTGCGATTCACTGGTGAACTTCTTAATAAAGATGCTTAAATTATTCTCAACTGCTGTGCTGTCTCGAGACTACCTCTCTCAAACACGACCAAAGTTAGAATGCCAGTTTTTCTGTAAAATAGCCACTGCTGACCTTTCCGACTTGTTTTTATTTTAGGCTCCGCCTCCTTTCCAGCTTGACCAACAATCAATTATCTGTTTCTAGCAATCTTTTAATTTTATACGCTATTTTTAAATTGACATAGTAATTACATATAAAAAATTCCTTACTAATTTTGAATACAACTTAATTGCTCTGTACATTTGTGCAAATTAGATTTTAATTAAAAACACTGATCAAAGGAATGTGACTTTTGATCAGTATTTTTAAACGACTTTATACAATTCTAAAAACTATAATTTAAACAACTAAGCCCGCACTGAAACTTTAAATCAAATGATACAAATTCACAAACCACGCACACACAAATATTATTTCATGGTTTGTGACATTTATATACGGGATCTTTACATATTTATTTATAAACTATAAAATACATAACTAATTTTTATTATAATTTGAAATAGACAAAACCTCACTGCGGGCGAACAGTAGTTTGAATTACCGTACATAAAAACACCTGAAACGAAGATCGGTTCTCCGATCTGTCTGTTTCAATATATATATATATATAATACAGTAAAAGTATTTAATCAGACAATCTTTATAATAATACTATATTTAATTTCACCTATCCAGATTTCATCATTATATTAGGGCCTTATCAAAATGTAAATACACTTAAAATTATGTTACAATTCTTTTCTTCTACAGCAATACTATCTGCAGACTATAATTTATATTTAAACTTTAAACACCAAACACATATTCCATTTAGATTTTACTATATTCATATAAACCTGATCCAAATCATAATCATACACTTATATTTTATAATCCTACATTTATATTATAATATTAATGCAACCCAAGTTAAATTTTCCAGAAATCCATCAATACCCTTTTTTCCAGCTAATCTTACAGGATATTTAACCATATTCATACATCTTTCAAAATTTTCCTGTATATATAAAGTTTCATAACATATATTTTCATTATACTTCTTTACATACTTAATCACTGGAATGTTTTTCTCACAATTCATTTTATGTCCAGTATTCCAAAAATGTACATAAATCCCTGATCTCATGTCCTTTCTTTTAATTGCCCTATCATATTCCTTAACTCCTTTCAAAAGCTGTCTTCTCTGTCTGACCAATATATGTCATACTACAAAACTACAAATAATACTATAAACTCACCATGCCCTACCATTCTCATTATTGTCTTCCATATTACATATCCATTTTCCTAAGGTTCTACTATTTTTCCATCATTCTTTTATATTACCAGGTCATTTTTTTTATTAACTCTGTATATACTTTATCAAAATATGAAACTTAAATTTCCTATATTATTTATATTTAATCCCTTTTTTACTATAATACTTATTATGTTCATTGTTACTTTTCTAAATGAAATAATTATATTTTACCTGTTATATCCTAGACTAATATAATGATTTTCAACTTCCAACTTTTGTATCAATGATACATCCATGTCTAAAGTTAATCTATCATTTTTCATAATGCCTTATAATAATTTCACCTGTCACATTTTTCCTTATAAAATAACCAAATATCTTAATCCTTCCTCTCCATTTTCTATCATAAATGTAATACCATATTTATTATTATTTATTTCATTAAATGCACCATTGATACTCCTACTATTATCCATTATAAGTATATCATTCACATATCTGTGATATTGTATAATTTCCTTCATCAGTATATACATATCAATTGCACTTTCCTCAAAATAATCAATCACGATAGATGATAAAATAGCACTAATGAAACAATCCATAGCCCATCCTTTAGTTACCTTCCAATATTCATTTTTATATTTAAAATACAATGTTTCCCTTATCAACAATAAAGCTTCTTTAACAACACATATCCATTCATCTGACATACCACTATATTCTCTTATTTTATTCATAACTACTTTTATACTTTCTTTTTTAGGTAAACTTTGATACATTTTTTTTTCCATATCAAATGATACAATATTCCAATTCCTATTTAATTTCACATTCTTTAATTTATTTATAATTTCTTCTAGGCATTTTTTAAGAACATAATTCCTAAAATACAATATCACTCTTACTACCATATTACCCTTCTGTGTCTTAACCTTCCTGAAAATATTTAGATGTAAAATGACTGTAGGATGTAAACGCCGATATTCTTTTTCATTAATTAACTGTTTTACTCTCATATTAGTTAATAATATTTTATACTTTGTTTTTATTTCATTACTTGCATCCTTATTCATTTTCAAATATTCTTGTTTTTCCATGTCCTCTTTAACCTTCAGTTCATATTCATTTTCTTCCAAAATCACAAAACTTGGTCTTTTATCCTCACTTCTCACAACTAACCTCACTTTTTTTTTTATCCTTAATTTCTTTAATGACTAAATTTTCCTTCCATTTTTTTACAATTTATTCTTCTTATTAATTGCACCATTAATTCTCGATTTTATTTCTTAATTCATTGTACTGTCAATATTCACAGCTTCTATGCTCACCACCATTGCTCTCTGTATCTCATTATCCATAAATGGTATATACTTAATATGTCTATTTAATATATCAAATTAATACATTTTTATTATAAATTTATGTATCTTAAATTTAAGCTTATAATAAATCTACTCATCATACTACCTGTATAAAAAGCATTATATTTTTAGTAATTTTATTTACGTTATAATTATAGCAAAAATTATGTCATATGAGTATAAGTTTGAAATTAGTAAAAGCATAGTTTGTAGAAAATGATATATATATATATATATATATATATATATATATCATTTTCTGATCCATGATATATATATATATATATATATATATCATGGATCAGTACACTTATAATATTTTATCATATATTGTATAATTTTTTACATTATTTTTTTTACTATCAAAGTTTATTTTACTTCAGTGAACAATCAGTTTTTGTTTCCTTCCTTCCTTCTTTCAAATCGTTTATTCAATTAACAAATGATATTAATTAATAATTATATAATACTTGTATATATACACATGCATGATTTTAAAGGGAAATAATGTAACTAACATAAAAATAATGTATTTGTTTATACGGTTGTGGTGATGAAAATTAAATAGTATATTGAATTAATTGCATTATCTTTTATAAATTGTTAAATGTCTCTAAAAAATTCATTCAAACGAGAATGTTCTGTAATATGATAATATTAATACTTGCTACATATTTTTGCAGTAATAAAAGTTAAAGTGCTATTGAAACTAATTTATATATATATATATATATATATATATATATATATATATATATTAAATTGCTATTTAAACTAATATATATATATATATATATATATATATATATATATATATAATAAAAAGTGAGCTGTCACATGACTTATATATATATGTTACATTTACCAAAAAAAAAAAAGCTTGTTTAGAGCTTATTAGCATGCTCTTAATTTTATATATAGATATATCAATAGATGGCGTTCTACCAAAAACAAAGTCAAGCATATGTTTACATAAACGTCAGAGCAAGCATTCACTATCTCTAACTTTAATTCCACTTTCAGATCATGATTTCAAGCTATTTGCTATCATCAGTGAAAGACAGGAATAAGAAACTAGATCTAAACACAAACTCTGAGCATTTATGAAACAGTTTCTATTCAGCTTACAAGCGTGAATCTTGTAGACACTTAATGTCTTCAAACTCAGCATAGCAAGCCAGATAGCTATATGGGTCTGATATCAGTTCAGCATCACCACATAGTAGAAGCCTCTGCAATATATATCATTTCTAGAAAGACCTCACATTCATAGCAAGTCCTCACATTTGAGGTCTTTCTAACAATGATATATATTACAGAGGCTTCTACTATGTGGTGATGCTGAATTGATATCAGACCCATATAGCTATCTGGCTTGCTATGCTGAGTTTGAAGACATTAAGTGTCTAAAAGATTCACACTTGCAAGCTGAATAGAAACTGTTTCATAAATGCTCAGAGTTTGTGTTTAGATCTAATTTCTTATTCCTGTCTTTCACTGATGATAGCAAATAGCTTGAAATCATGATCTGAAAGTGGAATTAGAGTTAGAGATAATGAATGCTTGCTCTGACGTTTATGTAAACATACGCTTAATGGTGTTTTTGGTAGAACACCATCTATTGACATAAATACAAGCACTAGCAAGTTTTTAACTTGTTTTTTTTTTGTTTTTCATATATATATATAACATTAATAAACTATTATAAACAATTTTTCTATCCTCAGAAATACTTTTTAAGCAGAAAACTAATATTGTGTATCATTATTTTTGTGGATATTGCACCCTGATAGCCAATATTTAAGAAAATGAATAATATATCATGATAATCCTCCATCTTGCTCTCACGTAATAAAATAAGAAAGATTTACTAATAATATCTTAATATAATATTATATCATTAGGCTAGCTCAAATTTAACATTTATCAATATATGGTTCAATTAAATAATAAATAAACAACAAGTAATAACCATGAGTCATTTAGCAAAAGTTGGTAAACATTGAGAATATCTCCATAAAGACATACCCTCAATGGCACAGAAACACTACCCCCCTAAATTTATACAATAACACAAATATATAGTATCCCTATATCTTTGAAATACATCAACTAATTTTAATACAATATTAATGAATCATAATTTCTGATATTAAAAACAATAATCACAGGTTCTATAAAAAAATAAGATCATCAAGTTAATTGAACAATTCTGTAGCTAAACAAGATGAGATATTTATTTACGTTGTACTTAAATACACCTCTAAATTAATAATAATAATAATAATAATAATAATAATAATAATAATAATAATAATAATAATAATAATAATAATAATAATAATAATAATAATAATAATAATAATAATAATAATAATAATAATAATAATAATAATAATAATAATAATAATAATAATAATAATAATAATAATGTAACTAAAATAAAGAGATGATCAAATATTATTGTAACATAATTAAAGATTCAAAAGAATTATTTAGCTTAATAAACGAAAAATGATAATTTAAATTTTTATATCAAAGCGAAAAGAATTAAACATTATAACTTGCTGAGCATAAGCTATTAAACAAAAGATCAGACTGAGTTATCAATCATATTAAGGGTCATTGGATTCAATGAAACATACTTCTATAATTAGATTTCTCAAGATATCACATCAATAATTATAAAGAAATTATTAATAACAACTATTATAACTCAGGTATACTAGTAACTCAATAAAATATCTTCTCAGGTATACAGACAGTAGATTTTATCCACTTTCATTTCTTGGTTTGATGTTAAGTGCATATTTAACAAAATACCAAGTGAATATGGTCTAGCAGGGCACCACTAGAATATCTGAAACTACCTTTTCACATGTACCCGGTTTGAATCCCCTTTTGTTACTTTATTTGTAATAAAATGGAGGATTTTGCTTTTAGAGCCATATCACTGTATTCACTAATATTTAGGTAAACCTAAAACATCTTTAAACCAAAGTGGAGAATATAAAATTCATTAGACATAAATCATTTCTTAGAGCTTAACATAATAAATGTGTTTAATACTTTTTATAAGTTTTACTAGCTCAGATTACTATTAACCTAGGATGGCAATTCATTCATCCTTGAATGAAATAGATGATGGGATGGTGGTTATAATATTACTAAGAATTCACTAAATACTATGAAATCAATATTTATTTATGGCCTTTAAACATTTAAACAGCTCATTAATTACAGCTTGATGATGATGATAATGATAACGATAATGGTTTCAACCACAGCTTTAACACTAAGCCTAATTATAAAACCTAATTTTTATAAAGAAATTCATAATCATTGCTTAATTTTAATATATCTAATTGGAACTTAAATAGCTAATATTCACCTTGATGATGAATAATCACACTTAATAAAGACTATTCTTAATGAAATATATATGCCTCATTTAGTAAAACCAATTAACATTTATTAATGCATTACTAATTTCTACATGAAAATTTATAGATAAACATGAAAATTGATATGAATAATAATAACAATAATAATTGATTATATTGCAATCTTCAGATTAATTTCAAGTTCGTCCCCCTTTCCCGTCAAATGTATATGGTATTAAATTGGGTAACCGATTCATTAAAATGTTCCATCCACAAGAAAAGTATTTCATATAAAAAAAAAATATTCACTCATTGGCACACATACTTTATAATCTAACATATAAGCTGAATGTTAAAAAAAATGTTAGTAGATTTGGAAAGAGCAAGTTTTAGAAACAAGTTTTAAACCATTTTCTCCCCCTCCCTTCTAGAGCTGAAACATATTTTCTTAAGAAAAAAACAATTTAATAGTTTAATACTGCTTATTACGTCACATTCACACACAATTATACACATGTAAAAATATTATTATGTAGGTGTGTGTTTAACCCGTAAATATATATATATATATATATTATTTAAAACCAAAATAATAATACAAATAATTATTTTACACATTAATATTTCATAACTGCAAATCAATAAACAAATAATTTTGATACATTCAAAGCCACTTATGAAGCTTAAAGTTATTATTGGTAAGAAATTATTGGTTTTAATCGATCTGAATTGTCTTTAAAAGTTCTTTAAATAAGCTATACCACTTTATTGCTAAAATTTTATTAAGACTCTGATATCATAAAGAAAATATATAAAAGAAAAACTTATATTACCAGTTCTATTCTTTGTAGTGACTTCCAATAATTCAAATTTATCTTGTTCAATGTCTATATTTTGCAGCTACCATTTCCGTTTTTCTTTGGAACAATCTCTTTCTTGATGTGTATAATTATTTGATGATGATGATCCTATTGAGGTTATTTGCTTTAGTGGACAATTTGGAAATGATTATATTATTTTTTCTTCTCTTCCAGTCAAGCATGATTCTTTTAGTGGATGAAATACAGCAGTTGTTTTCATGTTTATAATTTTGCTTGGATTTAAACTCGGTTACTGGAACAATTAATTGGACTTGATGATTTAATATATATCACTAGATTACTCTTTTCTTCTGATTTTAAATGCAGGTGAATGTTTTCTTCTTTCTGTTTAAAAACATCTTATTTTTCTCGGTTAGTTGAAAGGTGTAGACTATTATTTTTTAGACAAGACATCTTTTCTTTCCTATATGATGTGCTAGTGATAAGTCTGGTAGACAGATGGAACATATATTAATTTTTCTTACCCCGCCATCCTTATAATTTCAACATTCAAAACTTCGTATAAAAATGTTTAAAAAAAAAGGTTATCTAGCAGAATTAAAATGTTTGTCTGCTTTAGTTTCAATAATTTTTAAAAGACTCTGTACAACAACAATGAAATAATAATAATCATAATAACTTCAACTGATTTTCAAGACTGCTTTTATATTCGATTTTTGAGTCAACTCACCCAATTAGAGTGATAGTGTGTCTTGCTATTTTTGACCAATTTGTTTTTAGCTAGAAAGTGCAATCTCTTTTTTTTCAGAAACATTAAGTAAAAATCATACACCTGGTTTCCAAACAAACTTTTGTTTTGAAGAAAAAAAACTTTAATCCCCCCCTTTTTTACACCTAGGTAACATCTCAAATTTGAGCTTCTTTCCTTTGATCTTAAGATGAGACAATTTCAAAAACAGAGTTCCCACCAAGCTTAAACTCCATAATGACAAACAATCATTTATAAAAACAAAATTACTACAAAAATATATATCTGATTCAACAGATTTTCTCCCTTAACACAAAATTGTAAAAAAAAAAATAATTTGACAGATTTAACCCTTTTTCCTTTTAATATATAATAAATGTAAATTTCTGTATGTAATGTACACACATACTTTATCATTTCAAATCATTCATAAACTGACATTAAATAATATAATTGCTAGCTTAGTAATTATAACCCTAATATTTAAAATTAAATCCTTAGCTTTTAAATCTTAATTACAATTATAGAAAAGCAAAAATAGAAGTATGGAATAAGATATTAAAATTGATCAAGTATAGGTTAGTTTTAAAGAAACTTTAATATCTGAAATTTAAAAGTGGCTAACTAAATAGCTTTTATAACACACACTGCCTATACATATGCACTACAACTTTGCCTTTTAACAGAAAAATTAAATATCGAATAGTTTAAATGTGTGTATTACCTTTCTATCAACACACAAACAAATAAAGAATATAACTGTTTGGCCCACTCTCTTTCTGTCTAAAGCTTTTAGAACTTGATCTTGTAGGGTTTAAACTTGGGTGCCCTACAGCTTCCCCTTTTATATAAAAATGTGATGATGATTTTTGTTTTACATTTTCTTATATGCACATTACTATAAATTTAGCTAATGACTAAATTGTAACGGCACAATAATAATAATAATAATAATAATAATAATAATAATAATAATAATAATAATAATAATAATAATAATAATAATAATAATAATAATAATAATAATAATAATAATAATAATAATAATAATAATAATAATAATAATAATAATAATAATAATAATAATACATGTACCCATTTTCTCAATTTGTAATTACATAATACTTATAAATAATGTACTATGCACCTTACATTAGAGAGACAACCACAATATTTACAGTCAGTTGATTAATGCATTTACAAACTGATACAGATTAATGTTTAACATACACAGAAAAATATATGGATATAATAATGCAAAAAATAAGTCTCTAGTTTTGTTCATTTTTGCCAGCCAAAATTATAACTGAGACTGTAATCATTCTGAGTATAACAATTCTCAAGATTATTTTATTTTACCATTTTGTCAACAAAGTTATAGGAGATTTAGTCCAATTATTACTTGTATAAGTAATCTTGGCTAGATTTTGGATGGGCAAATTAATGCATGTGATTTTTTCGAAAAATTGTAATTTACATACAAATAGTTTGTAATATATTATAGTTGTCAGTTTCATGATTGATCAAGGACTTTTCTGCTATTTGTTAATGTAGTCATCGGTAATTAGTAAATATTCTAGTCTTATTGGTGAATTACACATAGAGATGCACATGAAATAAAGCTGAAATAAAGCAATTGTGATTTTCTTTTTATCAGGACATTTCTCACTTAAAGAATGAATAACATAACTTTTTTTTTGTTTTTAATAGCTATACTAATCAGAGATAATCTACAAGATCATATAAGAATCAATTCTGGTAAAACTTAAGTCATATATGTATGACACCATCATTTAATTAAATGGTAATGCAATCTTTATAATATTCCTTCAATTTTTTTGTAGATACGCTGTCTAACACTGGTTTTAATAGTAAAATTTTTAATCCATTCTCTATGCTACCAGCATGCATTCTAATATACATTTACTATCACAATCCTTTTTTATATGTTACTAAGTATTTTGTGAATAGTCACCTAACTGTCTTTATACAAACATAATTTCAAATCCCTTCTCAATGTTGTGTTTATCAAAAACAGCTTACTTAAAAAAAAAAATTTGGTCTGAGTGCTTTTTGAAACATAGAAAAAAAAAAACTTATGATGTTGTTTAATAGTTGGAAATAAAAAAGAAAATCAAAGAAAATAAAAAATATTTCAAAACACTGCATTTACTTAAATAAAGTGTAGATATTCATAATATAGCAATGTATTTCCATATGCAACAAAACATATTACTGATTGATATAAATGATCACTATATATATATATATATATATAATTTAAGTATAATTTATAAATGTTTCCAAAATTAAAGTCATTTACCAAATATAGACGCCACCTTGTGAAATTTCATTATTTAATATAAACTGTATTAACTTACGAGAGAGTGCAAGTCTCTCAGCGCTTGTGATTATTAATAGCCAATCAGATCGTAAATACTGGGACAACGATTTAACAAGAAAATAAATATTATTTACATATATTTCTGCAATTTATAACATCGATAATCTACTGCATAGTGAATCTAAAGATTTCATGCTGTATGTTTGTAATTTGAAGTCAGTGAGTAGTGTGTGAAGGTATTTAATATTCACACTTTCAGATATAAGTACTTTGGACTGGCTTGGATATATAGACAGACAAGTAAAGTTAAGAGTGGTTACCACTCTTTTCTTGTTAAATCGTTGTCCCAGTATTTACGATCTGATTGGCTATTAATAATCACAAGCGCTGAGAGACTTGCACTCTCTCGTAAGTTAATTTCAAATCATCTGCGCTTTGAAAATAAATATTATTTATAAACTGTATTGAATCTAGGTAACCCAATATTCAGCTGATATACTTTTTCTAAACTTAAAAAAAAAACTTCTCTGTTGACAAATTTGTGTGCAAACCTTTTTTTTACTTTTAACTCCAATATGGTGAACTCTTTGAATGCAGCATGCAGAAAGAAATATTTGTGCTAATGCTATTAAAGCATGGAATAAAACAGGAATTCACACACAAAAAAAATAGTCATCAGAATGTGGAAATAAAGTAAACCTCCAGTCTCAAGATTTTATTGTTCCACATTGAATGATCTTATAAAACTAGATATGATTTCAGAATCACAGTCGTTGCCAATTAATGCAACTGAAGAGATTTGGTCAAATGAATGTCTAAAAAATATCTCAGAACACTTTATAATTACCATCCAATGAGATTTATTTATGTATTTTAAATGTTTCTTTATTGACCATTATGTTAAACTTGCAATTACATATATAAATTGTTTGATGTATAGATTTCCTAAAGATTTGATATAAAAATAATTTATGGAGTCATTCAAATCCTCACTACATTACTATTGAATCCGATGGTGATTAACAAAAATATAAAGTTGATAAAACAATTAAAACTCTAGGAAAATTTGCTTCAAAAAAGTTATCCAATATAAGTAAACTTTATTACTGGCATAATAAAAATATGTATCTAAATTACATAATCAATGACTTCAATAAATTCACACAATTGTTTGAGTTGTTGTTGCTATTCAACCTATAAATTTAAAAGGAACTCATACCCATTTATAGCAAGAGTTATCAGTTTAAAGTAAGACTAAATCTAACATAAACACCAATGATATTCACACTCTTATAACCAATCAAGAAACAACACTGCTTTTAATAATTCATGGACATAAGTTTCAATGTATTCACTGTAAACAATGAGGACACATTATAAACCCATGTCCAAAACATAAATGTAAATATTATGATATGAGAACAATCTCAATTCGTCAATGTGGAAATACGCCAGTGATTAACACATAATTCACTCCTCAATCAACTAGGAAATCAACTGTAATATGTAATAATCATTTGATAACTTATATATATATATATATATATATATATATATATATATATCAAATCATGTATTATATAAAATATAACTATATATATATATATTGTTATATTTTATATAATGCATAGAAGGAATAAAATATTTTTCTGCTTTTTTGTGTAATAAGTACTGATATATTTTGTTGTTATAGTAATCTTGTAACCAATCTTTAATTTATTGTTATTAATTTGGGTTTCTTTTTAAAAATATTGCACTAAAGTTCCTTGCTATATTTAACTTCAGTAACTATGTTTCCAGATTCACTTTTTGTATTTTCTTACCCTGTGGGTTTATTAAAGCAAATCGGTAGAAATTCTAGAGTTATGTTGATTAGAAATGTCATTACTATAATTACAAAATAGTAAAATCTTTTTCATATTTATTGTCTATATCAATTAATAATTTATTGCATATTACACACTTAAAGATAGCAAATGAAAAAAAAAAATCATACTTTTTCTTCCTTAATAATAAACAATGAGTGTGAAATTACTGCATTGTACAGCACATTTTAAAAATATGTCAAAAGTTTGTGCACATATTGCCAAAATTACAATTATTTTTAAAAACTTTCAGTCATATAATTACGATTGAAACATTTTTAGATATAACATCTATAGATATTATATCAGCATTGCTTTCATAAATAAGGCAATCATTTTTTTCATTTCCTTTGTTTGTATAAGATAACAGTCAAAACAGTTAAAGCCAAATTTATGGTTCTCCTGATTACTAACTATATTTTCAGTAATTCCTCCATTTACAAAATTCTCCAAGCAAATAAAATATACAGCTTTGAAAATAATTAACAACATTTAGCTCTCATTTGTTTGCCATAAATAGGTAGCCGAATTGCAACAATTAGGTCTGGCGCCATAATTTCTTTAATAATAAAATATGTGTGTGTTCAAAAACATTGCCTTATATTGCTTTTACACCCAATAGTATATTTTTAGATAAAGGATTAAACATAGTGTATGTTGCAAAAAATAATAAATGTATAATTATGATTTAAAATTTATATTGATTTTAAATTTTTAACTATAATTTCATATATATAATTTAACTTACCGTGAATATGCGTAGATTTTTTTCTCAATATTTACTTTTTTACATAAAAGTCTTATAAAGTAGGTTTATTATAACTTAAAGCAGTATTAATAGAGTTGTTTAGAGTGTTATAGTTGTTTGATTTACTTTTGAAAAAAAAGCGAACACATATATATATATATATATTCTAAATTTCTAAATAAATTATCAAAAGTGTTCACAATGTTGATTTAACTATACTTATTCAAACATTAAAAATGTCATATTTAAGCAATATTTAAAAGTGAGAAAAAAAACACACATTGATTTTAGATGATAAAAATTAATTTTCTAAAAATAATTTGTCTTCTCAAAAGAAAATTTCAGCCAGATTGATTTTCTCACATTTGTGCGTTTATTTAATTCAACATGCTGATAAACAAATAGAAATCTCTTTTTTTTTTTTCTCTTTCTTCTAATTAAATGATATATTATTTGATTTTTTTGATATTTCATACAAACTTACGTATATTAGTATTACTAATATTATTAAGTATTTTATCTATCTACCTATCTATGAATCTATCTATTTATCTATTCATCTATCTATGGATGGATATTTGATATGTTATTATGTAGGGACTATTATATTAGTCTGATATAACTTTAGTAGCGCTTTCAGTTACGTAGTAGTCCTCGTAATTGAAAGAGCTACTAAAGAATTTATTTATTTTATTTTTTTTTTACCATTGAATTATTTGTTTATATATTATATATAATATTTGTATAAGGGCTATTATACTTTTACATTTAACATATATATATATATATATATATATATATATAGATATATAAATAGATCGATATATATATATATATATATATATATATCAAGGATTTCGAACATCTTTGACATTTTTTTTTTTTTTTTGTAGATAAACAAATCCAAAATCTATTAAACTTATTCGTCAATTGTTAGGTAAATTGAAAAAATGGCAAAATATAAAAATAAAAATTACATATTAGGAGTAGATACTAGTGAGTAGATGTCTCAATCATTATTTATGGTTTGACTGACAATAGACTTTTTTTTTTCAAAGAGCATTTGCGAGCACACTCAAACATGTATATCTATACTTATTTTATAAAATGACCCTTATCAAAATTAATTATATTAATATATACAATGCTATAACCGACTTCTCTATGCATTGCCTCTGACAGGACATAATTTTATTTTATTCTTCTAAATAGAAGAATATGTATAACATTGAGGGATATTGTTCAATATTTGTTTATATAATTAGTATTTTACTATACTATATATTGAAAGGTTGATTTCATTGTTATTTGTATCATGATTTATTTAAAAAGAAGAGAACATTTTAAAGGATTAAAGATTGTGTCTTTTATTTTAGATCCATCTGTTAATATCTTATACTGATTCCACACCCACTACCCATCCCCACCAATATAATACATCTTTTGCTTCATTTGTAAGTAATACAGTTTTATATTTAAAAATAGGTTTACATTATATATTTGTGTTTTTTTTTATCTCACATATTTAAAATATTAAAAGGGCAAAACTCTCCATATTTGAGTTCTAGCTTGTGACAACCAAAGTAATCAATGGATGCCAAAAGGCTTGTGCATAAAATTTTCCATCTATTGCCTACTCATCCAATACTCTCTGATTAGTTTCTGTCATGTGGCCTTTGTCAGTGATTAGCCTTGGATCTGAGAGCACTGCACCTAAATCTTAGGATCCTTTGCAATCCTCCAGCAGCTATCTTTTATCTCTACTTAACTACAAAACTATGAGAATGAAATTGAAAAACAATAAATCAATCTAAGCTCCATAGCTTATATAGTCATATGATGTCAAATCAGCAAACATACATTTTTGGTGTTTTTGGCTCTTTAACAACCATAGCCACCATTATTTTATTAGGCAGGATTGGTGTTAATCCACTAAACATCACATGGGCACCAGCTCTTATGCTAGCACATAACTGTTATAAACCAGACAAAACTCTCCATATAGTAGTGTCAGCCTGTGCCAACCAGAGTAATTCCATTCTCATAGTTTTGTAGTTGAGTAGAGATAAAAGGTGACTGCTGGAGTGTTGCATTATATCCAAAGACCTAGGTGCAGTGCTATCAGATCCAAGGCTCCTCACAGATGAAGGCCACAATTCAGAAATTAGTCTGGGGATATTTGATGAGTAGGCACTAGATGGAAATTTTATGCCCAACCCTTCTGACATCCATTGATTATTCTGGTTGGTACAGAGTGGTACTACTCTATGGATAGTTTTTCCTGTTTAATAAAAGTTATGTGCTAGCATAAGAGATGATGATCATGTGATGTTTAGTGGTTTATAAGTTAAACTTGCAAAATGTGTGACATTATTTGTAAGTATTGTTTTAATTTTTCATCGGAAAATACAGTTGTAAAAGTTATTATAATTGTGTTTTTTTTTTTGCTAACCATTAAGTACATTTACAGTTAAAGTTGCTATGTTTGTGGGGATTTTTTAAAAAAGATATTTAAAATAAAAGATTAATCTTAGAGACTTCCCTGATTTTTTTTTTTTTACTTTAAACAAATAACACAAATCTAAACCATTGTTACAACTCATCATTAAAAAAAAAAATGTTTGTTGGTTCTTTTTTCATATTTCTTTCATTTTCCATAATGGACAAATGTCTACATCATTGGAATTTACATCTTTTTTTTTAGATTTGAAGTTTTCTATTACACATGGACTATGATGGTGTCAAGTGTCACTGTATTATGCCTGGATAAGGAACAATGGCTTTGATGTGTCCTCTTATTAAAAAGACACAGTTCAGATATACCTGTAATATCCTTCTTATCTCTTGCTAGTGTTGATTTCACTGGTTTTCATATATTCTATAGATAGTTGTTCTGATTGGGTTGTGTGGCCACTAGGTGATGCTGTGGTACCATCAACAACCACCTAGAAACTTGTAAGTAATATTTTTTTATTCAATAGTGGCTGAAATGGACAAATTAAAATGTCAGAGGCAAAGTAAATTGAAATACAAATTTAAAAAAAAAACAAGAAAACATTATGAAATTTGAATTATAAAAACATAATTCAGTAAAAATACATCAATGGCAATACCCCCACCCAGATTGAAGAAATATTTGCAGAAATGGACAAAATAAAATGCCTAAAGCAAAATAATTTGAATAAATCCTTTAAAAGTACAAATTAAAAAAAAAAAAAACAAGAAAATGCTATAAAATTCAAATTATAACAAAAACAGAAACACTTCAATGATAAATTTCAAAAAAAAAAAAAAAAATTAACGAAGCTTCATTAATGGTGGATGTGCCTTCATTAATAGTTGGAATTAAAAAATTGGAATTTTATCAATATTTAGGATTCAACATTTGAAAATATGCATCTGCAATCTGATTTCAAAGAAGGGCAAAACACAAATTAAAAAAAACAAGAAAATGCTATAAAATTCAAATTAAAAAAAAAGAAAGCAGTGAAAATGCTTCAACGCAACATCCTCCTTCACCCAATAAAAAATTTATATCCAAAGATAGCTGAAATGAACAATTTCAAATGCCTAAATCAAACAAATCCCTCTAAAATACAAATTAAAATAACACAAAAAAATGCTATGAAATTAGAATTACAACAAAAACAGAAACACTTTCATGGTAAATGTCAAAGATATTAATGAAGCTTCATTAATGGTGGATGGGCCTTTATTAATAGAGGAAATTACAAAAACAGAATTTTATCAATATTTAGCTTTCAACATTTGCAAATATGCATCTGCGATCAGATTCCAAAGCAGTGGCTATATAAACTAAAAATACAGATTCTACACACACACCTTTGAGCTTCTATTTATCAAATTAATTATTCTATGCTTTGAAATAATGGTATATCATTTAATTTCATCAATATTTAAAAATAAAAAAACAATAAGAACATTATCTAAAAAATAATATTACCAATTTTCCTCCAGGCATTTGTAGTCGGCACTCGGATGTTTGCAGCATAAAAACCATTAAAAAGAACATTATTATTCTTATTTAAAGAACAGATTTCAGCACACTGTGGTTATTTGGTGGTTTTAAAATATGACAAAGATGGCAGAAGTGAACAACAGATTGCAATTACCAAACTATTATAGCTCTGCAAAAAATAGGCAAACATAAAGTTATTTTTTTTGAGATTTGGGTGCAAAATTATTTAGCGAAACATTCAAATTTTGAAGCTTATTGGAGAAAATTATATAGAGAAGCCTTTCTTAAAACATATTGCAGCAGACTTGACTAATCATTGCAGAGAACAGATTTTAACACACTTGAAATGTAATAGCAGATTAAATAACAGTGGTTATTTGGTGGTTTAAAAATATGACAAAAAATTTCAGAAATTAACAGCAGATTGCAATTAGCAAACAATTATGGTTTTCATTGTTGCTTTTCCAGTCAAAGAATGTTTGTTCTTCTAGATGTTATTAAACAACATATATCATGATTATCCTCCATATATTCTGACTGCTGTAAGGTCTACAAAAGTGATGAATTGAATGCTGCAGGTTACCAGCACTTCAAAGTAAATCACATTTATAATTTTGTTGATTCTTCTACTGGGCTCATATGCAATATGTAGAAAGACTTTGGGGGCTGTTAAAATGACACAATATAAGAGAGAGAGGGGGAACTGCTTGATGTAACTTGAAGTCATACTTAGCCAAATTCATGTGGGTTGACTGCATCATGATGAAGATATATTCGATGTGATATTGCAAGCCATTACTATACCATTGGTATAAATTTTAAAATATCTAAATTGCAATCTGCTGTTAATTTCTCTCATTTTTGTTGTATTTTTTAAACCACCAAATAAGCAGCATTATTTAATCTGCTGTTACTATTCAAGTGTTAAAATATGTCTTCTGAAATGATTATTCAAGTCTACTGCACGCTTTTTTAAATAATTTTTCACACAAAGCCTAAAAATTTGAACCTTCTTTTTGCCTATTTTTTGTGGAACTATAATTATTTATAATTCCAATTTGCTGTTAATTTTTGCCATGTTTATCATATTTATTAAACAACCAAATAAACACCATTATTTAATCTGCTGTTACTATTCAAGTGTGTTAAAATCTGTTTTCAGCAATAATTATTCAAGTCTGCTGCAATCTGTTTGAAGAAAGGCTTCCCTAAATAATTTTACTTCAATAAGCTTCAAAATTTGCATGATTCTCTAAATAATTTTGTGACCAAAACCTAGATATTTTGACCTTCTTTTTGCCTATTTTTACAGAACTATAACTGTATGCTAATTGCAATCTGCTGTTAATTTCTGCCATCTTTGTCATATTTTTAAAGCACCAAATAACCACCATGTGCTGCAATGTGTTCTTTAGATCAAAATAATAATATTCTATTTAATGGATTTTTATGTTGCAAACATCCAATTGCCTACTACAAATGCCTGTAAGAAAATTGGTAATATTATATTTTGGGTAATGCTGTTACTGCTTTTTATTTTTTAAATATTGATGAATTCAAATGATATGCCATAATTTCAAAACAGAGAATAATTACTTTGATAAATAGAAGCTCAAGGGTGTGTGTGTGTATGTGTAGAAGTAGTCTTTTTCGTTTATATAACTGCTGCTTTGGAATCTAATCACAGATGCATATTTGCAAATGTTGAAAGCTAAATATTGATGAAATTCTGTTTTTGTAATTCCTGCTATTAATGAACCCTCATCCACCATTAATGAAGCTTCATTATTTTTTTTGATATTTACCATTAAAGTGTTTCTGTTTTTGTTGTAATTCGAATTTTATAGCATTTTCTTGGTTTTTTTTTTTTTTTTTAATTTGTATTTTAGAAGATTTTGTTCGATTTATTTTGCTTTAGGAATTTTACTTTGTCCATTTCAACAAACAATTCTTAATTCAGGGGGAGGGGTTGTTGTGCTTAATGTATTTTCACCAATTTCTGTTTTTGTAATTTGAATTTCATAGTGTTTTCTTTTTTTTTATTATTATTTGTATTTTCAAAGGATTTATTTGATTTACTTTGCCTTAGGCATTTTAATTTTCGATTTCAACCACTTTTGGATAAAAATTTATCACTTTCATGTTGTTGGTGTTTATTGATGGTACCAGAGCATGGCCTAGTGGCCACATGATGCAGTTGAAACAACTATCGTACCATAATCCATATAAACTTCCCCTAAATCTCTAGATGATATTATTTACCATATCCACTTTTTCATTCATGACATGTAGTTTGTCATCACTAGCTTGTTGGACAATCTCTTCACAATATTCTCTATTAAGCTGGAGACATTCATTTTGTTGGAAGTCAGCTTTTATATTGGCATATACATTTCTTAGAAAGCATTCATATTCCCATTTAAATGCTTGAAACTCACCTCATCAATCCTTATTATCACATGCAATTTGCTTTTGTAACTCTTGACACTTTTTTCTAGACTTCTCAAACATTGCTGTTATCTTTTGACTCTCCTTCTTCATCTCGTCACTTGTCTTTTTTAATATTGTCTTCAGACACATAGTTTCAATACTTGACTCTTCCCTAGTGGCCTTCATTTCTTGCCTATATCCCTCCATCTCTTCAGCACATTTGACTTCTAGTTCCCTAGATCTACAATCTGGTAGTGCATTCAATTCATCATTTATTTTGTCTATTTTAATAGAGTTAAACTCCAATTCATCCTTCAATACAACATTCATTTTATCAAAGAGAGCTTTCAACTCAGCCTTCAATTTAACCTTCATTTTAGCATTCATTTTTATTACCGTTCCAATTAGGTCCTACAAATTAATGCTAACACCACTCAATATCTCATTAGCATTATCCATAGTTATTATAAAACAACAATAATAATACACACAAAAATTATAATACATATTTCAGGCAATAATTACTTATGATCTGAGGCTAGTCATTCCCTTGCTATTATCCAAAATTGAAAACAATCATCTAAGTAAAATATAAACAACTTGTTACTAACATTGAATTATATTTGTCCCAAAGATCAAAATTTCAATTTCAATAATTATAATCATCTCAGCTAATGGAAATTACCATCTGACATAGCAGCACTGATATGCATCAAAAAATATTAGATTGAAATTTTAATACCTGTGAATCACTTACTCAAAAAATACTACCTATTATAATAATAATACAACTGTATCCACATAATACTGAGATGTGGATATTTCAATATTTAAAACCAAAATGTTACCCTGTAATATTTATATGCATTGAACATACCACAAATGCCCATATATAGGAAATAATTGTACATTTAAGTAAGTCAACTTAATGGTGAGATAATTTATTTCCTTAAAGATTGGTGATCATCTATGAATTTTATAATTTGAATACCAATTCTAACCTATTGTAGACTAACCTACCATTATATTAATGAACAATAACACAACAAACTTTCTCCAACATTCTTACAATATATGAACCCAATCTCTATTAATTGATAACATTTTGAGCCCCTTAGTTGTTGGTACCCATTGTAATGGACTGTACTTGTGCATAGAAAATAAACTAGCCCAATCATTGGATGCCAATTGTAATGGATTGGATTGTGATGCTAAACAATTATTTAATGATCATATACATTTGGGCAGCATTTGTGATGAACTGCATTTATGCATGAGAGGATAAATTTTAATTATGAGTAAAATATGGTCAATTATTGATTGACAACTGTAATATTACATATCTGACTAGCTGTACATAAAGTATGCATAGATAACAAAGAGCAATAATAAGAGACATTAATTGATTTACTATCATGGATTAACATGACCAATGAGACTTAATTATTCACCGAAATATAAATTGGAAATAAAGGGATTTTTATTGAATACAACCTACATTTTCAGATGGAAAATTATATGCAAAACAATATATTAATTACTTGTAGCTTATGGTAATAATTATAAAACTGAATATTGACAAAACACATAAATTATCACTTAAGTAATTCTCAGTCTCAATCAATGCATAATGACCTTTGTAATGAAAAAAGAAAAAAAAATCAAATTTAAGATAAATTACAAAGTTATTTTAAGCTAAAAATAATAGGTTGTTGTCATAAATAATAATGGAGGTTTCACAGGATAATTTTTTTTTCTCCATGCATGTATTAATAAAGAAAAATGTTCATAAATAAATAAGTCCAACAAAATCAATAATACCAAGTTAAATAAATAAATAAAATATCCATAGTAAAATCATAGTAATGGATTGTAATAAAATAAAATATTTTTTTCTTAATACATACACTTTAATAAAAAAGTTAAATACATGGTTTAAGATAATGTTCATAAATCTAAGTTATATTAGGAGATTATAAGGGTTTGAAATTAAAGGGAATGAGGGTAGTATTGAAATAAATTTTAGATAAAGATAAGTTAAACCTGTTCACTGGATAAAATTTAGCACCCATAATGGACTGTCAGGGATTTCCTCTCAGGGGAATATCCCCATTCTCTTTATAAATGTACACTGAGAACAAGCAGAGTAAGTTGTGCATCATTTCTTAGGGGGAGAGTCCTCATATTTGTATATTTCATATTTCATTCCAAGGTCCGATAGAAAAACTGGCAAATGAAGCTTCATTTCCAATATGAGTAAATCAGTGTAATCAAGTAACACTGCATTCACTTAATACAAAATCACTTCGCCACAAATATAGTGTTGTGCTCATGGTCATTTTCAGCACAAAGATCATTGTAAGCAATGTTGCCAGCATCAAAAGAAAAAAAGTTTAATTGAAGATTGCCCTTAACATGTAAAATGTCAGATATTAGAAGGTAAACTTAGAAAAATAATAAATAATTTCAGAATTAATAAAGAATTTAATCAGAGATAAAATTGTCAAAAATGATGCATTTTACTCTCAAAGGAAGGGCGGTATAATGTACCAAGATCATATTGGTACTTATAATAATTTTGTTTAAAAATTATTGAAATAAAAATCTTTCATTAAAAGAAAATAGTATGCAAAACGTTAAGAGTTTTTTAAGCAGTTTGTTTTCCAAATGTAAAATTAAAAGTCAAACATTTTTTTTGAAATAAAAGTTACAATTAATTAATTAGAAGGGGGAGGTTTGCTTTAGAAACATCAAATTAAAAGAAGCTGATTTTCAAATAAATAAAAAATATCTCTTTTGAGTTAAAGAAAGAAAAAGTAATCTTAAAACTAGTGTTGAGTTTAGAACAAAATATAATTGTGCATAAATGACGAATTAATGTGAGCTTGTGAGTAAAAAATATATGTGCAATTGTAAACATAGCATAAATACATGCATGTTAAAATGAAATAAATGAAAGTGAAAAAATTAAAAACACTTAGTGATGGCTACTAATTTAAAAATTTACAAAACAGCTTCAAGTTTTGCTATGGCTATTAAGTTAAACAAAAACAACAACAAACATGTCAAGTGTGCTAATTAAAGCAACTCCAGCAACAGGATTAAAAGCTTATCAGATGAATGCAAGTACAAACAAAGAAGGAATTTCAACAACAGATATTGTTGGCATATATCAAAATGACAACAGGACTTATGGATAAATAGTTCAGTTTTCATTGGACAAACAGTTGAGTTGAAATAACAGTTGACTTGAGGTAACAGTTGAGAAATAGTTCAGTTCAGAAAGATCACATCAAATTAAATCAGTCAATCGATCAGCTGATAATGCAGTGTTAAAAACCTCAGAAAGATATGAATTTCACTTGCCTGAGTCCAGTGAAAACAGCCATCCTGCATGGAATAGAAAAATTCCTGCTTAACAATTTAAAAATGATGAGAAATAATTAGATTCCTCCTAGAATAGTGCCACTGAATAATAAACCTTCTCAAGAAAACCTCAAATTTGGCTGGATATAAATATTCTCACTTGAAGCAGCAACCAGGAAGAAAACAAAGTCCTACTGAAAATGAAATGCACAGCAAACAGCAAGAAGTATCCATGTTCTAAAATTGTAGGTAATAAAATTTTCTTATTCTCATTTCTAATATAGCCATCACATTAGTTGGAAGCCCACCAGAGTCAAGTAATAATGAACTCTATAGCATACATAAACAACCTATTGATGTGTGTGTTTTTAATTGTCAAGTATTATTTAATGCTTTGTTATATGATATTCTAGTGTGTGAATTAAGAATGTGCATGATCATTATATAAAAATACCAGTGTTATGTTAGTTAAGATTTCTAAAGGTATTTAAAGTAGTATAACAATGTTAATTAAAAAGAATTGCCTTTTAAACTTAAAGCTTAATTTTGTCAGTCAATTATTTTACCATTTATTGAAATAATTTGTTATTGAAATAAAAATAGACTGAGCTACTTATGGGATTTATTTGAGCACTGGATTATGGGCCTACTGTCCAAAACACATTAGTTCTAGAAACTAGCTGGTGACTGAGGTTTACGCCAAAACAAATAAAGTACTTGCATAGTAGGGGTTTGAATCTAGCAGTCAAAGTGGGCCATGAATTGGAAATGTGATCATGTAATGCATTGCATAGCTCAGTCTGATCATGGCTATTGTTAACAGCTCTGCTATCAATAATATTCTCCACTCTGCTTGGACAGGCCAGTTTGTTCACATAATATTTATAATATAAAATTATAAATTTATTATAAATAAGGTTTAAACCCAGATAAACCTAGCATGTAGAGTATGTTGGATCATCAATGGGTCAAACCTGGACAATTGGCACCAACATGGGGCATGACATCAGAAACGACAGTAATTAAATACTTTGTTTCTTGTTTAAAAATAAAAATTTTAAAGAAAAGCTAAATTACATATTTTAAAGTGGTTTAATTTAAAAAAAAAGTATTGATCAAAACTTTTTTTCCTTAAATGAAAAGAGATTTTGACATTTATGTGAGTTAAAATACATTGTTCTATTAAATTAGAGACAGATATTTTCGGTCGGAGTTAAGGTGTTAAAAACGAGTAGAGAAAAAGGACAAGTTGGTGGAGTCAATCACATGATCCATTTAAAAATAAAGAAACAATAATAATATTTGATTTGTTAATGCAAAAAGATATTTTTTAAAAAAAAGTATAGTGTAACCATGAATAAAGAAATGGAGCTGGAAGAAAGCTTGTTTTTTTAAAAAAAATCCCCAGTTAGTGGAAAAAAGAAAGAAGAACTATCTGAGATGCAGATGATGATGAAAATTATGATGAATATGATTAAAAAATTTAAGCAAAGTCAGCAAGAACTCAAGGTGGAAATATGAGAAATAAAGCAAGATCAACTAGAATTTAAAGCAGAAATGAAGGAAGAAATTACTCAGGTCAAAGGAGAATTTAATGAACTCAGAGCAGAGATTAGAGAAATGAGGCAATGAATGGTTAAATAATGAAAGAAAGAGAAACAAATCATATATCCATAGAAGCTGTAGTGAAATATTTGAACAAAGAAAGTCAGGAAAGGCTTATAGTAGAAGAAAGCATAAAGAAGGTAAGAGATGAATTAGAAAGTGTAGATCAAAATAGTGTTAAGCATAGTAATTTAGAAATAAAAATAATAAAGATAGAGGATAATAAAAATGAGTTTTCATGAGAAAATAAAAAGGTTAAAGTAAAAGTTCTTGTTTGTTTTAAATGGAGATTTAAAATAAAAAGAAAGCGTAGGAAAAAAATATTCTCAGTTTGAAGTAATTCAGAGTTTGTCTAAATATAAAAGTTTTCTAATTTATGAAGCAGAAAATAGGATGGAGTGTGAAAGAGATATAGTAATAAATTGTAACCAAAGAATAGACAAGAGGGGAAAGTTACTTTATATTATACAGTTAATAGGTAGAAAGTAAGAACTGCCTTACAAAGTTTAGGAGTCAGTTAACGGATGGAATATTAAGGTATCGAAAAAACAAATGACCGGAAATGGACTATTTGTATATATAATTAGTTTGATGTAGGTGACAAATCTAAAGCAAATAATCTGTTATTTAAAGCTAAAAATAATAGATTGTTTTCATAAATAATAATGGAGGATTCATTGGATAAAATATATTTTTTCTCTGTGCACTTATTAATAAAGAAAAAATGTTCGTAAATAAATAGATCAAATAAAATCAATAAAACCAAGTTAAAAAAATAAATAAAATATTGAAAGTAAAATAATAATAATGGATCATAATAAAATAAAATATTTTTTTCTGAATACATGCACTTTAAAAAAGAAGTTAAATAAATGGTTTAGAATAATGTGCACAAATAAAATATAAAGTCAATCTAAGTTATATTAAGAATGTATAAGGGTTTGAAATTAAAGGGAATGAGAGTAATATTGAAATAAGTTTTAGATAATGATAAGTTAAACCTGTTGGCTGGATAAAATTCAGAACCTGTAATGGACTGTTAGGGATTACTTCTCACGGGAAAATATCCATTCTCTTTATAAATGAGCACTGGGAACAAGAAAAGTAAGTTCCGAGTCACTTCTTTGGAAGAGAGTCCCCAAATTTGCATATTTCATTCCAAAGTCCAGTAGAAAAGCTGGAAAATGATGCTTCATTTCCAATATGAGTAAGTCGGTGTAAGTCAGCAACTCTGTTTCCCCGTAATTCAAAATCCCTCTGCCACAAAAATTGTCTTGTCCTAGTGGTCATTATTCAGCACTAAGATCATTGTAAGCAATGTTGCCAGCATCAAAAGAAAAAAAGGATAATTGAAGATTGCCCTTAGCATGTAAATTGTCAGATATTAGAAGGTAAACTTAGAAAAATAATAAATAATTTTAGATTTAATAAAAAATTTAATCAAAGATAAAATGGTCAAGAATGACACATTTTACTCTCAAATGGAGGGTGGTGTAATGTACCAAGATCGTACTGGTACATATAATAATTTTGTCTAAAAATTATTAAAATAAAAATCTTCCTTTTAAAGAAAATAGTATGTAAAAGTTTAAGAGTTTTTTTCATTGCAGTTTATTATCGAAATGTAAAATTATAAGTCAAAGAGTTTTTTGAAATAAAAGTTACAAATTAATTATTTAGAAAGGGGGAGAGGGTTTTTGATTTAGAAACATCAAATTAAAAGAAGTTGATTTTTTAATAATTAAAAAATATCTCTTTTGAGTTAAAGAAAGAAAAAAGTAATCTTAAAACTAGTGTTGATTTTAAATTAATAATAGACTGATGCGTTGTGGTAAAACTTTTTGTGTAATAATTTGTAGGCTTTTGTATATATATATATATATATATATATATATATATATATATATATATATATATATATATATATATATATATATATATATATATATATATATATATATATTATTATTCTGATTTACAGACTTAGTGCTTTCAGAGCCCTTGTTGCTCCATATTTAAAGTCTTTTCAGATTATTAGTTATATGAAAATGTATGCAAATTGCCTCCTATATCATCCATTTTTTAGAAATGGTGAAACAAGTTTTTCTTCTGTTTATTGATTTGGCATCGCTGATGATGAAACAAGCTTCCTTAACCTTCCTCTTGATATTGTTTCTTTCTGTACATAAAATATCAACCTTGGAGGGCTCAAATCTGTTGTTGAGCTCCTGTTGATGGTTAGCAAACACAGAGCTGCCTTCTTTTTTTAGTTATTGCTCTTGTATATATGTATTTGTGCTCGGCCAATTTATTGCCCACTGTGGCATGAGTTTCTTCATAATAAACCGAATCACAGCCTATTTGAGGGCTCACAATTCTATAAATTACCTGGGGGGTTTTCAATGTTTCCTTTATCTTTAGTATTATTAATAAGCCTATTGGTGTTTGGAGGTGTTCTAAATCCCAGTTTAAATTCATTCTATAAGATTTTACTGAAGTTTTTTGCCACTGCCAGAATATATGGTACAGTAAGATGTTGTCTGTCTTTTTTTTTATATTCTGTTGAAGTCTTTTATAAAAGCCTTCAATCCTGTTGGCTATTGTTATGTGATTAAATCCCATGCTTATTAAATCCCTGATGTAGCTAGCGAAGATGTTTTTCTTGTCTGACTCTAACTTGCATAGATGGTGATTGTGAAATAAAATAAAATATACATGTGTGTAAATGATGATTTAATGTGAGTTTGTCAGTAAAATATACATGTGTGATTGTAAACATAGCATAAAGATGTCTGTGTGAAAATGGAAATAAATGAAAGTTAAAAAACTAAAAAATACTCAGTGATGTCTACTAAGTTAAAAATCTACAAAACAAGTTTTGTAATGGCTATTAAATTAAACAAAAAACAACAAATGTGCCATGGCTGCTAATTGAAGAAACTCCAACAACAGGATTTAAAGCTTATCAGATGAATGCAATTAAGAACAAGGCAGGATTTTCGACAACAGATCTTGTGGATAAATTATCCAGTTTTCATTACACAAACAGTTGAGTTGAAATAACAGTTGAGGTAACAGTTTAGAAATAGTTCAGTTCAGCAAGATCACATTAAATTAAATCAGTCAATCGATCAGCTGATAATGCAGTGTTAAACAACTTGGAAACATACAACTTTCTCTAGCCTGAGTCCAGTGAAAACCGCCAACCTGCCCGGTATAGAAAAATGCCTGCCTAACAATTTGAAAATCACCAGGAATATTTAGCTGTCTCCAAGAATAGTGCCACTGAATAATAAACCTCCTCAAGAAAATGTTGAATCTGACTGGATAGAAATATTCTCACTTGAAGCAGAAACCAGGAAAAAAAACAAGTCCTACTGAAAATAAAGTACACAGCAAACAGCAAGAAGTATACGCATTCTAAAATCCTAGATAATAACACTTTCTTATTCTCATTTCTAAAGTAGCCATCACATTAGTTTGAAGCCTCCCAGAGTCTAGTAATAATGAACTCTATAGCATACATAAATGAACAATTAATGTGTGTGTTTTTAAATGTCAATTATTATTTAATGCTTTGTTATATGATATTCTAGGGTGTGAATTAAGAATGTGCATGATCATTATATAAAAATACCAGTGCTATATTAGTTAATATTTATAAAACTATTTAAATCAGTATAATACAATTTAATTAAAATAAATTGTCTTTTAAACTTAAAGCTTCATTTTGTCTGCCAATTATGTTGTCACTAATTAAAATAATTTGTTATTGAAATATAAAACAGACTGAGCTAGTTAAGGGATTTATTCAAGTGCTGGATTATGGGCCTAGTATACAAACATGTTAGTTCTAGAAACTAGCTGGCACCAGGAGGTTACTCTTAAACAAATAAAGTGCTAGGATAGTAAGGTTTTGAATCTAGTAGTCGAGGTGGGTCATGATCTGGATATGTGATCATATTATGTGTTGCATAGCTTGGTCTGATCATGGGTATTGATGACAGCTCTGCTATCAATAAAACCTACACTCTGATTGGATGGGCCAGTCCGTTCACATATTATTTATAATAAAAGATTATAAATTTATTATAAATAAGGTTTAAACCCAGATATATCTTGCATGTAGAGTATGTTGGATCATCGACAGTTCAAACCCAATACAATATATATATATATATATATATATATACATTGTGCCGTGACATTTTGACATTATCTACAATTTTCAAAGATCATAAAAATATTGTGGCAGTTTGAGGGAGCCACCAAGAATTTTTAGCTTGAAAGCAGATTGTGAAGATTTCCACAATCACAGTAATTTATTTATGTACAAACAGCAATCACCAAATATATTTTAAAACTTAATCTTATGCAAATTTATTTCAACCAAATGGATATTGAATTATACCAGTAATCTAGATCAGAGACATTCAAATATGACAATTAATAGATTTTATTATATTCACTTTCAATTTAAGGACATTTTCTTTTCCTATAGCATTCAAAACTGACTCAAATCTTTTCTATAAAGAAGAAATACAAACTTATTTTTTAAATGCAAACGTTACCCTATGTATGACAGTGGTTCCAAATAATTATGGAAACCCTGATCAAGTAAAAGTGAAACACTAGGGTTTCTTACTAATAAGAGTGTGCCAGATGGCAATACTCAGATTCCCATTTTCTAACATTAAACAATTTATTCTAATCTCCATAAATGGTGTAAGTGTCCATCATTTATGTACAGCCATTGGAACATCCATTTTTCTTACACCATGTTCTAACATATGATTGCTGTGTCACTAATTGTTAAACATGCAACTGACCTAAACCCTCCTCTCTCCCATTTGCCTCTCAAGATCAAGTAGTTAACATTATTTAGGAAAATCTAGACTGATTCATACAATGAATTATAATAAAAATGTGTATGTAAAAAAACATATTTAAATAATCTATCAGTTTAACATCCCAGGACTGCTTTATTAAGTCCATGAAATATTCTCAACCCAAGAGTAATAAACAAGTGTTGGGGTATTTATCTAGAGTATTACATAATATTAACTCTTGGGAAAAATTTATATTTATATATTTTGTTTTTAGATCTGATAGTGGTTAGCTGTAAATTGAAAATTTTCACAATGACAATTAAAAATAATATAAAGCAATTTAAAATATAGCTTTAAAGAAATACTGTGATCAATTTAAGATTTTCATGTTTTTCTCTAAACTGTTTCGGATTTGTTATATAAATTAATTTAGAAAAAATAGATAATTCTGTCCTTTTCTCTATCATCTCCCCCCCCCCCACATATATATATATATATATATATATATATATATATATATATATATATATATATATATATATATATATATATATATAAACAAAAAAAAAATTAAAAAAAAGCTTAAGTGAGTTTTTAATCAATGCTCAGTTTATATTAAGATAGAAATCTTCATACTTTAATGGACAGGCTTCAATCCACTGCAACCTCCAACTTTTCAGTCATCCATATCATTGAAAATCTGATGATGAAATTCAAATCCCTTGCTGATGCTAATATTATTGCCATGCCCATGTTGACCTGAAGTCACTCTGACCCCTCATGTATAGGACAGTATCCATTAAATACACATATGAGTGATGAACAGGATATAAGCTTGATATGTAAATATATAACATTAAAGTTTTTAAATAATAAAGTGTTATAATAAATAAAACAATCCCTATTCAGAAATCAACTTTGCTATAACAAAAAAATTAAATGTGTAAACAATTATCTTTTATAATACTGATATACCTATTAATTTAAAACAAATGTGATTGTGACATGTGATAATGTTTTTAAAAGACGTATCATACTAAACACTTATAAAGTGTCAGTATAAAATGAAATAATGTTTCATTACACTCTGGGTCAGATAACTGCCAATTATTAATTAAGGTTCTATAGCACATTTTTATCCAACCTGGATAATATCCATTAAATAGAGAAATGCATAACTTTTGATGTTACTAAAAAAAACACGATCAATTACTACTAAGTGAACACTTCCTGAGGCAAAACACGTATTTCTCATAAAACTGTAATAGCTTTTTTTATGGGGATCTCAAAGCAAAAGATGTCCTCTTTTACTTTTAAACTCTTGTTCATATATGACGTTAAACCCAGAAAGTTATTTGTTATAGGTGTGAGTATATGAAAGAATAATATCTTTCTTGATATTTTGCAAATAATATGTTAAACTTCTCCAGAAAGTTGTATATGTTGAATTAAATGTTTATATCAGTTTTATTATATTGAAATGTGAAGATAATATACATTAAACAGACAAATATTTAAATTTGATGTTACTAAGAAACTATCAATTATTACTAATTGAACAATTTTTGAAGCAAAACAAGTTTTTTCTTAGAGATCTATAATAAGTAGCTTTTTGGGTTTAAATATATATAAGGACTTGGGCTTAAACATAAAAAAGGAATCATTTTGCTTTGAGACTCTCAACAAAAGATCTATTAGAAGCTTATGAGAAAAACTTGCTTGCCTTAGAAATTGTCCAATTAGTAGTCATTGATAGTCTCTTAGTAATATCAAAGGTTAAGTATTCTTTATTTAATGGATATTATCACCTTATTTATAAAGAATAAAATAGATATAGACATTTAACTTATATATATATATATATATATATAAGTTATATAAGTCTATATATATATATATATATATATATATATATGCTCACTTGATTTCAGTTTGAATGTTATTAAACGTTATACATTAAAAATTATAGTAATTAAGAACATAATAAAAGCAGAACAGATGTATAGATGTCAATTGATATACTCTATTATATTCCATCTTAAGGTTGTTTTTCAGTAATTATCTTAGATATTGAATTACTTTAGTGATTTATTTTTACTTGTAATTAACTTTAGATCTTTATAGCTATATATATTTTTGGTTTAAAACTGTACATTTTTGTAATTTAGCAAGGGTATCATAGTCACTAGGCACCACTATATATCCAGCTTGTGAAAGTTTTAAGATCTGATGAACCTAGCGAGTATCAAACTTTTCAAACAGTTCAGTGGAGTTAGTTTTTTTTTTCTTAAATATATATTAAATAATACAATCCTTTGATTAATATGAAATGAACTATCTTATCAAAATAATCAATAATTTAATTAAACTTCAAAATGATTCGTTTTGAAAATGGAAATTAACCAACTTTGTTTAAAATTAAGTTGAAAGTACAATTTATAATGCAAGTTAAATTTTCAAGCGAATTTTTCAAGTTTTGACACAATCATTTGTAATTCCAATTTATCAAATGATTATTTAAAAGTGAATACGTAAAACAAACGATTTTATTAAATTTCTCTCTTAATAAAATAATTAAAAAAAAACTCATCCTTTATCATATTTTAATTGAACCACGATTACTAAAAATAAAAAAAAATTATAGTAATAATAATAATTATACAATTTTAACACTTTATCAGGCAGTTCAAAGTTTAAACAAGTGGTTTTTTTTTTCTTTAAGGATAAAACAAAATGCACTCCACAAGGGAATTGATGGGTATGTGTATACAAACACATGTAGAAAAATGCATATAGAATATGAGTTGACCTCCCCCTTTTTTAAATCAAAATAATACATATGTATATTTATAATGATAGAAGTGATTGATGAAAACTATCCTGCCAATTGATCAGATAATAAACTTTGTTATTCGTGTTATTATATATAAATGCATATTAGGACATTCTATATTGGAAAGAGATAGTCTTGATATTACAGATAGTACCGTCATGTCGTATTAGTTTATAGATAATGATACAGAGGTGAGAGAAAAAAGCGTAAACATATTGATATCAATGTTATTAACACACACATAGATAGATAGATAGATAGATAGATAGATAGATAGATAGATAGATAGATAGATAGATAGATAGATAGATAGATAGATAGATAGATAGATAGATAGATAGATAGATAGATAGATAGATAGATAGATAGATAGATAGATAGATAGATAGATAGATAGATAGATAGATAGATAGATAGATAGATAGATAGATAGATAGATAGATAGATAGATAGATAGATAGATAGATAGATAGATAGATAGATAGATAGATAGATAGATAGATAGATAGATAGATAGATAGATAGATAGATAGATAGATAGATAGATAGATAGATAGATAGATTAGAATAAACTCTACCAAAGTCAATATGCCCATATAAAATAAATAACTGAATATTAGCTATAACTAATTTACAGGAAGTTTTGTGTAGCAGTTAAACGTTTATATTTAAATGTCATTAAACATATACACCTTTACCATTCCTACATGGATGGCTATCTTTTTATGAATTATATATTCTCACAATTAAACTGTTTATTTAATACATTGTCTATCATATTATGAAATATGATTCTTTGATTTTTATTTTCTTCAAGTCATTTTTTTTTCATATGTCATAGCATCGGCCGGGAGGCGAATCCACAACCGTCTGCAACCAACTACTTGTTTGCAAGGCGATTGCAATGACCTCTTGGCTAACAACGCTTGACTTCTTCAAGTCATTTTCTACAGGTAAAATTCAAATATTATCAAAGCATAAGTCACCATTACAAATCACTGCAAGTTGCGCAAACACAGACTTATAGTTATCCACAGAATAACACAATTTATTATGTAACAATTCATGTTATTTTCATCCAAATCTTGCAGATCTTGGTTTCAACTTTTTAAAATAATTTTATTTTACTTAGAAACTCTGTTTGTATATTTGTTTATTTAGGAAATATTTTTATAATTAGGATCTAATACACTTTTATTAAATCACTTAATTTTTATATGTGTTAGAAATTGATGAGAATCCACTATAAGAGTTAAATATTTCAGAATTGTCGAATGGTTTATTTATTTTGTGTTTGTGGGCTAAATTTTGAACATGTTATTATCAGATAACTAAGTTTTCTGTGCTGTAAACAAGAGATATATATTTTAAACATTTTTATGTAAAAAAAAGATTACATTAAAAAGTGATAGTGATGAATTAAATTAGAAATATATATATTAAAACTTTCTTTTTTGAATTAAATTAGAAATATATATATTAAAACTTTCTTTTTTGAAAATATATAGAAATTTATTTTTTCTTGAATGTAAAATTTTCTTTTTTTTTAAAATGCTTCTTTAATAAATAAAATACACCTTAAAATTGACTCTTATTACACTATTGCTCCTTTAAAATAGACTTTGATATTTAAATTTTTAAATTGTAAATACAAAAGAAAAATATCATATACATTTATAAAAAATATGTCTTGTGAGAGTACCATATGAGCCTCACCTAAAACTATTTGTGTTTCTTTGTGAATTTAACTGTGCCTATATCGAATCAACAGATATAAATAACTTACACCTATCTTAAGCTTTTCATATATATATATAGACTAGTTAGTATTAAAATAATAATTCTAAAAATGAATAATTCTAGTTTATTTATACACACACATAAATAAAATGTTTCTAACTAATAGTATTTTTTTTTTTGTTAATATAAAACTTGACATTTGACAAAGCTTGGGGTTAATTACAAATTGTATATGTTAAACAATAGGAAATAAATGTTTGGGGTTAATTACAAATTGTATATGTTAAACAATAGAGAGCGTGCACATGATTATGTGATATGCTTGCAGAAATTAATCCAGTATAAAAACGAACTAATATTGTTATAACAATAATCTTCTATTTAGTTATCAAGGCAAGAACTACGTTTGTAAATTTAAATGTGTTCGAATTCAGAACACATTTAAGAAAAATAAAAAAAATGAAGATTCAATATTTTAAAACCTGCTTCAAGTAATTAATTTACTGCCTTTGAATATTATAAAGAACTATAAAAAAAATAATCAGTGAATTTAACAAGGTTATAAAAGTTATCAACATCTTCGAAATGAGCTTTCAAAATATAAATTTAAGAAGACAAAAATTTATAAAGATGTTCTTTGGCTAGATAATTTATGCCAGAGATTTCTACAGATGTTTTAAACCCGAACATGTAAATTTATTCCTACTTAAGCAATGCCTAAAATATAATCGTCCGTAATTCTCATTTAAAAAGCTGCTTTAATATTGGAGTATTATATTGAAGAAGATGATAAATATTTTACTACATAAATATGTTAAATATTTTACTACATAAATATTTAAAGAATGAATATCTGGATTGCCTCTTCGAAGGATGATCAATGAACTTTATGTTTCAACATTCATCATCATTTTATTTCATCTAAGGAGGGATATAAAACCATAATCTTTCTCCTCTTGGATTACTTCATTGTATAATTTAAGAACTCTTAATCTTTATTTCCTTTATGGATAATTATATTTACTTAGAAAAATTACTTTGGATATTAAAGTGGAGAACTGATAAGATGAACACTTTATTTTTTTTTATTTATTTAATAAAATTTAGATGTTGATATTTTGATATATACTCTGATGGAAATGACAGCTGAATAAGGTAAACATTTTTAAATTATTTCAATTTGGAAGTAAGTTTTATTATATTCCAAATTGAATCTTACATGACAATTAACATAATATATTTTTAAACATACATAACTAATATCAGAATACATTTTATTATTAATCTAGTGTGAATGGATATTATCATATATAAACATACAAGACACACTGAATTATTTTAATGACACAATAGGTAGATTCATAATGTGTCATGTGTATTTATTATACGCATGATTTTAAATTATATATATATATATATATATATATATATATATATATATAATTTAAAATTTATATATATATATATATATAAATGATTACATTATTTTTTTTTGAATATTAAATAATTTACTAGTGTATATAAGCACAGATTATAATTCCAAATTTTAATGTTTTTATGTATAATATTTTGTTTTTTATTACTGATTGAAATGTGTTAAACTTGATTTCAAAATTAAACAGGTCTCGTTTGTTTATTTTATTTAGTCGTTTTATAAAACCAATATTTATAAATATACATACTCATGCATATATATGTTAAATCAACTTAGTGATTCAATATTTATAAAGAAGTTATATATAGCTTATATTAAATTTATTATTACTATGTGATATTTGTGGAAATGCCTGAAGAGAGTCGATTGCAATTTTCTACTCTGAGCTCGAATTCCGAGAGTAATGAGGTGATTAATAGAGGAGTGAATTGGATTGTATTGTAAATCACATGATCCATGGCATTCTATAAGAAGACTCAAAGTCCGACTATAGGTAGATGTGACTTCCTCAAGTCCTGAAAAGGATCATCCCATTATACATGCCATACTTATGGCTTGAAAAGGATCGTCCCATTATACATGGCGCCCATACTTAAGGCATGAAACAGTAGTTTTCTATTAGTTAAATCCATAGTTTTAAAAAAAATAAAATTATATGAGTATCTTGTGAATTGGTAAAAACACTGAATAATAAATAATAGAGACCTTGCAATAAAATAAACCGTAGCAAACACATAAATCAGTCGCTTTAAAATAAATAAATAAATACAATTATAATTTGTGTATTAAATATATATATATTATAACAACATCTCATAAAAGTAGGAAAAATAGTATTACATTTAGGGTCATAAGCACAGCATGAAATCTTATGGCATATATTAAATTATTACTTTGAAAGGAAAGTAACTTATATTTATATATATAACAGTAGAAATTTTTTGTTAATGATAACTAGAAGTGGGAAAAAGCTAATAATAATGGAAGTAAAAAGTTTCAAAGAATCTTTAAGTAATAAAGATAGTGAAATAGAAATTACTTCAATTAGTGATGAACAAGGGTCTTTACAAGTCCTAATGTCTGAGGGGTCTGTAGAAGAAGTTGAACATCCTTCACAAGTCCACATGGCAGATCAAATATTACCTCTAACATAAAAAGAAACTGAAGCTTTGACAGTACAAGTAAGTGATAAGCATATAGCTCAACTGTTTCAAATGATAATGCATCTACAAGTTAGTATGGAAGCAAAGATGGATAATATGAAAGCTGATATGGTCACCAAAGCTGATATAAATAATATAAAAGCTTATATGGATAATATAAATGCTATATAAATAAAATGAATGCTGATATGAAGGGAGAAATGGCTAGAATGAACGATAATATGGTAACTAAAGTTGATATGGATAATATGGAAAAGAAATTAAAAGAAGACATAATTTCTATAAAAGAAGAGTTAAAGAAAGATATTGATAATGTTAAGGAAAAGATGTAAGTAGAAATCAAAGTTGTTGAAAAGAAACAAACTGCCAATGAAGTAGAAAGACTTCATGACACAAAAGTATCAACAATATTGATGGTAATTCAATGCCAAGAATCCAAAACTTACCCTGAGCATGAGATATGTGAATATGATGATAGCATCCAAAACAGATCACTCTTAGTTCAAATGAATATTTCAGAAGAAAACTGTCATGACTATCATTTTCCCATACAGCAGAGCAATGAAGTAGAAGATCATTGCAGTATTACTAAAGTGCTTGAATATGATCCAAATATCTTAGAAAAAGAAGAGGATATGGATCATGTGAAATATAAATTAAATTCTGAGTCTCAGGAATTGAGAGAAACACAATTAAATGATAATACTGAATGTCTAGATAAATTAAGACTTCGGATTTCTTGTATTAATAACAAGTTAAATCATGAACTTATGAAACTTGAGATGACTCCACTATCTAAAGATTTAATAGATTAATACAACACTGAAATGTTTTTTGAGTCATCCCATCATATTTGTTTTTACTCCCAGAACAAATATAAAACATTTCATCAAAAAGGCGTTGATAAATTGTATGACAACCATCTGATAATATCATTATCAATGATAATATTTAATGGAAAAGAAGGTTGATTTAATAGAAAGTTTAATATAGAAGATATGAATGAAGGCAATAGATTTAATTGTCTTAAGTGTAAATTATGGTGTATGAACCATCACCATAATCCTGAAGATAAACAAATTATAAAAGGTCTTCAGACAATAATAAAAATATTTATAATACTATCTAAGAGACAGAAAAGTTCAAAATTCCATAGATTGTGTAATACTTATGAAGGTCCCTTCACATTCATTGAACATGTTAATGGATGTGCTTAAAAAGTAAAGCACACATATAAGGAAGGACTTCATATATTACAACTTTGGGACAATGGACTTTCAGTAATAATAGAATCCATTAGGCTGTTTTTTTAAGAGGATAAAGGTATATATGTATATAAATAATTGAAGTTGATATTAATAGCAATAAAAATGCATCAAGTTAACCAAAGAATAAAAAAAATACTTACAGGTTTATTAGAGTTCAAGTTATGGTTGGTAAATAAGTAATAATGGTAGATCAGTTAAGCATCATGATAATGCAACACCACTTATAAAATGTAAGTCCATTATTATATATTTTGATAAGGATATATATAAATAAAACATTTATATTATATAGCATGATGTTGTTAAACTATAATAGCAATCAGCATTAAGCCAATGTACATGCGCTTTGTATATATATATATATATGGATACAAGAGAAGATAAAGTAAAAGCTTATAAACAACTTGTTAAAAAAAAGGCTTGTCAAAGAAATAAAAATGTGAAGACAATTTCACACAAGTTCCAAATTGGGGATCATTTTTTTATAAAAACACCTCATATGATGAGTAAACCCCAAGAGAGCAAATATCAAAAGTTTTACCATCAATATGAAGGACCTTATACTATCATAAAGCAAACAGGTCCCAATGCATTCTGGATAAATATAAAGGGAGACATTAAAGGCACTTACAATGCTAGAGCTTTAAAATCCTATTTTGGTCAAACAACTTAATAATGTTTGCCACATTTTACTTATGTATAAAGTAAAATATTGAAAGAAAATATCATTCAGAATAGGTAAGAGGGGGGTTTATTTAAAAGTATAAGGGTATATATATATATATATATATATATATATATATATATATATATATATATATATATATATATATATATATATATATATATATATATATATATATATATATATGTATAAGGATGTATATAAGTCAAAAGAGATATTAATTTTCTTTGATGAGGGTATGTTGAGCAATTAAAATTAATTCTTAGGATACCTGAAAATTAAAACTGTTTTAAGAGTTAATCCATGCTGAATGATGGATGTTCTTATGTTTTGGATAATTCTCAAAAGAGTCCATAAGTCTTAAAGAAAAGCAGGATGGAGAATACCAAACAAATATATGTGTCATCTATAAAAGAGGCACAGGACAATAAATTCAGCAAATGAAAATAAATAAAAAAAAGAAGAAAAAGAAAAAATCTTATATATATGAACTTCTTTGTCCTTCTGTTTAAATTGAATAATATTTAATGTAGAGAAAGAGAAAGGGTTAAAAAATAGAGCAAATAATAAGGGTTGATAAAAGCAGGAAAGAAAAACAAGCTCCACAACTTTATATTTAATGCATACATTGGTACACATTAAGTGTCCAAATTTTAATGGTAAATATAAAATTTGAACTTTTTAAGGAAGGAGGTAATGTGAGAGTACCATATGAGCCTCACCTAAAACAAGTTGTGTTTCTTTGTAAATTTAACTGTGCCTATATCAAATCAACAGATATATATAACTTACACCTATCTTAAGCTTTTCATGTATCAGCTATATATAAATATAGACTAGTTAGTATTAAAAAAATAATTCTAAAAATGAATAATTCTAGTTTATTTATACACACACATAAATAAAATGTTTCTAACTAATAGTATTTTTTTTGTTAATATAAAACTTGACATTTGACAAAGCCTTAAGTCAACATTGCATTTTTATCAGTTGAAACAAAGGAAATAAACATTTGGGGTTAATTACAAATTGTATATGTTAAACAATAGAGATCATGTACATGATTATGTGATATGCTTGCAGAAATTATTCCAGTATAAAAACGAACTAATATTGTTATAACAATAATCTTCTATTTAGTTATCAAGGCAAGAACTACGTTTGTAAATTTAAATGTGTTCGAATTTAGAACACACTTAAGAAAAATTAAAAAAAAAAGAAGATTCAATATTTTAAAACCTGCTTCAAGTAACTAATTTACTGCCTTTGAATATTATAAAGAACTATAAAAAAATAATCAGTGAATTTAACAAGGTTATAAAAGTTATCAACGTCTTCGAAATGAGCTTTCAAAATATAAATTTAAGAAGACAAAAATTTATAAAGATGTTCTTTGGCTAGATAATTTATGCCAGAGATTTCTACTGATGTTTTAATCCTGAACATGTAAATTTATTCCTACTTAAGCAATGCCTAAAATATAATTGCCATAATTCTCATTTAAAAAGCTGCTTTAATATTGGAGTATTATATTGAAGAAGATGTTAAATATTTTACTACATAAATATTTAAAGAATGAATATCTGGATTGCCTCTTCGAAAAATGATCAATGAACTTTATGTTTCAACATTCATCATCATTTTATTTCATCTAAGGAGGAATATAAAACCGTATTCTTTCTCATCTTGGATTACTTCATTGTATAATTTAAGAACTCTTAAACTTTATTTCCTTTGTGGATAATTATATTTACTTAGAAAAATTACTTCGGATATTAAAGTGGAGAACTGATAAGATGAACACTTTATTTTTTTTTATTTATTTAATAAAATTTAGATGTTGATATTTTGATATATACTCTGATGGAAATGACAGCTGACTAAGGTAAACGTTTTTAAATTATTTCAATTTGGAAGTAAGTTTTATTATATTCCAAATTGAATCTTACATGACAATTAACATAATATATTTTTAAACATACATAACTAATATCAGAATACATTTAATTATTAATCTAGTGTGAATGGATATTATCATATATAAACATACAACACACACTGAATTATTTTAATGACACAATAGGTAGATTTATAATGTGTCATGTGTATTTATTATGCACATGATTTTAAATTATATATATATGTAAATGATTACATTATTATTATTTTTTTTGAATATTAAATAATTTATTAATGTATATAAGCACAGATTATAATTCCAAATTTTAATGTTTTTATGTGATAATATTTTGTTTTTTATTACTGATTAAAATGTATTAAACTTGATTTCAAAAATAAACAGGTCTCGTTTGTTTATTTTATTTAGTCGTTTTATAAAACCAATATTTATAAATATACATACTCATGCATATATATGTTAAATCAACTTAGTGATTCAATATTTATAAAAAAGTTATATATAGCTTATATTAAATTTATTATTACTATGTGATATTTGTGGAAATGCCTGAAGAGAGTTGATTGCAATTTTCTACTCTGAGCTCGAATTCCGAGAGTAATGAGGTGATTAATAGAGGAGTGAATTGGATTGTATTTTAAATCA
>JAQFVV010006650.1:199242-560291 GCA_028023455.1 Epiperipatus broadwayi
TGTATATATATTATTTATATATATATATTTTAGTAATTTTTTTTTAACTGACTGTCCATTTAATCTCTCTTGTATATATATATAATTTTTTTGTTTTTAGTAATATTTTTAATGCTCATGCATAATTTTTATGTACTCTAATTTAAAAAGTAACTAATTGTCTAATTAATTTCTCATGTATATATATATATATATCATTTGTTTTAGTAATTTTTTTTTAATGCTCATTTATATTTTTTGTATATCTCTTATGTACATGTCATTATACCACTGTTACTATACTAAATGTATCAAATTCATGTATCATACTATATGTAATAAGCTATGTAACTCTTGATTGCTTAATAAAGTTCTTTGAAAAGTAGTAGTAGTAGTAGTAATAATAATAATAATAATAATAATAATGATGATGATGATGATGATGATGATGATGATAATAATAATAATAATAATTTCAATCTATATCTTATTGTTTTAAAAGTACATACATCTATATTCATTGGGTGTAGTATTGTGTCAATGCTATTGTGACCATTTCAATTCTTACTTTAATCTCTTAAAACCAGGAAGACTACAGATAAATTATTTTGTACAATTTCATCTTAATCCCTTATCTAAAATATGTATAAAATCTAAATAATTCTCAATAAAATATTTGAATACTAATTTTTAAAAATTTTTTGGGAAATATTGAAATTCCTTAATATTTAGTAAATTGGGATATATTTTAAGTAATAATTCAACTTAGTCTAAAAATAAATATAAATAATATAAATGCATAAATATGTTGAACAATTTAATTATTAAAACATTATCTTGAATGAATGAAAAAAGTTTAATATATTATTGTTTTAAAAGTACATACATCTATATTCATTGGGTGTAGTATTGTGTCAATGCTATTGTGACCATTTCAATTCTTACTTTAATCTCTTAAAACCAGGAAGACTACAGATAAATTATTTTGTACAATTTCATCTTAATCCCTTATCTAAAATATGTATAAAATCTAAATAATTCTCAATAAAATATTTGAATACTAATTTTTAAAAAATTTTTGGGAAATATTGAAATTCCTTAATATTTAGTAAATTGGGATATATTTTAAGTAATAATTCAACTTAGTCTAAAAATAAATATAAATAATATAAATGCATAAATATGTTGAACAATTTAATTATTAAAACATTATCTTGAATGAATGAAAAAAGTTTAATATATTTTTATATATAAATAATATAATGATTTGTTGAAGACAAAAGATGCTTTATAAATCATGTTTTTGGGAGCAACCATATCTACAACAACCATGTGATTACTTTTCCATATTGATAGCAGTGTCATATTTGTTAATACAGTTTGGTCTTTTTAACATTTCTATAGCCTCCATCGATATTTTTTGATAATGTTTGTTACATGTTGATATGATTTTAATATTTGAGAAATCTATGTCATGACTGATGTGTAAATTATGAAAGTTTGAGAGTTTTTACTGCATTAATGTGTTCATTTCTTCTGGTACTTATACAATGTCTGCTAATCCCTATATAATTGGTCTAGCAGATGCCACAGGGTATTTCATAAACTCCTTGAGCTTCCATAAGGATAAAATCTTTAGATTTGGATAGAAAACTTAATTTTTTGTCCAGAGAAGAAAGTTGTTTTGATGTCATAGCTTTTCAGCACCCATCCAATTTTATCTGTGGTTCATATAAGGAATGCATAGTCTAGTGGAAGCATTTGTTTCTCTTTTTTTTGGTGTATAGTGAATGCAACCTTTCATTAATAAAACATCACATATGTGTTTGATCTCATTTTTTAATATAGATTTATTTAAAAGTAAGAAAGCCCTTGTAAAAAGTGATTTATGTACAGAGAATATTTGGGCAGAGTGATAATAATATTATGCCTTTAAGTATCTATTAATATTTATAAGCTTCCTATATATAGAAAACATTAAGGTGGTTATTGTTAAATGTAATCTATTAATATGTATTAAGAAATAATTCAACTTTTCTTCCCATGTGACCAAATAATTGAGGTATTATCAATATACTTGAGCTGGGTATGTAGCTTCTATAATGCTGAGTTTATAGCCTGTCTTTCAAATTCTTCCATAAATAAATTGAGAAAAGCATTGAAGATGGGATATCACATTTGCATTTCAATTCCTTGTTTGTAGTATTGACCATTGTAAGCAAAAATGATATTAGTATGACTGTAAAATGCAATGTTTAGAAGCTGTATCTAATACTTGTTGATTGGTATATTAGTAAAGAATGAAATACCATCATAGCTCACAAGAATATCATTTGATTATACTTATAACAATTTTAAAAATTATTATTCTTTTTTTGAGTTGGCATAGAAATAAACTATAAATAGTAGACATTTCTCTGAAAAAGTATAGTTATAATATGAAACATGTTTAAGTATTTTTTTTTTGTTCCAAAGGATACATCACAAATTTTCTTGCAAATAGGTTTAGGCAAATAAGATGTTGCATGTAGATATACCATATGAAGAAGAGACCAATTTTAAATTTAAAATGTTATGTTTATACTATCTCCCATTTAAAAAAATATTTATAATAACTCATGTTTTCATTCAGGATAAATATTATTTTAAGTGTACTTTTAAATGAAAACATTTATTTGCACTTTTTCAGTTGGATAAAAAAATCAGCCAATGGAATTTTTGCTTCCTATTTCCTGAATAACTTTTGATTTAAAACCCTAGATTCAATTCAACACAAACACTTTTTTTATTTATAACCCAAATCATTTAATAATTAATAATAAACATTTAAAAAAATCTGGAATTAAATATTTAATCACTTTTTTAAACAAAACATTTATTTTTAGATCCAATTTTATTTGATTAAACTAATATATTTTGTATTTTAAAGAACGTTTGATTTATTATATTTAAGTATGAATTTATTAAGTAACCATGGTAACATCATGTGAACCTGGAATTGCACACCTGCATACACATCTATACAACAATTACCTATTCTATTATTTAAAAAAAAAAAAAAGTGATATATTCATCTTCTATCTAATGTAACTAAAATTATTTTATTCATGTCATATTTAAATCTACATTTTAAATGTTTGTTTTAACATATTTAAAAACATTTTTCAAATGGAATATAATTAATACTAAATAAAAACTACCTCTTACTTATCTTTCATACAAAATAAATAAATTTAACATCTCTTTATTATTATTTATGATGAAAATTGTCTTTTTTTAAATCAGTATGTGACTTAAAAATGGGTCAAAATCATTAAAATTATTTCACTATATATATATAGAAAGAGTTAATTTAATATATAGGCTAACATTTTATATTAATAGTATAGATCAGTGATCTTCAACCCTGGGTCCGCGGACCGGTACCGGGCTGCAGAAGTTTTCTGCCGGGCCGCTGGAAAGTTTGTAATAACAAAATAATAAGAGTTTAAACTTTTAATTAATATAAACAATTTTTATTTATTTTTTCATCTCATTTTTACCCAATTAAAAAAAAAAGAAACAGAACGAAAACAAAATCTAATCAATCATACATAGATTAATTTGTTTTTTTAGTTATCACAGGTGTTTATGGGGGGTGGGGGTGGGGGGGTAGAATTAAATTTTTTATTACTTTTCTAAAAAAATTCAAAATTAAAAAAAAAAGTTTTTTATTATACAAACTCCATATATATATATAATTTCATCTTGTATATTTAATGTTGTTGTTTTGATCAGTTATAACAATTATGCTCATCTAAAGCTAGGCAGTTTACATCTTTAAGAAAATTTATCTATAGACTTTTGCCACTCCCTGAAACCCTATTCTTATTTTTGCCGGGCCGAAAAATCTTTTCCTTATTTTTACCGGTCCGCAGGTGTGAAAAGGTTGAAGACCACTGATATAGATAACCTGAAATGTCAAATTTAATATATAGTATTTTAAGTATTAATTGTGATGATTTAATCTTCAATGAAATTTAACACTCTTTTCTTCTTAGAATGTCATTCTTCATTTTGTTTTTGTCTTCTATTTTTTATTTTATAATTTATAACCATTTGCTCAAACTTTAATCATTGTTTTTTTTTTTCTTTACATTAGTATCTTAAATAGTTATTGTGACTAAAAAAATTTCATGCTTTAAAATAAACAAGTGAAATTTTTGAATATAGTTATTATTAAATTGTAAAAGCTGAGATTTAGCTCAGTGTATTAAGAAACTGATTGTCTTTTAAAACATTCTAATGTATTGATATGTCAGTTTAATTTTTCAATAATTAACATGCTTAGTCCCTTTAATTTGTGATCATCATCATCATTACATGTCCAAACTAAGGTAGATCACTTTTTATGTTTTTCTGAGTTTTGCTTTACTTTATAAGTTTCATAGCTAATTTGATGTTCAAAATTATTCATCAATTTCTTTCTTCTCTGAGCGAAAAAAGTTATATTTTCTACAATTTGTTTTTTCAGTACATCTATTTTGACTTCTCTGCTTTATAATTAATATATGCATAATTCAATTCCTCCATTTCTTCTTATTCTCTAAATTTTTCAAATTTATATTTCTAAATTTCTATTATTTTATTTTCACTTCTCCTAATTGTCTTTATTCCCCGTAAAACATTTAACAAGCCTATTATATTCTATTTGTGATAACTTTTTAAATCTTATTTACTTATAATGTAATATACTGTATAGTCTATTAAAAAAATCTACTATATTAATATTTTTTACTAATCTTATTTTATTTTATTGTTTTATATTGAGTATTTTAAAAATATTATTAATTGTAGTAAATTTTCTACATGCTTTATTTGAAAATGTATAATGGCAAGTAAAAGATGACAAAAATAAACATGTATTGTATATAAAACATTTAAATATATCTATTATAGAGTATTATAAATTAACCTGTTCAAAGTTCTTGCAACATAAATTCTTTATAATTTGGCACTTACCAAGTTATAAATGATATTATAAATTTATTTGTTTATCAACATAAAAATGTAAGAATCATAATAGTGCATGCATATGATATATATATATGATCACTAGATGGAGCTTTACCAATAGCTCCTAACAAGCTTTTGTTTATATAAACACTGAGAGAGATAGAATTCAATATCTCTTTCATTGTCTCCAACCTTTAGACTATGGTATTGAATTCTATTTCTCTCAGCATTTATGTAAACAAAAGCTTGTTAGGAGCTATTGGTAAACCTCCATCTAGTGATCATAAAATGCAAGCTAAAAGCAAGTTACAAAATTTATAATTTGTTTTGTTTATCATATATATATATTAAGCATTTTTCACAATATATTACATCATATTTATTACATTGAGTTACTTTTGCATATAATAATTCTTAAAATATTTTAGTGATGAATTTAATTAAAAGTTCCTGTACAAGAAAAGGTTTATACATTTTTTTACATACAAACTTGGTTTTCAAGTATTATCTCAAAATTAATACAGTGGTTAATTGCTTGAAATTCCCTTTTATTAGGAAATGTGGGCTCATTCTTCATTTCCATAATGTTAAACAGAAAGAAAAAAAACTATATGATTTTCATTTTTTTGCGAGTATCATAATTATAATAGTTTTTATAATAAAAAAATGGGTAAAAAAAAATTTAGCATCATTTATTTATAATAAGCCACTTCTGTAATAGTATGATTTCATATTAGATTTCTGAAAGATGTGCATATCACTCTTTTATTTTTAATACTTTTTATTGAAGTTCATCTCTTTCAATAAATTCACTACTACACAATTTTGTAATGCATGTAATAAAATTATTTACATTGCAAAATTGTAGGTTGTAAAATTAAAATAATATTTTATTTATAGTTCTAAAGATTTCTAGCCAGTCAAAACCTCAGAAAAGATTAACTTCAATATTAATAAAATAATATTACTTTGAAAATTAATAATTTTTATATGTAACAATGCTATTTCGATATTTTTATAATATTTTATCCACCATTAAATGACAAAAACCAATCAACCTAACTTATGCAGACACATAGTCAATTAAATGTCAATCCCATGGTATCTACTATATTAATTAATGTAGGATTGGTATTTTTTCTTGATAATTTATTTAAGACAATATGTATCTTGGGGAGATTGATTCAAATAAAATTTTAGAAAATATTGTCTACAGCACTTTGAAAATTTGATATCGCTCTAATATTTTTACACACATAAATAAACATTATAAATACAATTGCATAACTATCAAAGTGTAGATTTTGCCAGTCAAATAATAAGCCTAAAACATATCCAAACAAGATTTAAATATTAAATTTTTATTGAAAAATTTTATCAAACTCTCATTAACAATAACATCTAGTAAATTAACTCTATAAATAAATTTTGGTCAAAACAAAGTTCAACTCTAATGATAATAATAGATTAAATTCAGTATTCATTTAATTACTTTTTCAATACTCACATTGCTAATAAAAACATAGTTTTTAAACAAATGTTTAGATGAAGTAGTTGTATTAAAACTGTTTTTATAAAAACTTGTTAGAATTTAACAATATTTAAATTGTGATACTATTTGGATAAAAATAATTGCTAGTAGAAAGCAGAGTAGAAAAATAAAGCTTACTGTAATGAATATAATACAACCAATACTACATAAATGGATAATAAAAGCTAATAGCTGAATATCATAGTATGTGTGTTTACCTATATACCTTAGATAAATATAGAAATACATGTGAGTATATATTTATACTTATCTTTAAAAATAAATTTTTATATTATGTTTGTTTATACAGCAAATATAAATGTACACAAAATATGTATTGTCTTGCAAAAATACTCATAGTGTGTTTATATATATATTGTGCCCTTTTCTATAGGTCAGAAATAGCTCATCACAGTAAATTATTAAAAATTTTAAATTTTGGAATATGTTCTCTTGATGTGTTAGTTATATTTTATTAATATTATCTTAAAAGTACGATTTGAAGCTAAATAAAATACATAATGCATAAAATTATAATGAATCACTTAAGAATAGTTAAATAAAGCTAAAAATATTATTACATATGGTTGCAAAAGCTGGCCATAATAAATAACTCAGCTATAAATATTTAAAAGTATGTTTAAAAGATTAAATTTTAAATAGTCTTAAACTTATAGCTAAGTAAATGTTATATTTAAAATTATAAATTATATTTAATAATTATAATTAATATCGTATATTTTAAAAGTAAGTTTATGGTAGTGAAAGTTATATTTAATTCTATATTTTCTAAATTATTATTCCAAATTTTATATAATTGTATTATTTTATTTAATACAATAAGTGTAGCAATTTATTATTTAACTCCCAGACAGAAAATCAGATAACGTCTGTATTGGTTATATTAGTCATGTGATTTGTATAGTAATATATAGTTATACACGCTTGCTAGTATTTATTAGTAAAGTTTAAAATATTATAAAATTGCATTATAGAATTGAATATAATTATTACCTATCATAAAAGCAAATAATAAATATTAAGTTAATTATCATATAAAATGTTTTAAATAATGTAATAAAGAAGAGTACAGTTAATAAAAAAGTTAAATATTTTGTTAAAATAAAAATAGATAAATTAAATATTAAGAGTGGGATAATTTATTAAATAGTGTTTTTTTAAAAGTCTTTTTAAATATTTAGGTAATTTAGTAAAGTAATACTTGATTTAAAAGTAGTATTTAAATAATATTTTTAAAGTTTTAATACATCATATTTTTTATTTTAAAATTTAATTGTGTAAGTTTCTAACATTATGCAAATTTGGTATCAAACCAAAAGTAAGAATCAACCAATAGAATGATGTATTTTCTAGGATATAAATATGGATTGCATGGTGGTAATTAGTGGTGATTAAAAAATGTATTAAAGGTAGCAGAATCATATCAGAAGCTATCAAGATGATAGTAATTTTAATTTTATTATTTAGTCAATATTTTTAGTGCTCTGTATAATTTTATTTGCAAAAGCTAATAGGTTATTATCATTTTAAAAGTATTTGCAAAAGAGAATGTACAATAAAAAAAAATATTAATAACTTCATTTAATATGCCTTGCTAACTTTTAAAAGTCTGTTATCAGTAGTATTAGTCAAAATCTAATTTGTAACTTCACAATACTAAAATGTATATATCAATAAATAAAATATATTCAACTTATAATATATTAAAAATGAGTATAGTATTTATTGATGTAGTTTCAATAATATTGAACAAGAGAACTATTCAAATGAATAAATTATTGTGGACATTGTATGGGAAACTCATTAGAAAAACTGTTTGCCGATTAAAAGTAAAGATGCATTATTTTTTATAGCAAGATAGCCTTGTCCAGTATTCATAGACAATAGAACAAGTATACTCTATAATAAAAATATGGTAATATCATGTTATAAAAGTAAATGTTGTATCCTTTTTAAAAGTAAGATTTAAAATACTTGTAAGAAAATTATCTTAAGTACAGATTAATGAAGATATTCTAGAAAAACGTATATTATTAAAACCTGAACAATATATAAGTTATACGCATTCATATATAAAATTGTTTTAAAAGCTGATAATTTAAGACAAGAAAAACCTCTGAATAAATTTCTTTGAAGAAGAAATCTATAAAGAAAATGAACATGTTAATAAATAAAATGTGGAATTATGGAAATAAGTAGTGCACAAAAGTTTATCTGGATAATTCAAACTAAGCTAAAAGCCAGGATGCATCATCACTATGGAGATATGAAATACTATAGCATAGAAGCTTCACGGGATTATTTTTTAGTGTTATAATTTTAATAATCATCATTCTGGACAATAGAAGTCATAAACTATTATTCTGTAACTTTTCCAGGATGGATTGATTATTATTCTATTTAATTTTTCAAGATTTTAAAACGTAATTTTTTTTTATTATTCATTTTTTTTAAACCTGAGATTTTTGTACCGGAAGTTCGGACGACACTTCTGCAGGAAACATATTGTCTTGTTCATTGTCATAGCAATAAGGGAGATTGTAGAATTATTTTTGAAGAGAACATTTTTAAAAAAAAACTTTTGAGAAAAAAAATGGAAATATTTGGACTTATAAAGGACATTCGTTTTTCAGCTGAAGTTATGTAAATATGATTTTCATTTATTACTATTTATTTTAAATATAAATTTTCTAGTTTATAAGATTAGGAACATGAACATTAATCTATTGATATTAAAATCCTATAATATAATAATTTAATAATTTAAATAAGAACATTTTTAAATAAAGGTATGGATGTATTTTTTTCATGTATGCAATGTATCTAATTGATGGAAAATTGAAGACTGCATAGGTGATAACAAGCTAATATCACTTGGTAATAGTTAATGAATATTGATATTTTTATGATGTATATTTTGATTTCTTTTTTTTAGATTGCCTATGAATAATAATGAATGGAAATATAAATGTTTTAATTATATGTAAACACATTTTGTACAACACTTTAAAAAATTATGAGATTAAGATTTATTTTGGGAATATGCATACTATAATTTTATACTAGTAATATAACCTGACATGATAATAAATATTTATGTGATTCTTTTAAAAAAAAAAACTTTCATATTATTGGATGTTCTAAGTATTATCTGATTAGTTTGTATATGTTTTAGAATATAGAATAAGGGAGTAAGCAAACTTTTCTTGTGGATCAGTGAGGTTGCTCTAATTATAAATGAATTTTATTTATTGTTTTGAATATGCAAGATAGTTATTTTGTCGATGTAAGATGTGATAAATCTTTAGGAAATAAGAATAGGATAGTGACCTGGTAGTAGTATGGTGAACATGAACCCAGGAGATGATGTTATAATAGGATATGATGAGGGAATATGAATAATATTTTATAATCTTCATGGATATTCAGTATAGTTAACAGAACCCTATAACTGATATATTTATTTTGGACAGTCTCTATTTTCTTTAAATATTGATGTTTTAATAAAGCTGAAGGAATAGCTTTAACATCATTGATGTATTGGAGGACATTAGACAGGAAAGGTCATGCCTGCTGATACACTGTGCCATGATATTTTTGATAGCTGCTATGAGTTATACTCTAATTTTCTTCCCTACATCCTACACATCGATTCACTATCTAGATTTCCAATGTAACTATATCGTTCAATATGATATATTTGAAAAGAAATAATAGATAATTTAGAGTTTAAGATATGCTATCATTTGAATGAGATAAGTTCATTTACTTAGAAGAAGTTGAATTTGTATAAATTGGAACTGAAAATCCAATGAATCCTAAAAGGAAAAAAAAGAATCATAAGATATATTTTTGGATTTATTTTGGAAGTAAAATAAAATTTCAGGAATAAAGCATATAAAACAAAGTTGTTCTTTAAAATGTTAAATAACTTTTAAATGCTTTATTTTTTTTAAAATAATTATTGCATATTTTGAAAAATATAATGTTATAAAGTAAAACGATATAAATAATAAGCATATGTATAATTTTGTGATTATTAAATAATAAGGAAGATATCGGTAATTACAATTATATAGTATTAAAGTAATGCTAAATGGGGATATGTTATATTTAATAAACATAGTGTAGTAAACAATTATATCCACAAAATCTGGTAATAAATTATTAGATAGATATTTTATGTAACATCTTTTGACATTGCAGGATGAAAATTGTTTATTTTTTAAAAGATCCATACTCACTATAATGTTATTTTTATGTTTTTCCATAGTATGTTTCTATGGATGTTTTTTAGAAAGAAAGGTATAATTAAATAATATTTAAGGATAGGATATATTTTTTAATAAAAATAAATAAATGTAATTTATCATAAGTTTAATTAGAAAGAGATAAATAAAATGGTATTATTTTATTATTATTGTTTTAAATCAGAATAAAGACATAAAATAATTCTAGATTGTTTTAATAACTAAGTAATAAAAAATGTAAAATGGTGTAAAGTGAGGATATCCGTTGTAAATATTGTAAATAAATTGTTTATTTTATTTTATTGTTAATAATAAACTTTGTTAATTTTGTTTTCAAAAATTTGTGTGTCTAGATTGTTTATTTCTCCCACTACACTGCATGAGACCACACAATACACCCAGAATAATAGAAACGAACATATAATTTTTGCACAAAGATAAATAAAGAATTATTTTAAGAATTCAAATATTTTCTTGGTATTCATTTAATTAAGTAATCATATTTTTACATTATCGTATGGTCATAAATTAGTTATCATAATAGTATATCGAATTATATGCTATCCATTGCCACACACCATTGTTTGTCAGATTATCAAATGCTACCACGTATTTATTATATTATTATATGAAGATAAAAGATTATATTATATATTATATTATTTTATTATGGTAATAAAAATTATAGTGAAAAGAAAAGATATACAGAATTAGTTCATACAATGAAGAATATTATTATTATTTGTTATTATTAGTTTAAGTGTAGTAGAGTATGACATAAAAATCCCTTCTCATATTTTACTACCATAATTTTTAATTAACTTAGAATAAATTTATGAACCTGAGATTTTATTGAGCTAAATTATTATAAATAGAAGATTAAGATTTAATTATTAGTTTAATCTTAATGAGTAGGATTTATTAAAGTCGTAAGAATACTATAAGTTTATTATTTGAGATAGTAATAGGGGGGATAGTGTTCTTATGCCATTGAGGTAGTATCCTATGGGATATTGGCTCAATGTAATCTTTCTTGTCACCTGTAGTTTCACTTCCAAGTCTCAAGAAATAATAAATATTTATTTATTTATTTTTATAAACTTAACCTTATTTTTATTTTTGAATTTGAGCTAGTAGAATTTTTAATTTTAATGCAGGATATTTTATTTATTAATTATTTGCATTAAACCAAAAGTAATCTGTAAGTGAGCTAACCCATGTCATTTAATATTATATTGCCCGGAAGTGAGTATGCACAAAGGTAAGGTTAGAATATATATATATATATATATATATATATATATATATATATATATATATATATATATATATATATATATATATATATATATATATATATATATATATATATATATATATATAGTAATGTTTTATATTTTGATGTAGGTCTTTTATTGCATAATATAAAGTGCTGCTTAATCAAACTATAAAAAGAATAGTTATATTTCCTGATTAACTAATCTAATGATTTATTATGGTTTTTATTGCCCACAGAATCAGTATTTTTATTTATTTTAAAAGGCCACTAGAGCTATAGAGCCACTGATATTCATCACATGGCATTGTCTCTTCAAAACTAATAACTAAAATAAGATTGTGATTTTGTTTTTTGTCATTTAAATCGTTTACATGACCTTTTTTTTGGAAATTTTCCTTGGGCTTAATTACTAAACAAGCATATTGGCAAAGGTAATTTATACATAATAAATTCTAATAACTAAAATTATGAACATACAAAGAAAGTGTTATATTAATGCTATTTTTTTAAAAACCAATTAACATATTTAAACAATAAATTATTAAATAAAATTGAAAGAAGATATACACACCTATCTAGATAATATTAATCAAATAATTAAAACAGTTCATATAGCACTTAATTTTCTTCTAGGTTAAATATCAATATTGGTATTTGGAGCTACATAGAGATTCTTTTGCAAACATTTACTTAGTCACAAATCAGAGTCTGAATAATAGCAGCTTCACACAAAGTTTGTGTAGATTATAAATTTTTGTAACATAGATGTATTTTTGGGATCCCAAGCTCATTGGAAGTTAACTGATTTTATCGGTTAAATTTTTCATATTTCTTGTCAGTCACAGGATTAGGCAAGATATGAAGTTTGTGGAGTGACCTTTTTGTAACAAGAGAAGGTATCTGCAAGACACCTCAGTTTCTATTCCCATCTGATACATTGGTTCAGCAAATGAATATTTCTGAATTTTTATTATGCTTAAGAGAACAAGGGAGCCACAATTAGGGCCTATCCTCTCACCCATTCAGGGTGCATATAACATTTAGCAATAAGACCCTGTCTGCAATTATTCTGCATCTTTTATAACCTTGGGTAAGTTTTTTAGAATTCTGCACATATATTTTTATCTTTTGTTATCAAAATAGAAGTTGATAATCTTGTACATATATTTATCTTTTTTGTTACAAAACCTCCTTTTATAAATTATTTTGGACATCTTTAATTAGCGTTCAAACTTTGGTTGTAATCTCTTGCATTTGGATTTTTCTTTTATCTGGATAAATAATCTGCATGTACTTTTATTCCTTCCAATTTTAACTTTTATTTTTAATTAAATAGATAATACCAAATGCACAATTAACTTTTATTTTATGTAGCTAAAATAAATTGTAATAACTATAAAAAAACGAAATTGCATCTTTTGAATGATTTTTAAATTCTACTTTTAGCTTTTTAATATATATATATATATATATATATATATATATATATATATATATATATATATATATATATATATATATATATAGATATATATATATATATACTGATCAAGGTATTTAAAAAAAAAATAAAGAAGTTTGTTGATCTTCTTTGATTTTTCTTGTATTTGATAGATAGATAATGGAAGATCTTGGAAATGTAGATTTAAATTGATCACCATGGCTACTTAAAGCTTTTAAATATAATTGTTTACTGTTGATTGTAGCTTTAAAATACTAAATTCGCTATAATCAAACTCAGGAAAAACATATAGGTAAATAAATAAATTTTGAAAACAATTTAGTACAATATAAGTTTACTTAAATAGGATCGATATTATTTTACTTATTTTATTTTTCTGTCAATGCAGTCACCATAGTAACATTATTACATATAGTTCAATGTTTTATGTCATATATATATATATATCAGTTTATAAATGAATTAAAAATTATTATGTCATATATATATATATATCAGTTTATAAATGAATTAAAAATTATTATTGTTATTAAAAAATATCTATGTAAATTATGTGTGTTCATAAAGTGAATAAAGGTTGTGATATCAATTTTGTATTTTGGTTTACAAATAATAGGAAAAATCTAATCGAATTTAGATTTCATTGCCATGTATCTTTTTCTCCAAACTTACATTACAAACCGCATAAAAACTGCTGTAAATTTTTTTTTTGGTTTGAGCGTTATTTGAGTATCTTTCAGTGGTTGTTTTAATACCAGAACGTCAGAAAGAGAACCTATAAAAAAACCACAAAAGACTAGAAGAGTGAACTATCATCTTTTTGTGATTGCCAATAACGACATATTTTCTATGTTCTTATAAATAAAAGTTCTTCATTTTTTTTTTAGCTGTTAAACCATAAAGCATGGAAAAATAACATAAGTTATCTGCCCGTTCAATCATTTGAAGGGCAGTTATGAAGGATTTCCAAAGGGAAACGGGAGCAAAATGTAAAAAAAAAAAAAAAAAAAGAAACCTATGTAAAAAAAAATGCTTTAGATAAAACTTGGCTATTTTAGTTTTAAAAATATAGATATTTCTGGTTTAAAGTTTGGCGTATAATTACCGTTGGATTTGGATAAATATCGTGTCACAAGCTAAGAAACACTCAGTATCAACTGGATTAATTTGCATCATAAAAAGGGTAATTAAATTGCACTCTCCTCTCTGGAAAGGAAAAGGGACCGTTAGTGAAGCATTATAAAATTAGACTTATCTTTTCTGAGAAATAAACTTCTATTTGCATCATAGAAACTGAGAATAAGTAAATTACAATGGACAAATAAATAGTGAAAATGGACAGACTATTATATATGGTATGATTTTATATATATATAAAACTGCGCTCGTATTATTTTTTTTTTACATGTATTTAAAAAGGATGATTTGTATCTTATTTAAATTATCCTTAAGAGTAATATAATTTATTAAATGAAAATGAACGGAGAGATTCAAATATAACATATTATTTCATATTCATTTATCAGTTATTATTTTGATAAACAAATAGACTTCGATCTCCTCCTATTTTATATCTTTAGTATCTGTTATATATTTTTTTTCAGTAAAATATCCAAAAGTCTCTCCAATCATTCATTCATTTTTATTTTTATGTCATTATTGTTTCCACAACACATTTAGAGATTCACACAGTAATTTTATCATTTTTTTATTTATTTATTCAATCAATCTGAAATATGAATTAATTTCCGATGTATTTTTTTATTAATCTTGCCAATTTTATTTTATATAATCAAATAAATTGAGTGATTCAAATGACCAGATTCCGTTAATTTTTTTTTTATTATTTAGATTGAATAAGATGACTTAGCGATTTAAATGACAAAGTTCAAACTCAGCTTGGTATGTGGGTTAGAATATAAGATATGGTATGTTTTGCATATTAGCATTTTATTTTATTCCCACATGAATTTTATATTTATATTTGCATTCGAATATTATATATATATATTATATTTTATTTTAGTTAATATTACAAATCAATCATTTCTATGTTTGTCTGATTCCGTCAGAAAAATCTAAATAGATCGTACTTTATCGTTGGTTCAGAATAACTCCTCTTAGATATTTTTTTTTTTAAAACTTCTCTAAAATAAAAAGTACAAACTTCATTGAATAGCTTAATTGAATATTATCTTTAAATTGGTATGAATCTAAATTATAATCATATATTTTAATTATTGCCAACCAATTTTATAATCAATTGTTTAAAGATTCAAATTAATAATATTAATACTCATAGGTGAATAAACATCCAATGGAAAATTAAGATATATTTTATATAATATGATTGGACATTATGAAGTCACAAATTAGCTAATAAATTCTAGTGAAGTATTTTATTTTAACACATAAACGAAGTAATAATTAAGTATCGCTTTATTGGAAGATATGAATAAATTATTTATACATTACTTTATAGCTTCTTATTAAACTAGCTGCAGATTAATATTGTTTAACATTTGAAGGAGTGCATAAGTTTTCAAAGTGTCTTATAAAATGATATAAAAACTAGTTGATGTCAATAGAAAATTATTAATTAAATATTGGAGTAGAAAGAATTGTGTATCGCTTATTGACACGGATGTTTATACTTTCTATTTAGCGTTTATTAAACTAGATATATATTTGAGTCAAGTATTATTTTGGTTTGATATTTAAATATTGTCTATATGCAAAAATGTTTTGTAAAATACAATTATAGGTACTTAAAAGCTTATCCATTAAGATAAAATGCAGCATCTTTAAATAATGAAGTATATTTAAATTACTACATTAGTAATAGGCTAATAAAATATATATTGGAATCTGTTTTAGTTATTGATTGGATTGGATTTTCATTAGATTGATAACCAAGTAGTTAACCTAATCACATATTATTGTTTAGAGTGATGATATGCTAATTCATTGCTCAGTGCAGTGTACTTTGTAATGTGATGGATTTTTTGATGTCTAGAGCAGATAATCTCATTATTCTTTCGTTTCACATATAGCTTAAACAAATTAAACTTTAAGAAGATTATTTGTGCTTTGTGGTGGTTTATTACATAATGGTGACCCGATTGAGCTAGACTAGATTAATTTAAATTAGATTTTAGATTTTTTATCAGATCAGATTAATCATTCTACCCATCAGCCAGCATTGATCAAATTCCGTCAGTTACAAAATGGCACCAACGTTTGGGGCCTTCTTTCTTCAATTTAAATGGAATACAGCATTCAAATTCCATCAATTACAAAATGGTGCGCCAACTCAGGCTGAAATAATTAATTAAAGATCCAAGCTTCAGTCTCATATAGATGCTAAAAGTAGTATTGTGTTTATATACATTGGTGGAGTTATATAGCTGATTATATTATATCATAGGTTTAAGTAAGATGTTAGGAAATTTTATTATTGTTGTCGTTCTTTGTGGAATTTATTCGTAGCTGTAGGATTGAATGGGTAGATATGTTTAAAGGATAAATAAAAGTAAAGTATTTCGCAATTTCTTTCAAAAAGATACAGAATATTTGACATAAATAGAAACTAAAAATGGAAAGCAATAAGACAGAAGCACTATCCAAACCTGAAGATTTGTATCCAATTCTGAGAGAAATATTGCAAAAGATGGATGATATGCTTAGAGAAATAAATAATAAATTTAGTGAGATGAGTAGAGAGATAAGGAATAAAATAAATACCAAATTTAGTGATTTGAGTACAGATATAAGTAGAGCTATAAATAATCAATTTCTAGATATTCAGACTCATATGAAGTTAGAAGGTAATGAAGCGAAAACAGTAAATTACAAAATATTAGAACAGGTGTCTTTAGAAAAAATAACGATGATTAAAAGATTTGAAAAGGTAAAAATAGATTGTTCTGATGATTTAGTAAAAATAAAGTATATTGATGAGCAGAGTAATTTAAATAAAAAACTTTCAAAGGTTGAGCTGTTACAACCAAATAAAAACATAAAGATTGAGATTAGTCAGAAAATGATAGATGAAGTATGGTTAATAAATAAATTTAAATCCAAAGGAGTTGAAAATTTGAAAAGTCACTTTGGTAAACAACACGTAACACAAAGATTTAAAAAAATGTATCATAATGCAAAGGAAAGGTGGAAAATAAGTATGGAAAAAGATATGTCCATAATAATGCAGGAAGATAATATTTATTATAGAAAATATGTTAAGCAGTCATTCCAAGGAGAATACAATAAAAGGAAAGGAAGGTAAATTCTCTGAAAGATGTTGTAAGAGTATGTTTCTTGAGGAAACTTATAGTAAGTGTAACTATACAGTATATGATAATGTTAATAGTAACATTTCTCTGTTATTTTGTTCAGAAATATTGAGAGTAGTCGAGAAGTACATGGAGAGAGGAAAGGACTAATACTGATTTGATAAATTTAGATGGCCTGATTTTCTCACTGACCCATTTTTTGACTAATGGATTAATGAATTTGTTTATGACTGGAAAATAAATGATTTATATAATAACATATTTATTTGAAGTAGAGACAAATCAGTGACCTGCAGAATTATAAGTTCAAAAAGTTTTTGAATGTATATGAGGGACCATTCCAAATAAAAAGAAAAGTGGGAGAGAATGCATTTCTCATAGAAACCCCTGAAGGTGAAAAAGGTACCTTCAATGCCCGAAGCTTAAAGCCAGTAGCACCACCCAATTAAATAAAAAGACATTCACTAAAGTAACTTTATTAGTATGTCTCATGATATTTATCAATATGACCTAAAGTAATTAGTAATAGTGTAAATACACATATGAAAGACTAAAAAAAAACCAGAGTGAGAAATATTTATAGTCAAAGTACTTTTGAAGATTTTCATTGTATAGTATACAAATTCTATTTGACATTAGACCTTGTAAAATTGACTAATGATGATGAATGGAAGATTTAATGCATTGGGGATGTAGAGTGTAGGATTTTAATGACTGTGCTAACTGTAAATTGTAAATATTTGTATGGTTAAGTCTTTTCTTTGAGGAAGTTGGCAGAACTATAAATGTGTGTTGTGGCTCATAACTCTATATAAAATTATATTGAAGTCTGAAGTCGACAGATGTCCCAGACTTATTATGAAGTAGCAGGTAGGAAGAAATCCTTGATGGCAGGATTTATCTTTTGTTATGAGTTATAATTTTAAAGAGAAATGTTTAGTAGTTTCCCTAACCTGTATAAAATAAAGCTATTCAAACATAAATGTCCCTGATTAGCATCAATTTAGAGCACAGCTTAGTTTGTAAAGTAGTTGTCAGATCCTCCAGAAATTAAAATTAGATTTGATTAATATTTGGTCAGTTTACTTTAGTATTAGAAGTGATTTTAAAATGGGATATCTCTATTGTTTTGAATCTCCAGCTCATTGTATAAGTTAATTTTCATTTGTTTCGATTATTTTATAGAAAAAGTGACTTTAAAAGCTAATATTTTCAATGTCCAAAGCAAGAAGTGAATAAAAATAAGATATTTATTAAAGTTATATTCTCATTTTATGCCAATATTGAATGTTTAAAGTTTAGGCCCACAGTAGTGTCACTGAAATGAACTACAGATATGTCTAAAAATAATAATAATAATAATAATAATAATAATAATAATAATAATAATAATAATAGTAATAATAATAATAATAATAATAATAATAAAAGCCATTGTTAAGTTTTAAGAAAATAATATATATATATATATATATATATATATATTAACAATGCAATAAAAATATATGATTATTAGAGAGTAACTAATAATATTTGGCTTATAAAAAGATTTTGTTCTGTAATGTATTTGGCTTGTATGAAGCAAATACGAAATGACTTTCTTGTTTGACTCTAACTTTAGAGCATTGTTGTCAAGAAAGTTGCAGAGAAAAATGTAAAGATGTAAAAATTTATTTGTAAAATCCAATATAAATTTTTGTTGAAAAAAAAAAAAAACCTAGATATGTGATTATACTACATAAATGGTAGATATAAAAAGAAAAATACATGTAGGTATACTAAGAAGATAAGGATGAAATGAATAAATGAATTCCACATTGCTTTGATGAGAATAAGATATTTGAAAATTTTGACTAACATTTTAAATGATATTAAAATCATGACAGATAGAAAGGATAAACGTTTACCTGTGTTGAAGCTAAAATGTTTAATGATTTTAGAGAAAGGAAAAAGTGTCTTTATTTTTTTTTTCTCTGTAGAAGGGAAATATTGTGAATATTCAGATTAATGATCAAGGTATTTAAAAAAAAAATAAAGAAGTTTGTTCATCTTGTTTAATTTTTCTTGTGCTTGATAGATAGATAATGGAAGATCTTGGAAATATAGATTTAAATTGATCACCATGGCAACCTACAGCTTTTAAATATAATTGTTTACTGTTGATTGTAGCTTTAAAATACTAAATTCGCTATAATCAAACTCAGGAAAAACATATAGGTAAATAAATAAATTTTGAAAACAATTCAGTACATATAAGTTTACTTAAATAGAATCGATATTATTTTACATATTTTATTTTTCTGTCAATGCAGTCACCATAGTAACATTATTACATATAGTTCAATGTTTTTATGTCATATATATCTGTTTATAAATGAATTAAAAATTATTATTGTTATTAAAAAATATCTATGTTAATTATTTGTGTTTATAAAGTGAATAAAGGTTGTGATATCAATTTTGTATTTTGGTTTACAATTAATAGGAAAAATCTAATCGAATTTGGATTTCATTGTCATGTATCTTTTTCTCCAAACTTACATTACAAACCGCGCAAAAACTGCTGTAAAAATTTTGTTTGGTTTGAGCATTATTCGAATATTTTCCAATGGTTGTTATGATACCAGAACGTCATAAAGAGAACCTATAAAAAGCCACAAAAGACAAGAAGAGTGAACTATCATCTTTTTGTGATTGCCAAGAACAGACATATTTTCTGTGTTCTTATAAATAAAAGTTCTTCAATATTTTTTTTAATTAGCTGTTAAACCATAAAGCATAGAAAAATAACTTAAGTTATCTGCCTTTCAATCATTTGAAGGGCAGTTGTGAAGGATTTCCAAAGGGAAACGGCAGCAAAATGTAAAAAAAAAAAAAAAAAAAAACCTATGAAAAAAAATGCTTTATATAAAAATCGGCTATTTTAGTTTTAAAAATAAAGATATTTCTAGGTTTAAAGTTTGGCGTATAAATACTGTTGGATTTGGATAAATACCATGTCACAAGCTAGAAACCACTCAGTATCAACTGGATTAATTTCCATCATAAAAAGGGTAATTAAATTGCACTCTCCTCTCTGGAAAGAAAAAGGGACCGTTAGTGAAGCATTATAAAGTTCAACTTATCTTTTCTGAGAAATAAACTGCTATTTGCATCATAGAAACTGAGGATAATTAAATTGCAATGGATAAATAAATAGTGAAAATGGACAGACTATTATATATGGTATATATAAAAATGTGCACGTATTAATTTCTTTACATGTATTTAAAAAGGATGATTTGTATTTTATTTAAATTATCTTTACGAGTAATATAATTTATTAAATGAAAATGATCCGAGAGATTCAAATATATCATATTATTTCATCTTCATTTATCTGTTATTATTTTGATAAACAAATAGACTTCGATCTCCTCCTATTTCATATCTTTGGTATCTGTTATATATAATTTTTTCTGTAAAATATCCAAAAGTTTCTCCATTCATTCATTCATTTTTTTTATGTCGTTATTGCTTCCGCAACACATTTAGAGATACACACAGTGATTTTATCTTTTTTTTTTGTTTTTTATTCAATCAATCTAAATTATAAATTAATTTCCGATGTATTTTGTTATTAATCTTGCCAATTTTCTTTTATATAATCAAATAAATTGAGTGATTCAAATGACCAGACTCAGTTACTTTTTTTTATTATTTGGATTGAATAAGATGACTTAGTTATTTAAATGACAAGGTTCAAACTCAGCTTGGTAAGTGAGCTAGAATATAAGATATGGTATGTTTTGCATATTAGCATTTTATTTTATTCCCACATGAATTTTTATTTATATTTGCATTCGAATATTATATATATTATATTTTATTTTAGTTAATATTACAAATCAATCATTTCTATGTTTGTCTGATTCCGTCAGAAAATTCTAAATAGATCGTACTTTATCGTTGGTTCAGAATAACTCGTCTTAGATATTTTTTTTTTTAAACTTCTCTAAAATAAAAAGCACAGACTTCATTGAATAGTTTAATTGAATATTATCTTTACATTGGTATGAATCTAAATTATAATCATATATTTTAATTATTGCCAACCAATGTTATAATCAATTGTTTAAAGATTCAAATTAATAATATTAATAATCATAGGTGAATAAACATCCAATGGAAACTTAACATATCTTTTATATAATATGATTGGACATTATGAAGTCAGAAATTAGCTAATAAATTCTAGTGAAGTATTCTATTTTAACACATAAACGAAGCAATAATTAAGTATCGCTTTATTGGAAAATATGAATAAATTATTTATACATTAATTTATAGCTTCTTATTAAACTAGCTGCAGATTAATTTGTTTAACATTTAAAGGAGTGCATAAGTTTTCAAAGTGTCTTATAAAATGATATAAAAACTAGTTGATGTCAATAGAAAATTATTAATTAAAGATTGGAGTAGAAATAATTGTGTATCGCTTATTGACACGAATGTTTATACTTTCTATTTAGCGTTTATTAAACTAGATATATATTTGAGTCAAGTATTATTTTGTTTTGATATTTAAATAGTGTCTATATGTAAAAATGTTTTGTAAAATACAATTATAGGTACTTAGAAGCTTATCCATTAAGATAAAATGCAGCATCTTTAAATAATGAGGTAGATTTAAATTACTACAATAGTAATAGGCTAATAAAATATATATTGGAATCTGTTTTAGTAATTGATTGGATTGGATTTTCATTAGATTGATAACCAAGTAGTTAACCTAATCATATATTATTGTGTAGGGCAATAGTAGACGGTTTCACTGCTCATTGCAGTTTATGTTGTAATTGTGATGGATTTGTTGATGTCTGGAGCATATAATCTCATTATTTTTTCGTTTCACATATAGCTTAAACAAATTAGACTTTAAGAAAGATTATTTGTGCTTTGTGATGGTTTATTACATAATGGCGACCCGATTGAGCTAGACTAGATCAAATTAAATTAGATTTTAGATTTTTCATCAGATCAGATTAATCATTCTAACCATCACCGGCTTTCATCAAATTCCATCAGTTACAATATATATATATATATATATATATATATATATATATATATATATATATATATATATATATATATATATATATATATATATATATATATATTTATAGCCCTTTGGTCTATATCACCTATAAACCGGTTGTAGTGGAGAAGAGATAGTTGTGGAAAGAGGAAGCAAAAAAAAATATTTTTTTTGAATGTAGGAAAAATTAAAAAGCTTTATTGAGAAATCACTAATTAGATAGTTCAGAAATAACATATAGAGACAGTTTGTGTTTGTAGAAAAATAGCTAGCATTATTTAGTGCAAGGGGGAGGGTGATTTGATTTTTTTTGTATGCTGCAGTAATGATTTGCCAATATAATGATGGAGAAATAGATATTTATAGAGCTGGGATAGAGTTTTGTAAAGTTTAATGTCTATCACTAAAAAGTTGGTGAGGATTGAAAGTAAAATGATTATCATTAGCTTTTGTTTAACAGCTTCTTTTGGGAGAAAAAGCTTAAGAGTTATAGAAAATAATAATGGGAGTTTGTGTTATGATTAACATAAATTATAATTAATATTGCGTTTGCAATTATAAGAAATTGTGAGGGATATTTTGTGTTCATGTAGTCTAAATAAGCAATTTTTTTTATTAAATAATCTACAGATGTACGTGTGTGTCTAATACAGATATATGAGTTGCCTTTTTTTTTTTCCTTTATAGAAATTGATACCATTTTTTATATTATTTCCTGACAAGTGTGAAACAATGGAAAAATAAATGAATCTGTTGTTATTTATTATTAGTAATTCAAAAATATAAATATAAATGGGAAAGTGTTGAGATCAAGAGAAGTGTAACAATTGTTTTACAAAGAAAGCTCTCAAAATCTGACAACTGATAAATGGTTCAATTGTTTGTTCTGAGAATGGATTTTTTTTAGAAAATTTGGAAGGGGTCCACCTGTGGAGATAGGAATTGGCTCATGTTTTTTCCCCTTTCTTTTCCTTTTGCTGGGAAATATAAAAGGAAGTCAGAGTAAATGACTGGGGATTTTTAAAATTTTGCTAGAAGGGGACTTTTAATTTTTTGCTAGAAGGGGACTTTTAATTTTTTTTTTTGCTAGGTGGGGACTTTTAAGTTTTTGCTTCTTGCTGAGAGAGCAGTTCAATTATCTCCAAATTTTTATTAATTTTCCATCTCAGAAGTTAACAATGTACTTGGGTTGTATAGTTTACCAAAATATGAATTTCTAATTCATATATCAATGGTGTGCATTTATTCTTCCTGAAGTTAATCATGAAACAATCAGCCTTCAATAAGAATTTTTTTTTCTGAATGCCGGAGTCTATCGGTTTTGCTTATTAAAATTTTATTTAAGGACAGAACTGTCACACTATGGTATAACTATGAAGGATCAATTTATATTATCATAATCGTTTGGCTGGGTAAAATTTGTTTAAAAAAAAGCTACAGCAAACTTCTGAATAATATTTAAAGAAAAGTTAATTCATGTTTGGTAATGAGAAGCTGCTTGTTGCATGTACTTTGAACCTTTGAAAAATGGAAAAGAAGAAAAAAAACAAATGAGTTTGATCCCGAAAAGAAACCAACAAAGTGGAAGGTAATTAACAAAACTCTATTTAAGATTTATTAATTGTCCTGCAGCTACCTTCTGATTTAAAATAACTCTTCATTTTCTACATTTGATTTAAAAGTAACTTTGTCTGCTACATTTGATTTAAAGTAACTCTTTGTTTTCTACATTTGATTTAAAAGTAACTCTTCGTCTGCTACATTTGATTTAAAGTAACTCTTCATTTTCTACATTTGATTTAAAAGTAACTCTTTGTCTGCTACATTTGATTGAAAAGTAACTCTTCATCTTTGACATGTGATTTAAATATAACCCTTAGTTTTTCATACATTCTGATTTTAAAAAGTATGTCTTCATTTTTTTATCTATTGTGGTTCAAATAATTATGTGTGTTTTTAGTATACATCTGATTTAAAATGAATGTCTATGATGTGCATTTATAACTGCTATCTCCAAATAAAATGAACTGAGTACAATCAAAGGAAAATATATTAGAAAGAGACTATAGTAATGTTTGGTATTATTCTATATTTTAATTTGTTTATATACTGTCTTTTTTTTTATTATTTTATTTTATTATATGTACATGTTTGATAGAAATGTTTTTTTTTTTTGTTTTACCACTAGAATATTTTAATATAATAATTTTTATTTATTTATTTATATTTTAAAATATGCAAAAGGAAAGAGAAAAAGAATGATTTTGATCCCATTGAAAAGATAAGTGCTTACATAGATTTAAATTTAAAGAGAAGAGAGAAATGATATAAAATACTTTTTATATTCTTAAAATTTTTTTATATGTATTTTTGCTTGATATTAGGTATGAATGATATGGATGATCATGTGGAAAACCACAGCTGTGCTATCAGTGTCGATGATCTGTTATTGATATAGGTGTTGGAGGGGGGTGATTGGCTTGGTTGTTTAAGATTGAAGTGATTCATACATGTTTTAATTCGTGATCTGGTTAGTCTTTGTCATTCATTTGGACAGTAATCAATGTATGTGGGTACATGTATAAAGCAGTAAATGCTTAATATTATTGAGGAAGAGTTATCATGCCACCTCATAGATGGAAAATAGTTGTCTCGTAATTGATTTACCATGATAGTTGGAGATGACTGAGTTTCACTCCATTTATTTTATTATTTGGGTTTTATTTTTTGGGATTAATGAAAGGGAATTATTAAAAAATGTAAAGAGCTGATGGGCATTAACGTAAAAGTGTGAGTTTTGAATTTAAACTAATCCACAAGACCAGTAAAAGTTTTTTTTTTTTATATATATTATATGTTATATCATGCTTTTTCATAAGAATAGAAATAAATTATTAATTAATAAATGATATGGAAATTTCTGATTAGTTAACATTGCTGATTAGAGTAAGTGAAACAAGGTATTATTTGGAATGATCCATTGACAATGTTTACAAATAAAAAAGGGGAGAATGAGTTTATAGGTTTCTTCTCTTTTGAGATATAGATTTATTAAAGCTAAAAGAAATATGGAATTCTGATTCTGGGCGTAAGTGTGTATTATTTTGTGTGTTCATCTTAATAAATAAATGGGTCAAAAGCAATAAATAAGTTATCTAAATAAAAATAGTAATTTTAAACATGTATTCAAACTATAATATTTAGTGGATCTAAAATATGTATTTAAGTGTAACCATATTATATTTGGGTATGTTTTATTTTAATTCTTGTTCATATAATAAAGTGTTACTATTGTTAGAAGTTACATTGTGTCCTGTGTTTTGATGTTTCCAATATCTACAGAATTTTCATACAGCACCTATATTTTAAGTAATATTAATTTATATTTCAATTTAATTATTCATTTTTCTATTGATGATTTATTTCCACGATCTATTTGCAGTGGTCGTTATTATATTGTTTCCATATTCAATTCACATAGTTAATTTTATACTGACAATTTATTTCCATGATTGACTTGCGGTATTGATTTTTATATTGATCATTTCTATTCGATTTACATAATTCATTTTATAAGTCACTTTTCTATAATTCAGTTTCACATAATTTATTTTTATAGTTAATTCACAAAACCTGATTTTGTGATTTATTTCTGTAATTTAATTAGCAGTAAATTTTGATTGATTTATTTGATTAATGCCCATGGTTTACTTCCATAGTTTATTTAGCGATATAGGATAGATTTAAAGTTATTAATTAAAGTTTGGTCAACATATTAGATATACATAATAAAATGACAGGGATTAGTTAAGTTAAATTTAGTCAATTTTATCTTTTGGTTCATGGTAATGTTGTGAATATTGGGAGCAGACATAAAATCCCTTTCCTGCTCTCGGTGTTTAGAGTGATTCCCAATAGTAAATTTGTAACAAAACTTGGCTTAAGGTATTTGGAAGCATATCCGTACAATGTAATCATGTGTAAGTGCATCTCTTGATAGATCTAGACCCTGAGAAAGAGCAGTTCAATTATTAATCTAAATGCTAGTTCGGAAGTCAAGTAGAATCACATAATCAAATTATTATACTGTTATTAAAGTAGAAATCATAAATTGATAGTCGATTGACAGGTTAATTTATATGTTTAGAAATAAGATTACGGATTCTCAGATCAGAGAACATAACACAGACATTCTATGTTATATAATTGTAGCTAATTTAAAGTGATAGATGCTGAGAATGAAAAATAAGGTAATGGAATCAAATGAGGAGAATTGATTTAGATAATTAGTTTATCTAGTGTTAAATTAAATAATAAATTTATATTATGAACATAGATTATGAGTCCTCTGCATTGATTACTGATTCATTTCCAGTCCGATATAAAAGAGAAATGTATATAATAACTTCGGTAGTTACCACTCGAGATCAGATATTAATAATAAAGCTATGGGAGAAAGTTGTATTATTATTATTATTATAGATTTGATAATAAATTAATTATGAAATATTTGCATGACTCAACCGAGTTTGAAATTAAGACAACATAGATCAGATTGTTTTATCAATATCATTGTTGTTATTAATTTTTTAAGAGACAATTTATTTGCTTTCTCTAGTATCCTCTATAGTCCTAAATATGGATAATGATGATGATCTCTGGTGGGCATTACAATTTATAGCTGCAATTTGGCGCCCCGAGTATATTTGATCCCAAGTTAGTATTAAATTCAGTTGTCTAGCTACTTGAAATAAATTAAAGTTTATTGATGTTAAATGAGTGAAAGAGTGCGCGGAGAAAGTTGAGACTACTATATATATATATATATATATATATATATATATATATATATATATATCAACCATTATCAATCCACTGCAGGATGAAGGTCTCTCCAAGTTTAATCCATCTTCTCCGATCCTTAGCTTCTCTTCTCCACACCACCCCTGCACACTTTCTTATTTCATCCATCCATCTCACATGTGGTGTCTTTCTGGGTCTTTTACAATCTCTTGGAATCCAGTTTAAAATTTCAATTGTCCATCTATTATCATCTCTTCTAACAATATCTCTAGCCCAACTCCACATCAATCTTTTAATTTTTTCAATGAGGTCAGTAACACCTGTTTGTTCTCTTACCCATACATTGCGTTTACGATCTCTTCTTGTTACTCCAAACATACATCTCTCCATACTTCTTTGAGTGGTCTGAAGTCTCTGAATTGCTCTTCTATTAAGTGTCCAAGTCTCAGATCCATAAGTAAGAACTGGTAAAACACATTTGTTAAAAACATTCCTTTTCAAACACATAGGCATATTTCATTTTAGTATCAAGTTATTTCTACCAAAAGCACTCCAACCAAGTTTAATTCTATGATTAATTTCCTCCATTATGTTTCCATCTGTATTAATAATATGACTAAGGTATTTGTAACTGTTAACTTCTTCTAATTCATCATAATCAATCTTTATTTTCATATTTTGAGCAAATTGATTAAACATTACTTTAGTCTTTTTAACATTTATCTTTAGTCCTACTTTCATCTGATAATTCCTGCAACATTTCCTGCAGATCTGAAGCATTATTTGAAAAAAAAAACAACTACATCATCTGCAAAATTTAAATGACTTAAATAATCACCATTTACTTTCACTCCTTTAGTTTCCCATTTTAATCCACAAAATACTTCATGCAGCACTGCTGAACAAAGTTTTGGAGATATGGAGTCACCTTGTCTTACACCTTTCCCAATGTTGATTTTCCCAATGTCATTATGTAATCTAATTGTTGCTGTTGCATTTTTATAAATATTCTTTAAAATATGACAATATCCTGGATCTATACCTTGATGATCTAATGCTTTAATCACTGAAGAAATGTTTATAGAATCAAATGCCTTTTCATAATCTACCAATCCTAAGCATAATGGCAACTCATATTCAATTGTCCTTTCTATAACTTCTCTCAATACCTGGATATAATCTACTGTATTAAAACCACTTTTAAATCCAGCTTGTTCTCTTGGTTGGTGGAAATCCAATGTTCTCTGTAGACGAGTAGTAATTATATTGGTAAAAATTTTATATAAAACTGATAAAAGGCTGCTAGGTCTGTAATTTCTAATATCTTCTTTATCACCTTTTTTAAATATTAATATTATTACTGCATTCTTCCAATCATCCAGTACATCTTTATCATTTAGACATTTGGTATATAACTTTGCTAATTTTTTTTCTATTTCTTCATCTGCTTCTTTTAATATATCAATTATAATTCCATCATTACCTGGAGCCCTTCCTTTCTTCATACATTTAATTGCATGTCTCACTTCTTTATTTAAAATTATGGGCAATTTGGAAGATGTAATAGATATAGGAAGTACTTGTTCTTTATTACTATATAATTATTGATAAAAATCTTCTACAAATTTCATGATGTCATCTCTCCTTTTAGTAATAATTCCATCTTTTTTTCATATTGCAGATATAAATTTCTTACCAATACCAAAATGTTGTTTTACATTCTTAAGACTTTTATTTTCTTCTACAGCTTTCCTTCCTAGTTCACAGTTATACTTTCTTATATCATTTTCAACTCTTTTCTGCACCATTTTACAAAATTCGAGATATTCAATTCTTTTTAATGCATCATTTTTGTATATCTTCATATTCCTTCTTTTCTTCATAAATTCTCTAGTCTCAGTAGAAATTTTATTGGTCAATTGCTGTTTCTTTCTACCAGCTATCTTTGTTGCAGTTTTCAAAAGTGTATCAGTTATTTTCATATATATATATATATATATATATATATATATATATATATATATATATATATATATATATATATATATATATATATATATATATATATATATATATATACACTGAGATCACTTTACATGAAATTTCAATAAATAAATCTACAATAAAGTTTCCTGTGGATTTCTTAAAATTTATAAGAGATAATACTGCTGCAATATTTAATGATAAACATTCCAACATGACTAAAGAATTGCCCATATGTCTTTTTATGATTCCACAAATTTGCAACTTTAACTTATTTAAATAAGAAGTTGTGTTAAGTTCTGATAATTTTACAAATATAAAATATATGCTAGGAATGTCAATGATGTGTTTGTTTTTTGTCCTGAATATATTATTGAAGAACGTTTACATAAATTAGAGAATTTAAACAATTTAAATTGGACTATCCATAAAGAACAAAATTTTAGGAAGGTAAAATGTTTAGATTTGCAAATGTCTAGAAAAATATCTGTTTAAATTATAAATTTCTTTTCAAACTTATTCAAGAAAGGTGTTATATTTATTACAAAATACACATACCAGATGATACATAAAGTGCATAGATTACAATAGTAATAAACAAAAGTGATAAAATCCAAAATATTGAATTATTTACTCAATAACTTATAAATATAAGATATGTGAGAAGACAAATTCGAATCATTTTGAAAAGTTTAATAATAACCACCTTATAAAATTAACATAAGAAAAATAATAAAAAATGTATAACTATGCCATTTTGGAATTAGGTTTAATCATAATGTATTAAAAAATATTTAGTGATCAAGGCAATGTTTCAATTTTATGTTTCTTTAAATGTAACCTGATTGGTTAATAATTTTAAAAATACTATTCTTGAAATGCAAAAACAATATGGTAAATCTCAAGTTATATGTGAATGCAAAAAAATCATAAATTGGGGAAGATATATTTTGGAACAAAGACTAAAAGAACACTAAGTATTACCCAATGTATAAAAATATCTTAAAAATTATCAGCTAAATTTTGTCTGGTGTTCTTTGACTATGAAAAATCATGCAATTTTAGATTTACAATTAGCCTTTATCATACAAGAATATTAAATGAAGAAAGGTATGATTAAAAGAAAAAAAAATAAAGAGCAACCTTTGTAAAAAAAATTAAAGATTGTATAGTAAATAGACAATCTGTTAATATCAGTATACACAGTCCTTGGAAAATCATGTGATTTTTTGTATACATTATTTAAGTTGATGATTTATTAAAGTAATAATTGAAACTACTTCTATTTAATATATATATATATATATATATATATATAATGTTATTATTTATCAATTATTTAATTTACAATTATAAATAAGTTCTAACTCCTCTGAGTATGCGCATAATAATCTCTATGAATGACGAATGTGTTTTTAAGATTCCTATATCCGATTATTTTTGTATTTATATATGTAAAATATTATGACTATTTTATATATATTTTTTAAAGAAAGAAATGATCTAAAAGTTGGAAAGAGAATTATTTGCAGCTTTATAAGCAATAAAAAAATCTTAAGATGTATTTGCAATCAGTAAGGTCTTTTTTTTTATTTTAGAAATGGGCATTCATATGTCAAGACTCAGTCATTACTTTGGATTATGTTCTGCGATGTTATCATGACGGTGACCTCTCTTATTCTTTTTTCAATTGAAACATCACAATTATTATATAGTTTTAAAGTTATTAGACTCAAAATAGTCCAGTCTGTGTAGAAAAAAAAAAGATTAAGTTACAGTAAATTAATAAAATTAAAATAAAAGGCACAGATATAATGATATGTAACTTTATTAGTATTATTATATCATCTTTTTATTCCAAGTGTAAGTGTGCGAGCGAATGTAAATATAATCAACAAATTAAAATGAATAAACAACATATAATCAGAAACATATATTAGAAATAATCTAATTAATATGATTGAATGAGTCATACATAATAATACATCAACTTTAGTTAAAATAAAAAAGATACATATGTACTTCCTATCTTCAGGTTTAATAAGGCAAGGTGTTATGCCTTTGTAATTACAAATCTATCTCCTGTGAAATAATTTTGAATATTGTCAACTTTTAATCAAAAGTTCAGCAGTAAAATAATTTTAAAAGACATAATACCAAAATCAATTTAACTGATTAAAAGTAAGTTTAATATAATAAACTTAATAAATACATAAGATATTTCAGATCATTTCTTAAGTGTTTGTATTATACTGACTAGTGGGTTCAAAACTGAGTAGAATTGTAATATGTGTTTAGGTACTTAAATTATTTAATTAATGAATCTTTTTTTAAAACAAAATAAAATAAAAATTGAAAATGTATGCTTTGAAGAGATTGTTTTGACATTTTTCTTCCATTCAGACAAAAGTAAGATGGAAAATAATTAAAATTTAATATTTATTTAATTATATAAATTTTGATAAATCAAAATATGTTAATGCGTATGGACTACTATATTGTAATGACCATTTCAAATTAAAATAAAAAAAATATTAATATATATGTTATAATATCTAAAACTGACTACAACTATTCAACACATATATACAGGGAGCTTCTTGTTCTGACCTTACTTGGAATTACTTTTCTTTTGATGGGTTTAAAATAAAATCCATCTATGAATAAGATTGAACATTTTTGTAAGTTACTTTCCAAAAATAATTAAATGCAAATGAACTTAAAGGAGTATACTAACACAAATATAATGAATTTCAATAATAATATTAACCATAATTACATATTCATGTTTAAAAAAATCAGATTTCAAAATATACCATTTATGCAAACATGATATAAGCTCACATACTCACAAAAAAATTATATAATGGATTCATACCTAAATGTGTATAATATACATATTTAAAATACTATATCTTATTTCTTGGTGAATTCATTTTTATAAATTGCTAGCTAAGAGTAATCCCCTTCCCTCTTTTTTTAAATAAATGAAAAAAATATAAAATATGCAAATAAATATGTTATTGATTTTTATAGGATATATATATAAAATACATATTTTGCGGGTTCATCCGTATTAAAAACTTTTAATATTAATATACTGACATTTCGACTTGGTTACACAAGCCATCCACAGAATTATAAAAGGTAGAAAGACGGTTGTAGAGGCGCTACAATCACTGATTTGAATAAAATGTTAAAATTCCACCAATAGCAAAAAATGTTAAATTTAGGAATGTTTTTTTTAAAAAAATCTTTCCAAATAGGAGGAAGTTTGCATGTATTATCTCGCTTACTGATACAATCTGGCATTTTAAGTATCTCAATGGCTTATCTAATTTTGCCTTGGTAGAGATTATCACGTCTGGATATGATCCTGGTACTAGAAAAATCAATTTTATGACCTGAATCTATAGTATGGAGTGAGAGTCCTGAGGATGATGAGTGTTGTTTAATTGCATTAGCATGCTCATCTCTCCTAACACTGATGTGACGATTACTCATACCTATGAAAGAAGCTTTATAATTTTTACATGAGATTTGATAGACACCATGAGATTCAAGAGGGATTAAATCCTTAGGCTTGGTTATTATGTTGCTGATCTTTTGATGAGCAGAAAATGTTGTATCTATATTATAGCGTTTTAATATACGTCCGATACTGTCTGTAGTTCCTTTTACATATGGAACACAAATCCTAATAGCTGATTTATCATCTTTTTGTTTTCTATTTTGTCTATTTTGGGCTTGAAATAAGGCTTTTTTTATAAATTTGTAATTATAACTATTTGCTAATAAAACACTATTAATATGATGTATTTCTTCTTTCAGATGTGTCTCATCTGAAAGATTAATTGCTCTATTTAAAAGAGTTTTGGCTACAGAAACTATCTGAGTTGGGTGATGATGAGAATGGAAATGCAAATATCTGTCCGTGTGTGTATCCTTTCTGTAAATAGAAAAAGATAAACTATTTGGTGTTCTGGTTACTAGAACATCAAGAAAAGGGAGTTTTCCATCAGACTCTGTCTCCATTGTAAATTTAATATGAGGATGCATATTATTTAAATGTAAGAAAAAATCATCTAATTTATTTTTTCCATGTTGCCATATGACAAAAGTGTCATCTATGTATCTGAGCCAAATGAGAGGTTTTAAAGATGATGATTCTAAAGCACGAGTTTCTATATATTCCATGAATAAATCAGCTATTACTCCTGAGATAGGTGAGCCCATAGGAGTACCAAAAACTTGTCTGTAATGCTGTCCATTGTATACAAAATATGTATTAAAGAGACAATGTTTAATTAAAGCAATAATATGGTCTGGTAAATTGCAACATTGTGAGATTATATTTAAAGCTTCATCAATTGGAATGTTTGTAAACAAAGACACGACATCAAAACTGACCAGAATGTCATTAGCATTAATTTTTAAACTTTTTAAAACAGAAATAAAATGAAGAGAGTTTTTAATATATGATTTAATAGATGGGATTGTAGGTTTAATGAAATCCGATAAGTCTCTGGCTAAAATATGAGTTGGAGAACCTATTGCACTTACTATTGGACGAACGGGGGTATCTGGTTTGTGAATTTTTGGAAGTCCATAAAATTTTGGACAGACACAAGATTTTTCATGAGGGATTATTTTATTTTTATCTCTGTTTCAATAGGTGATTTATTAATAATAGCTTTTGTTGTTTTTTCCAAATACGTAGTATGATCTCTTTTTGATAGTTTATAAGTTTTATCATTAAGCAGATCTAAAATTTTATTATGGTAAATGTCACAATCCATTACAACTGTGACATTACCTTTGTCAGCTGGAAGTACAACAATTGATTTGGCCGATTTTATATTATTTAATGCTTGTCTTTCTTTCTTTGAAATATTATTTTTACGAAAGCTTAGCTTTTTAAAAAATATTACAAATCTCAGCTCTATCCAAATCAGCCGATGTAGAATCAATTTTATCGAGAGCTTATTCAACATTACAAACAATTTTCTCACAAGGTATCTGGGAAGGTGTTAAATCAAAATTGAAACCTTTTTCTAAAACCGAAATTTCATCTGTGGAGAGGGCTTTCCTAGATAAATTATAAACGTTTTTTTGATTTGGATACATAATGTTTGGGGATTGTGTTCTAATTAGCATTTGCATTTTTTTCTTTTGCTTTGCTGTTACAAATTCTGAATCTTTAAACTATTTAAAACTTGCAATATGATCAAAACTAGTCCACAGTAAAGGATGTATTTTATTACCAAGGAATAAACGTAAATGTAGCAATACTTTATAAATTTTGTCTAAATTTTTCAGAGTTTCTTTAATAAAAGAATTTAAAATAATATTGCTAGTTTTTCTTAGAATTTTATTAACATTATAATTGTTTTTGTGAAACACAATTTTACAGCAAGTGGGTTTAACATTGTGATTTTTGCACGCTAATAAAAAAGATAAATTACAAAGTAACTTACATTTCTTAATCCACGTTCTTTCAAATATACGAAGCTGTTTAAACAACACTCATCATCATCAGCACTCTCACTCCATACTATAGATTCAGGTCATAAAATTGATTTTTCTAGTACCAGGATCATATCCAGATGTGATAATCTCTACCAATGCAAAATTAGAGAAGCCATTGAGATACTTAAAAGACCAGATTGTATCAATAAGTGAGATGATACATGCAAACTTCCTCCTATTTGGAAATATTTTTTTAAAAAACATTCCTAAATTTAACATTTTTTGCTATTGGTGGAATTTTAACATTTTATTCAAAACAGTGATTGTAGCGCCTCTACAACCATCTTTCTACCTTTTATAACTCTGTGGATGGCCTGTGTGACCAAGTCGAAACGTCAGTATATTAATATTAAAAGTTTTTAACATGGATGAACCCGCAAAGTATGTATTATATATATTTAACCCGTGCAGTCATTTTAATATATATATATATATATATATATATATATATATATATATATATATATATATATATATATATATATATATATATATATACAGTCCTTTTCTTTTAGAAAATCAGATTACAATATTAATAACAAGAACTATGATGCAGTGTAATATACAGTACCTTATTAATATAGTTGATCACTATAGCTTGACATTTCATAACTGAAGAAAGTTTAACTTTACTTTAAACCTCTTACCAGGCTTGATTTTTAGCATTTTTGATTTTAAAAAATATGATTTTTAACATATTTTACTTATATACATATTTGATAATATATAAAAATGATTTTTTATTATTATTTTGAAATTATAAGCAAGATAATATTAACTGTTTTATCATGTAAAAAATAAACAAAAATCAAACACATTAAAATCTGTTGAAATATATATTTATAAATTGATTAAAATTTGTTCATAAAAATTTTAACTCAAAAAAATATAAGACATATATATTCGAAATCTACATAAATTTGTTTCATTTTCAAATTGGAAGACTAGTTTTAATACATAGTTCTGTGCTGCGCTTTCTGAAGATTCTTAATTTTGTAACACCTAACTCTAAAATGGAAAACATTCGCCAATAAGTGTAAAAATATATACAGGGAGAAATTCAATTTTTGCAAAATATGCAAAATTGAGGCATAATATACCATAAATAAAATCACATAAATTATTAATTTTTCTGATATGTAATGAGTGATGCTCAAAAATGACAAAAATATACAAAAGTAAATTAACTAATAAAATATTTACTAATAGTAAACAAAATCTGACGAAAATCAAAGTATAATATTTAAATAAGTGTGTGAAACATAATTATAATTATAAAACTAAAAACTAATGCCATAGTTAATGATTTTTTTCAATAATTAACATTCCATGTATTGGAGATATATTTGTGACTGCTAAGCATAATACTGGGTTTATTAATAAACAATTTCTTTCTTTTGATTCCATGAATGTTCTTGCCAAAATGTTGATACATACATATGTGCACTCTTAAGGCTTTTCATGTATTCAGATATTCAGTTTTAATTTTAATACAAAATTGAGTTGCATTTGTCAAATTAAATTATAACTTTAATGTATCATTACAACTTAAATCTAATAATATTTTTGTTCCAAATTTTCTTATTCAATAAATGGATTTAAAACACATATATTGGCTTTCTATGTGTCTTTTTACTGTGGATAATATTAATCAAATGCACAATAAATGTCCATAAACAGTATTTTTCAATTCACTGATTTTTATATCAACTTCATGTATCAATTGTGAAAATGAATGAAACAGGACATAGTTTTTCTTTGATATACTTACATCAGATTTCAATATTTTTCTTGAATGTTTCAAATTTATTTCATAAATCAAAAGAAGTACTATTATGTTGCAGGCTTAGATTTTGTTCATTTATTAATAAAATATGTCCAATAAGTAAGCTACATTTCTCAATTCTATTTTTTTTTTGTTTTTAGCAATGTTTCAATTTTTTATTCTTAATGCATAATCTTATTAATATTTTTCCTCTTGTCAACCATTATACTTCTATATAAAGTAGTAAATGTTTATGGCCAGATCGTGTTTCATTGCAAAATATTCTTGAATTTATTAGTTGCATTTAATATAATTTATTATTTTTATCAATTGAGAATGGACAGTGTTCAAGTCAGGTTAAATTTTTTAGAAGCTAAGTGCTGATGGTATATAACACAAGACTAAAAAATATTTTACCATACCCTATGTCTTATTTTTTTTGAAACTCCTGAATGTTTTCCAGTCACACTTGCTGCTCTATTAATAATTAAACCAACACATTTTTTTTCCAATTAAGTGAATTCTTTTCAATACAACTTACAATTGCTTTAAATATGTCTGATAGTTATACAATTAGGAAGTTCAACACAACAAAAAAATTGTCTACTACATCATTGATTTCATAATCAACATAATAAATATAACATAAAGGTGATGTGTTGTTGGTATCAACAGTAGATTTGTCTATTCAAATTGCAAACAATGATTTACTTACTTCTTGAATTAATTGATCTTCAATGTCATTCGCTAAATCCTTAAATCTGCATTGAATAGAAAGTATTACTAGAATACAGCTAATTTTCATTTTGTCTCCTGCAGAGTTAAACTAAGCATTCTATAAACATGGTTTAATTGAGTTTTCAACGATAGGAGATAGCTTTTTGTATTTGGGAATCCTTAAAACACCGAAATATGATGATTTTACAAGAAACTTATTGACTAAAATATATTTTTAAATATGTTTTTTTTTTTCAATGAATGTTAAGTCTGTAAATTTATTAAATAAAATTTGTTTGCAAATAATGCATTGACATCTGGAAAAAACTTTCTTCTGATTCGAGCCAGAGATGAAAACAAATTTTAAATCATTAGAATATTATTGATGAACAAAAGTACATTTTCATTTTATCTGAGGCGAATCATTTTGTGAATAAATAATATTTTTATTAGCATTGAAAATTATTATACTTTAAACATAGTCTGCAGTAGTTTTGAATGTTTTTTTGTAATTATTTATTTTTAAATGACTAAAATTTCTCAAAATAAGTGAATATAAAGTATCCAATATTAATAATTTCTTTAAATCTAATTTTTAATTAAGTTGTTTTGCAATTTATTAAATACTGTTAAAAATTATTACCACTTCTCCATTATTTAATAAATTATTTTAACATGCATTTAATATTTTATTTTAAGAAAATTATTCTATTTTGTTATTATTACATTACATAAGAAACATTTTTTTTATATTTTAAATATTTGAATGCTAGATATATTAACATCATCACATCTAATATAATATCCTTCTATCATGTGGAATATTATATGACACCACTGAAATAAATAATTCATTTTTTATTTCATCCTTAAACTTGCAACAAAAATAGTAACAAAATTATTATACTTATGTTAAGTTTTGTTCATCTCCATCTCCAAATTTGCAAGCTGTTTAATCAGCTATGGTCATTAATATAATGTCATTCAATGGTAGTTTGATAATGACATTTATCTTGAAGCTATTTTATTTATAATGACTTGTAAACCTATCCCTCATCATAGGACTTCATCTCATTCTTTTTATAGATGGTGCACAATATCTACATTCAGATTTTTGATGAAATCTATATTTGTTAGATCTGTTAATATTAAGAGTAAAATGCTTATCCTAACAAAACTCTCCATACAATAGTGCCACTCAGTGCAAGGTAGAGTAATCAATAGCTGTAAGAATATTTGTGCAAAAAATCCTTACCTAGTGCCTACTCATCCAATATCACCAGGCCAGTTTCTATTTCCTGGTTTACACTGAGGAGCACTTGCATGTGGAGAGTTTTTCCAGTTATAACAGCTTGAATAAGCAAAAGAAATTGTAATCATACCAATCCAGCATAATAAGATATTGGTGGCTATGGTTATTAAAGTACCAAAGACACCAAAATATATGGGTACTGAACTGAGTTGAGTCCTTTATGACTATATAAGCTAATGAGCTTGGATTAAAAATATTGTTATGTTTTCAATTTTAGATTCATAATTTTGTAGTTAAGTAGAGATAAAAGGTGGCTACTGCAGAGTTGCATTAGATCATAGTATCAAGGTGCAGTGCTCTCAGATATAAGGTTCCTCACTGATGAACTCACAAGCTAAAAACTAGTCTGGGAATATTGGATGGGTAGGCAATAGATAGGAATTTTACACACAAACCTTCTTGCATTCATTTATTACTCTGGTTTGCACTGAGTGACACTATTATATAGAGAGTTTTGCCTGTTTAACAGCTTGGTGATCATGTGATGTTCATTGGTTTAAAATGCTTATACAATGAGATTCATTATGATTTTTTTCACCTGAATAAGGCATTTTCCAGTCTATCAAAATTAGTAGTTCTACAATTCTATCAATAGTCATCCAATATGATGTGTTAAATACTAACAGGCACATTATGTTTTATAAAATGAATAACACATGTTTCTAAGAGAAGTAAAGCTGTAAGTACTCTTAATTTTGTCACCTGTCTTAAACAATTGTAACAAGCTTTCTCCAATTCCTGCTTTGTATTACTCCTGAGATACATGTTAGAGCACATTATCATGACTGCCTTACTACAAATGTTTTGTATCATGGCACCATCATACTAATTGGTCTGGATTGATGGTATCTTGATTTTCACCAATACTTTGCTGCACTACTGAAATAATTTATAACTACAAAATACAACGATCTAACAAAGTCACTTAAACAGTGCATATTTGCATGGCAAGTCTTTGAAAGTCTTAATCCATACCAACTTGAGTAAGCAACCATTATTCAAGTTAATTGGTATATTATTTATTTGATCAGTTGATTTACTTCTCTACATCCATTTTGAGTAATAGTGTACTTAAGGTTGTGTTCCATCTAACATTCATGTTTGTTTTTTTTTTTCTTTCAAAATTAGAGATAATGCATGTGTGTACAAATTGTCTTATATCACTTGATTATAAAGTTTCAACATAACTTTTTTGTTGACTTCTGCTGATGTACTAAGGTTTTCTCTATTAAATTACTTTTGCTTTCTTAATATTCACTCATTTCACTATCAAACTCTGAACAATGGGTTCCCATACTATCATGCATTTTTTCAGGATTTTTTTTTTAATTTTTACCATAGACTACATTTTTGGGACTTTTGTCTGTATCTTCTTTATTTTTCAGAATTTCATCCTGCATATCATTTATTTATTCTTTTACCTGTGGATGAATTTCTTCTAAACTTCTCTTTATTTTCTCATTTACCCATCCCTCTTATGCTGACCTTCTTCAAGTTTTTGTTCTATCTTTTCTATATTTTTGTCAAGAGGGATTTTTACTATCTATTTTGCATCTATAAATCTCTTTGTTTAGAGCCATTTTTGATCTTCATTTTTTTTTCTTTGTTTATCTTCAATCATCAATTTCATTTGTTTGAACAATGTGTTGATGATCTGGATCAATAATGATGTAGTAATATTTGAAGATATATTTTTGTTTTCTTTAGTCTGTTTCTGTTCTGTTTTCTTATATATATTGCTATTATGATCAGCAGTGTCCACAAGAGAAATATCCAATTCATTTTCTTTCATTATCATATCTTCTTTACAGTTTGTTTCTAAAATTTCAACTGCAAGTACTTTCTGCTTTTTATCATTCATTTTATTTTGATTTTGCATTTTGTTAATCTGCATTTTTTTTTTATAATATGCAATATACTGAATTGTTTTTGATATGATTAGAACTGGATTCACCTCCAACCATATTACAATGTCCTGTGGATAAATTCTGACAAATACTTGACTGTCATTTTCTTACAACAACTTTAGCTTTGTTCACATTTTCTGTAATGCAGTTATAATATACAGAAAAAGGAGAAAATATTGTCTGGTCAACCATGGCATTTATCAAATTCAAGCAAATGTGCATTTATAATGATGGCAAAAGAAAATACTCAACCTCAGCAAATAAAATTTAAAATCGATGTAATTTATAAAATATAACCCATGATGAAGTCTAAATATGCTGACCAAACAAAATTACATATAAAAAATTAATTTCAAATTATTACTTTTTTTCAATAAATTATGTACTTCAAAAGCACATGCTGTCTTGGAGTTCAAATGAAAATATATAAATTAATAAACATAAATTCATTCCATTGAGCCAACTTTCAGAAAAACACTGCCAATATCACAGTGCTAATAAAGTTATATAGTATAAATAATCATACATAATTGATATGATATAATATGTAAATGAGATATAATATGCAAATAAGGCAATTAGATATTCCATATTTCAGACAAGGGAACACATAAAACATTTTGTTGCTGGAATATAGATATTTTGCAATTGTCCAAGCATCTTTATATTTTCTTTTCCTATTATATCTTTCTGAACAAATTGTTTTCATATTTGATGGAAAAAATGTGTGACTACTGTCTAATAGGGATTAGTTATTATATATATGTAATATGCTTATTAAAACAGTTGAGAAATTTTACATCAATGTAAATAAAATTAAAAACATTAATAATATGTCTAATGTGTGGATAAACCTTCCTTATGTCCCATATATTGAAAATAGCATCAGGAAGTAACACTTACAAATGTTAGCTTTAATTTGCTTCCCTTTTAAATAATTTGAACAATACTAAAGAAAATATTATTCTGGAGCATGCTCCACAGATGGGATGTAAAATTGCATGTACTAACTCTTTCTGCAACTTTTGGTATACAGGAAATCTTGTGCAATTAGATCCATGAGAATTGGCCAACACATATATTTGAACATTAGAGCTAAACAAAATATTGCACACAGATCAAACTTTATTGATTGTAAATGTGCCACTGGTCATATATTTTGTCCATCTAATATAAAAACAAATTGCTCAGAAAGAGACAATAAGAAAAGAAAGGATAAACAGGCTTGGGCAATTGCAAAGGGTCCACATCTCATCAACAAAATTATTTGTGTGTTCCATTGTCTGTAAAATGGAATATCTAATTGCTTTATTTGCACATTGTGCCTCATTTACATATTATATCATATCAATTATAAGAGCTTACTTATACTGCATAACTTTATTAGCACTATGATTCTGTCAGTGATTTTCCAAAGCAGGTTCAGCGCAATTAATTTATGTTTAGTAATTTATACCTTTTCATTTGAATTCGAAATCAACGAGTGCTTTAGAATTATATAAAGAGTTAACACATTATAAAAACAATGGTTTATTACAAAATATAATTGTCGGTCAAAATATAATTTGCGTTTTTTACTAAAACCGTTTTTACACTCTCATATATTATTGTTTTAGTGCACAAGCACAAAGGAAAACGATAATTGTTTATAAAGAGGCTGAATAAAAATGTAGGATTAGATTTAATTTACAAAGAGTAACTCATTATAAATGATAAATATTCTGACTACACATTATTATATATAAATGGTTAAAACATTATAAAAACAATATTTAATTACAAAGTATAATTGTCAGTCAAAATATAACTTTCTTTTTTTTCCCAAAAAAAAAAAAAAAAATATATATTTTCTACATTTTTTTACATTTTTGTTTTAGTTACATGCAAAAAGAAAAACAATAATTACTATAAAAGTGTAAAAAGTTTATTCAATTAATTTTAAACATTAATCTTAGTTACATTTATAATATTAATAAAGTTTTATAATAAAATAAATTGTCAGTATAGCCAGCACATAACTTCTGATTATTTAAAATACTAAAATGCATACGGTCAATCCCACAAATATAAGATATTTATTTAACTCAAAAATATCCTTGCATAGATACATTTCTCTAATATGGTATTCAATGATTACCTTTATGTAATGAACAATTAGGTCCAAAGCCTGATTTAATAAATCTCCAACTTCTACAGAGGTGGATGGAACCTCCCATGTAAATACAAAAAAAAAAAAAAACATTTTTAACTACTTAACAGTGAAAATACAATTACATATAAAATACACACACATTATAATCATCAGCAATGAAAACAAGAGCTAACTAAGAACAAATGAATCAAATTGATACAAAATAAATCATTAATTTAAAATAACCAATAATTATTTACACTCATTATCTAGCACCTGGATAATTTGTATTACCTTCCTTTAACTAAAAATATATAAACATATATTTTATCAAAAGAAGATTTTAATTAAAATGTACATTAAAAAAGTCACATTTTGATTTTAAAATGCAGACAATTTAACCACAAATGTTTTTTTATCTATATTTTAAAACAAAACATTCACTTCATAAAGTTTGTTCAGATCAATATACTTAAATAAATTTAAAATGCTGGAATAATGTCTAAACAGTTTTTTAAAAGCCTTATAAAGTTGACATTCTTTAGCCGTAGTTTTTTTTTTTTTTTTTAATATGACAAGAATTGTCAAGCGTGGTTAGCCGAGAGGTCAGTGCAGTAACCTTGCAAGCAAGTAGTTTGTTACAGACGGTTGTGGGTTCGCCTCCCGGTCGATGCTATGACATGGAAAAAAAGTATGACAAGAAGCTTTTCTCTTTTACACACCCAGAATAATGAATCTCTAATTAGGTATGAATAAACGAAGAATCCAGAATTACTGCTATAAAGAAGTGGATTTTATATAGGATTTACTTTTTCCTATTTTTGAACACCCTGATTCAGTTTTTATAACATGTTTGATATTGTTTTAACACATTTTTGTTTTAAGTATATTTTGCTTGAAAATACTTTGATTAATTTGCAAAACACTTTATATGCCTGGTTTTTTTTCCTATGTCATAACATTGGATGTGATGCGAAAACGCTAAACCGGGGCAACTGATTGTAAAGCTGCTGTGCTGACCTCTCGATCACCAATGATTGACATGCCTGTTTTTATTCTTGTTTTCCAATCTCTTATCTAACCAGGATTTATCCAATAATGTAATTTTAATTTGAGGTTGTTTTGCAATTCATTTTCTGATAAGAGAATCTTTAATATATATATATATATATATATATATATATATATATATATATATATATATATATTGTACCTAAAAATCACCATGCTTAATCACTCACAGTAACCCAATTCAAACCCAGTCCACGTCTAGGAATAAATTCCAAAATGCAAACTAAATTCAAATCCAAAACCTGGCATGGCCCACCGATGACAATATTACCGGTACGGGGTTTCCCCTTTACTAGCTCATCGAAAAACACAGACTAAATTACCTACAATCAGCTATTTCATAGATCCCTTATAGTCGGGATATTGGTACGGCTAACAATTTAATGTATATATTTAAGTTGTCGATACAGACAGCAGGTGATTGACTAGATGTCGAGAGTAATAATGCAAGAGAGACAAAATTAGGTTAGATAAATTTTTAATAAATTATTGAAGCATTTAATAATATTATTTGCAGGTACGGTAAAACTCTCATATGTATTTTATAATAAATTGCTGCTAGTCATCAATAATCGGTTTGTACTGATTAACAAACTCATGCCAATATTTATGTGTTTAAATGGTTGTACAGGTTGATATGAGAATCAGAGTAATTGGAGCACTTAAAATATTTAACTACTAGCTTATATTAATTTGTGTTATTTAATAGATTCAAACCATTGCGTATACGGACAAATGGGAGGCGGTTTTATATAAAAATATAATATATAATACTGATGTACTGATGGTTGCAAGGATGAAGGTACACTACAATAATAACTTGCGGTGCATGAACGGAATACCGGGCGGCTTGTACTTTGACAAGTCTTAATGCCCCCAAGTAGATCCGAGACACTACAACCAGCTGGGATCATTTTCGAACCCCGGTGATCCAAGAGATTACCTGGAGAAGAATTTCTTTCTCTCCATATGGTAGTAAAACGAGACGCCAACTTAGGCGAAGGTAAAGGCATTGCCACCGTAACATCGAGGAAGAGTGATCGGAAGTGGATTTTAAAACGAAATTATATAAACCATTCTATCTATCCGTAACATGTTCTACGCAACAGTCTGATATAACTATTCAATAATAACAGGGCGAAATCAAACGATCGCAAAAGTAACAATTAATTAATTTCACTCTGAAACCCATAACTCCCCAGATTGTTCGGAAGGTAATTTAGCAATAAAATATTCACTTATTATTATTACTCCGTAATAATATATAAATAATATAATAAAATTTTAGACTATTTTAAGTATTTGAGATTTGGAGTGTAGATTAAAATATCATGACAAAGTAAAAGAAACAATAAAATACTTGAATATCTCTCAACTCAACATAAATGAAAAAATTTTTAGTTCGATAAAAGAAAATTACTTTTAAAATGAATATAATAAATATTACGAGATAAACTTTACTGACTTTAATTAGAGTTGAGAAATATTATTATTGGCATCGTTTTGTTTGTAAAATAAGTAATAGTAAAAATATAAATGTATTCACAAATGGATTATTAGTAGGCACAAATATTAATAATTATCATCTAAAGACTAGAGCACAGAAATATTAGAGAAGAAATTTACTGACAGATTGTTGTGTAACATTTTCAAATGGAAAACAAGAAATTTACATGCAATTAATTAGGTTAACAGATTAAATTTAAAATTATTACTGAGAGGAAAGTTAAAAGTTCATGTAACAAAAGTTACCATTCTTTCTTCGTCCGGCTTTTCTTCTTGCGGTGATATGAATGAAGAACGTAGGCGCGCATTTTGAATTTCTTAGAACGGCATGGTTAATTTAAATGTTGGAATTTGGAAGACTGGAAGCACAGAAAACATTACAGATCAGCGGTACGAAAGATTTAACTTGGCAGAACAGGAATCAGCTTCTTGGACTTAGCCCATCATTATTGCAGTTTACCGGGCAACTTCTTAATAACGGTTGAAGTGATTTCTCTGGAACAACTACTTTGCTGTAGCTTGAGACGATCTAAGCACAGCCAAGTCAAAAGTTAGAGTCCATCCTATATCTAAGATGTCTACGGTTGACCTTTCTGCCTAGTTTTTGTTCATGACTCCGCCTCGTTTGATTTTCCGGCCTCCAGCAATATCTAATTTTTGACTATACAATAGCCTTTGCCTTTCTTGATAAGAGTTCTACGTTTCTCATTTCCATTGTTCGGTTTTCATTTATTTTTAAATTTAATACATGATTCTAAATTGACAAAACAATTACATCGGAATTCGTGAAAAATTCATTATCTTAATTTATCAAAGTACAAATCAATTATTCTATACATTTTGTACAAGTAAGATTTTGATTAAAAATACTGATCAAAGGAATGTGACTTTTGATCAGCATTTTTAAATGACTTTGTATAATTTGCAAAATTAAAATTTAAAGAAAATATACACGCAATTGAAACTTTTAAATTGAGCTAATATAAATCCACAAACCACACACACATAAATATTATTCATCATGATTTGTGACATTTATACTCATACTCTTTACATTAAATTCTTTTTAAACAAACACAAAATAAATAACTTAAACTTTATGTGGCTTGGAATAGAAAAAGTCTCATTGCGGGTAAATAGTGGTTTAGAATTACCGTTCTTAAATGACAACCATGAAACTAAGATCGATTCTTCGATCTGTCTGTTTCAATATATATAAATATATAATTTTGGAAAGTTTTAATTTTCATTAATGCATTAAATAATTGATTCCTACTTTCAAATCGATAATTGTGAAAATCAAGAAGTGGATTAGGCTTTCCTTTAAAGTGTGTGTTCAAAGTTTTACCTGTATAAATTGGCCATGCAGATGATTTGTCCATATTGAAATCTAACCTATACTCTTTACTATATTTATTTAATATTTTTAGAATATGAGATATTGTTTCTAAGTTGCCAAAAACATTGTAACATCATCCATGTATGCAATACATGTGATGTTTTTATTTAAACCAGATACATATATTCCATATAATTATTGCTTATTTTTTTAAGAGGGGATTAATATATGTGGTAAATAGCAGTGCACTTAATGGTGATTCTTGTGGAATTGATCTATGTGGCATAAACGGTTGAGATTAGTTTCCATTTAATGTGACATGGATCTGCCTATTTAATAATAAATTTGTGAGTAAATGCAGGAGTGATTTAGGTATGCCTGCAACTATTAAAATCTCAATTAGCAAGACAATTGATACCATATCAAAAGCAGATTTAATATCCAGGTGAACCAGCAGGGGACTATATTTCTTATTATTCCTTATGGAATCTATAACAGTCTTCAACAAAAAGATTACATGTCCTGCAGAAGGCCCTTTTTTTTGCAAATTGAGCTTTTTCTAATTTGGTTAGCAGATATGGCTCTAATTTATCTTTAAGTATTGTTTCTAAAATTTTTATTCCAAGAGGACTCATGGATATAGGATGCAGATTTTCTAATTCATGTACTGCTTCATTTTTTTAATAAAAGGTACTAATGATATGGGATATAGATCATGTATCAGATAAACCTGATACACACCTTTAGATAAATAGATTGCTAGATCAGATAAGTACTTTACAGTGTTCTGACTTAGGTGGTTAAATATAGACCTAGGAATTCCATGATTTCCAGGGTGTTTTGAGTCTGAGGCTATAGCCAGTTTCTGAATGATTTCATTTGGTTTGAATTCTATTTTTTATTCTGGTTCTCCATGGAATTGTACCTCAGGATTGAATGGGCTGCAACTTTGGAGTTTACTTTTAAAATGTTTGTCATAGTGTTTATTATTATTATTATTATTATTATTATTATTATTATTATTATTATTATTATTATTATTATTATTATTATTATTATTATTATTATTATTATTATTATTATTATTATTATTATTATTATTATTATTATTATTATTATTATTATTATTATTATTATTATTATTATTATTATTATTATTATTATTATTATTATTATAATAATAATAAAGAAAGCATTTCACTTTTTTTTTGACAGTAGAGCAATATTATCTTTTACAAACGTTTTATATTTCCTAATGCACTAATGTTTAATTCATTTGGTATTCACAATTTATTTTCAAGGCATCTTTATTTTTTATAAAAGATTTTTGAGGATACTTTTACTTTATTACACTTATCTTTTGTATATATATATATATATTGTGCCATTACAATTTAGTCAGGAGCTAAATTTATAGTAATGTGCATGTAGGAAAATGTAAAACAAAATCATCATCACATTTTTATATAAAAGGAAGTTGTAGGGCATCCAAGTTTAAACCCTACAAGGTCCAGTTCTAAAAGCTTTGGATAGAAAGAGAGTGGGTCAACAATTAATATTGTTTGTGTGTTGATAGAAAGGTAATACACACATTTAAATGATTCAATATTATTTTTTTCTGTTAAAAAGCAAAGTTATAACATATATGTATAGGCAGTGTATGTGTAAGCTATTGAATTGTTTTATATTTCAGATATTTAACTTTCTTTAAAACTAACCTATGCTTCATCAATTTTGATATCTTATTCTGTTTCTATTTTTGCTTTTCTATAATTGTAAGTGGGAATTGAAAAAATTACAGATTTAATTTTAAATATTGGGATTATAATTACTAAGCTAGCAATTATATTATTTAATGTCACTTTATGAATGATGTGAAATGAGAAAGTATGTGTGTACATTACATACAAAAATTTACATTTATTAAATATTGAAAGAAAAAGAAGGGTTAAATCTGTCAAATTATTTTTTTTTACAAGTTTATGTTAAGTGAGGAAATCTGTTGAATCATATATCTATTTTTGTAGCAATTTTGTTTTTGTAAATGATTGTTTGTCACTTTGGGAGCTTAAGCTGGGTGGAAACTCTAATTTTGAAATTGTCTTATCTTAAGATTAAAGGAAAGAAACTCCAATTTTAGATATTAGAGATATACGTGAAAAAGGAAAAAAATGATTAAGTCTATTTTTTTAAGACAAAAGTGTCTGAACACCAGGTGTGTGATTTTTTGGGTTGGTCAAAATAGCAATTCACACTATCACTCTAATTGGGTGAGTTTACTCAAAAATCGGATATAAAGCAGTCTGGAAAATCAGTTGAGTGATTATATTATATTAGATTATTGTTATTATAATATATTGTGAGAGAGACTTTTTAAAAAAAATATTGAAACAAAAGCAGACAAACATTTTTAGTCTTGCTACATAGTTTTTTTTAAATCATTTTATATGAAGTTTTGAATGTTGAAAATATAAGAAATGACGGGGTAGAAAAATTATATATGTGTCCCATCAAGACCTGACCATCATGGAGCTGCAGATCATATAGGAAAGAAAAGATGTCTTGTCTGAAAATAATATTCTACAACTTTCAGAAAGAAGAAAACATTCACCTGCATTTGAAGATCAGAAAGATGAATTAATCTACTGATAAATATTAATCATCAAGTCCAATTAATTGTTCCAGCAACTGAGTTTAAAACCCAGGAAATTTATAAATGTGAAAACAACTGCTGTATTTCATCCACTAAAAGAATCATGCTTGACAAGAAGAGAAGAAAAATTAATACAAAGATTTCCAAATTGTCCACTAAAGCAAATAACCTCAATAGGATCATCATTATCAAATAATTATACACTTTAAGAAAGAGATTGTTCCAAAGAAACACAGAAATTGTTGCTGCCAAAAATAGACATTAAACAAGAGAAATTTGACTCATTAGAAGTTGCTACAAAGAACTGGTAGTATAAAAAAAATTTTTTTGATATATTTTCTTTATGATAGCAGAGTCTTAATAAAATTTTAGCAATAAAGTGGTATAGTTTATTTAAAGAACTTTTAAAAACAATTCAGATCGATTAAAAACAATAATTTCTTACTAATAATAGCCTTGAGCTCCATAAATGATCTTTAATGTATTAAAATTATTTGTTTATTAATTTACAGTTATGAAATATTAAAGTGTAAAATTATTTTTTGTATTATTATTTTGGTTTTAAATAATATTTTGTTATTATGGGATAAAACACACACCTACATAATAATATTTTTACATGTGTATAATTGTGTGTTAATGTGAAGTAATAAGCAGTGTTAAAATATTAAACAATTTTGTTTTAAGAAAGTATAGCATTTCAGAGGTAGAAGGGAGGGGGAGAAAATGATTTAAAACTTATTCAGTAAAACTTGCTCTGTCAATTCTACTAACATTTTTTCTTTTAACATTCTGCTTACATGTTAGATTATAAGGTATGTGTGCCAATGAGTGAATATTTTGTTTTATGAAATAGTTTTCTTATGGATGGAACATTTTAACAAATCGGTTACCCCAATTTAATACAATATACTTTTGAAATACATTTACGGGAAAGGGGGAAGAATTCAAAATTTAATGTTATGATTTTAAAACAGTCGATTATGATTATTGTTGTTATTGTTAATATAAATTTTCATGTAAATATAGAAATTTTATGTATATGTTAGAAATGCAGTAATAAATATTAGTTTATGTTATTAAACGAGGCATATATATCTCATTAAGAGTAGTCTTTATGAAGTGTGATCATTCAACATCAATGGCTGAATATTGGTTGTTTAAGATATGATTAAATATGCTAAGGTGAACAATAATTATGAATTTTTTTATAAAAATTAGGTTTTATGTTTAGGGTTAGTCTGAATGCTGTGGTTGAAACCCTTGTCATTGTTATTATCGTTATCATTATCATCATCGTCATCATCACGTTCTAATTAATGAGCTGTTTAAATGTTCAAAGGCCATAAATAAATATTGATTTCATACTATTTAGTGAATTCTTAGTAATATTATAACCACCATTTCATCATCTATTTCATGCAAGGATGAGTGAATTGCCATCCTAAATTAATAGTAATCTGAGCTAGTAAAAGAAAAGAATATTGAAACACATTTGTTATGCTAAGGTCTAAGAAATGATTTATGTCTAATGAATTCCACTTCACTTTAAAGATGTTTTGTTACCTAGGTGTTTACTTAAATATTAGTGCATACAGTGATATGGCTCTAAAAAGCAAAATCATACATTTTGTAAGAAATAAAGTACCAAAAAGGGATTTAAACCCGGTACATGTGAAACGTTATTAGATATAACTGTGTCTATATTTTCAAATAATCTAATGGTGCCCTGCTAGACCATATTCACTTGGTATTTGTTTGGATATGCACTTAACATCAAACCAAGAAATGAAAATGGATAAAATCTACTGTCTGTATACCCGAGCAGATATTTTATTGAGTTACTAGTGTACTCACCTCACGTGATTTCCATATACCTGAGATATAATAGTTGTTATTAATAATTTGATTATAATTATTGATATTGTGATATCTCGAGGAATCTAATTATAGAAGTATGTTTCATTTAATCCAATGACCCTTAATATGATTGATAACTCAGTCTGACCTTTTTGTTTAATAGCCATTACTCAGATATTCTTCTCATAATTTAATTTAAGCAACAATCCTTTTCGTTTATTAGTTACAAGATTTATATTTGAATATTTTCTTAATTATTTAATACATTTGGATCGTTTGATCATCTTTATTAAGTTACAATGAATATTGGAATATTAGAGACTTAAATATTATTTGTATTTTTGACAAATCCAATGATATTTTAATATACAATTGAATTTCTCTTTAATAATATTTATGTTACAATAGATCTTTTGAGCTTCTTTAATAGGTTACAATGGATGCCCAACTGGGGCTATGATATATTACCATATACCTGAGATAAAAGGTAGTCTATAGAATGATGGGAGATGTGCGGTTAAAAATAGAGAAATTTTTTTTGTAAATTTTTTTTTTTCAGTAATTTTTTTTTTTTGTCTTACAAAATTTTCTTGGCCATAGAGTCTTATTTTACATTTATATATGATGATGTTTAATATGATTTATTTTTTATTGATGATGATAAAATGGGTACAACCATAAAACAGCTTGTTTTTTTTTTTTATCAATTTTGAAAATAGATGGATGTCACAACTTAAGACAATGGTGAAATAAATAATAGAATTTTTTTTTTGTGGAACATTAAAATGATTTATTGCCAGATAGGATAGGCATATTAATAGTGATGAATTATGGAATGGTAGTCTCATGTGTGTTTGGGGAGTTCATTTTGTAAAAAGTCTATGATTTTGGAGGTTGGATTGGATATTTGATCATTGGAGTTTGGTTGGTTAGATTGCAGTTTTGATGATGAGTGGAGAGTTTTTGTCATTGCCTTGAGAATGCTATGTGTTCGTGTAACTCATGAATGATCAAACCCAGTCACTGCTTCAACCCAATTTATAAGTTTTCTTTATTTTATCATGAAGCAGTTAACAGCAGTCCTGCCATGATTTCAGCCTATAAGTCTCCAAGAGAGAGAGAGCATGGCATAGTTTTCCAATCCAGTTTATATGTTATCCTTATTTTATCATGAAGCAGTTAACAGCAGTCCTGCCATGATATCAGCCTATAAGTCTCCAAGACAGAGAGCAAGGCTTAGTTTTCTGTAATCTATAATAAGCAGGGCATTCCTTGATATTTGCCACATAAAACTCCAAGAGAGAGAGCAAGGCATAGTTTATGTATTTTAGCCCCTAAGACTTAAAATACTTCTTTTATTGCAACAGAGTTTGCATCATTCAATCAAGGGTTGTGGTAGCTAAAGCTGATCGAATTGGGATGATCTTCTGAGTGCTTGTGATGCATTGTGTGATTATAGTGCTGTGACTGCATTTTTTTATTTATCCCAAGATTGTGAACTGCTAGTCATTATGTGGCCTGTCAATATCTATCAGATCTCTAGGAGAATAGATGAATGTATAATTTGGGCTATTGCAGACAGACATGCATTATATAGATTATTATTGTGTAGTTCATTAAATAAGGATATTAAATATTTTTTTTGTATTTGTAATGCATGATAAGGTGAAAAGCAAATCAGTCAGTTAGTCAAAGATAGGTGTCAGACAAGGAAAGGATGTGTGGGTTTTTGGTGTTCAGGGAAGCACAGATGGGATATGTATCATTTTAAAACATGAGTGAACTAAATAATACTGCTGAGGATGTTATGGATGAGGAGGGTGTCCCAATCCCAGAGATCAGTGATAGTTTTTATACTGAAGAAGATGGTGAGGAAGTTTTTCTTAAAAAAAAAACAAAAAGGAAGAGAGGAAGTAGAGGAAGATGCCTCTAAAGTTAGTAGCAATAATAAGACCTCAAGTGTGGAAGTAGATGAAGAGCCAGAAGCTGGCCAGACTCAGATAGCAAAGATGGCACCATCAGACATGGACATGATAATGCAGATGCTTAGAAGTATGAGAGAAGTTAATAAGCACAGTATAAAATGTTTAATAGAAGATAGTAATCAAAGTATAATAAGTTTAAGAGAAGATCTAAGAGAAGATAGTAAGCAAGGTATAGAAAGTCTAGGACAAAGCATATGTCAATCCATAGAGAGCATAATAGAAGGTAGTCAAAGCCCACTAGTGTTAAAAGATAAGCTAGATTGTCAGACTACTGATAATAGAGAAATGAGTGAGAGATTACAGGAAGAAATAGATAAATCAGCTAATATACTGATAGAGGAAAGTAGATCACAAGAGGTAAGAAGGTCGATAGTAGCCATAAAACCTAATCTCTCAGTAAAAAGAATACATGCGGTGATGGCTAGAGAGCAGATGGGGATAGATCATGAAGTGAAAAGAAGGAAAAGAGAGTTGGAGGGAAAACTACATACACCAGATAAGGTGATTGAGTTAAGAGAGGCAACAGGGGAGATGAAACCAGATATATTCGAAAAAGAATTAAAGTTTCAACAGTCTGTAGTTCTCAATCTAGTAACAAACCAGCATGTGTGGTTTCAAAATAGATTAGAGATACCTTATATATGGTATAGAGAATCTATCTCTCTGAAAAATGTAGAATGTCCAGTGTGTATCGTACAAAGAATCAATCACTCTGAAAAATTTAAATACTATGAAAAAGTTAAAAGTAAATTATATCTGGTACAGAGAGGCAATCTCTCTGAAAAATTTAAATGTCCAGTGTGTATCAGACAGAGAATCAACCTCTCTGAAAAATGTATATGCTCTGAAAGAGTTAAAAGCAGATTATATCTGGTACAGAGAGTCAATCTTTCAGAAGAGTTTAAATGTCCATTATATATGGTACAAAGAATCTATGTCTCTGGAAAATTTAAATGTGAATGATATCTGGTATAGAAAATCAATCTCTCTGGAAAACTTCAAAGTGCCTTATATATGTTACAGGGAGTCAATCTTTCTGGAAAGTTTAAAAATAAAATATGTATGGTATAGAGAGTCAATCTCTCTGAAAAACTTCAAGGCATATTACGTATGGTACCAAGAGTCCATATTTCTAAATGGACTCTGTAATAGAAGGTTATATAAAATAAATCCTCTGGATATGTTTTATAAATACCCAGTCAAAATAAAAGTGGAAATATTAAAAAGGGACTGGATGTACAGGTGCATTTTTATGCAGACCACAATATGGTTCAAAAAGAGAAAAGCCATTCCAAATTACCAAGAAAATAGGAGAGAATGCCTTTATGCTTGCTGCTCTTGATGGGAATAAGGGAAACCATAATGCTAGGAGTTTTATCTCTTATACTTCAGCAGAGTAGCTTGGCAAAGATCTCCAAATAAATTACTTTAAGTTTTCTAATGAAAAGTATGATATTTACCAGTAGTTAGAAATTTTTTTTAATATTATTATTAGTGTGTTTATTATTATTAGTGTATTTTATTAGTTAGAATTTTTTTTTGGGATATAGTTAAAACAAAGGTGCTGATGATTTTATCCGAAGGAGGGGAAAGTTGTGCCATTAGAATTTAGTCACTAGCTAAACTTATAGTAATGTGCATGTAGGAAAATGTAAAACAAAATCATCATCACATTTTTATATAAAAGGAAGTTGTAGGGCATCCAAGTTTAAACCCTACAAAGTCCAGTTCTAAAAGCTTTGGATAGAAAGAGAGTGGGACAAAAATTAATATTGTTTGTGTGTTGATAGAAAGGTAATACACACATTTAAATGATTCAATATTAAATTTTTCTGTTAAAAAGCAAAGTTATAACGGATACATATAGACAGTGTATTTGTAAGCTATTGAATTGTTTTATATTTCAGATATTTAACTTTCTTTAAAACTAACCTATGCTTGATCAATTTTGATATCTTATTCTGTTTCTATTTTTGCTTTTCTATAATTGTAAGTGGGAATTGAAAAAGTTACAGATTTAATTTTAAATATTGGGGTTATAATTACTAAGGTAGCAATTATATTATTTAATGTCAGTTTATGAATGATGTGAAATGATAAAGTATGTGTGTACATTACATACAACAATTTACATTTATTAAATATTGAAAAAAAAGAAGGGTTGAATCTGTCAAATTATTTTTTTTTACAATTTTATGTTAAAAGAGGAAATCTGTTGAATCAGATATCTATTTTTGTAGCAATTTTGTTTTTGTAAATGATTGTTTGTCACTTTGGGAGCTTAAGCTGGGTAGGAACTCTAATTTTGAAATTGTCTTATCTTAAGATTGAAGGAAAGAAACTCTAATTTTAGATATTACAGATATACGTAAAAAAGAAAAATGGGTGTGTGATTTTTTGGCTTGGTTAAAAATAGAAATTCATACTATCACTCTAATTGGATGAGTTGACTCAAAAATTGGATATAAAAGCAGTCTGGAAAATCAGTTGAGTGATTAGATTAGATTAGATTATTGTTATTATAATATATTGTGAGAGAGACTTTTTAAAAAAATATTGAAACTAAAGCAGACAAACATTTTTAGTTCTGCTAGATAGTTTTTCTTTAAATCATTTTTATGAAGTTTTGAATGTTGAAAATATAAAAAATGATGGGGTAGAAAAATTATATATGTGTCCCATCAAGACCTGACCATCATGGAGCTGCAGATAATATAGGAAAGAAAAGATGTCTTGTCTGAAAATAATATTCTATGCCTTTCAACTGACCAGAGAAATAAGATGTTTTTTAAATAGAAAGAAGAAAACATTCACCTGCATTCGAAGATCAGAAAGATGAATTAATATACTGATAAATATTAATCATCAAGTCCAATTAATTGTTACAGAAACTGAGTTTAAAACCCAGGAAATTAATAAATGTGAAAACAACTGCTGTATTTCATCCACTAAAAGAATCATGCTTGACAGGAAGAAAAGAAAAATTAATAAAAAGATTTCCAAATTGTCCACTAAAGCAAATAACCTCAATAGGATCATCATCATCAAATAATTATACACTTTAAGAAAGAGATTGTTCCAAAGAAACATGGAAATTGTTGCTGCCAAAGATAGACATAAACACGAGAAATTTGACTCATTAGAAGTCGCTACAAAGAACTGGTAGTATAAAAAATTTTTGTGATATATTTTCTTTATGATAGCAGAGTCTTAATAAAATTTTAGCAATAAAGTGGTATAGTTTATTTAAAGAACTTTTAAAGACAATTCAGATCAATTAAAAACAATAATTTCTTACTAATAATAGCCTTGAGCTCCATAAATGATCTTGAATGTATCAAAATTATTTGTTTATTAATTTACAGTTATGAAATGCATTCATATCGGCTTTTTCAAACCAAATTGTGCAAACGCTTTTTGCTGCATAAATTCTATATCTTGTATGGGTCAGAGGGTATTCATTTATTATTTAACACTCGCAAAATGCGTTTGCACAATTTGGTTTGAAAAAGCCGATATGAATGTGGTTACAATTGTATACAGATGCTATAAAAAATAAATGCTGATTTATAGTTATGAAATATTAATGTGTAAAATAATTTTTTGTATTATTATTTTGGTTTTAAATAATATTTTGTTATTATGGGATAAAACACACACCTACATAATAATATTTTTACATGTGTATAATTGTGTGCTAATGTGAAGTAATAAGCAGTGTTAAAATATTAAATTATTTTGTGTTAAGAAAGTATAGCATTTCAGAGGTAGAAGGGAGGGGGAGAAAATGATTTAAAACTTATTTGGTAAAACTTGATCTTTCAATTCTAACATTTTTCTTTTAACATTCTGCTTACATGTTAGATTATAAGGTATGTGTGCCAATGAGTGAATATTTTGTTTTATGAAATACTTTTCTTATGGATGGAACATTTTAACAAATCGGTTACCCCAATTTAATTCAATATACTTTTGAAATACATTTATGGGAAAGGGGGAAGAATTCAAAATTTAATGTTATGATTTTAAAACAGTCGATTATGATTATTGTGGTTATTGTTAATATAAATTTTCATGTAAATATAGAAATGTTTATGTGTATGTTAGAAATGCAGTAATAAATATTAGTTTATGTTATTAAATGAGGTGTATATATCTCATTAGGAGTAGTCTTTATCAAGTGTGATCATTCAACATCAATGGTTGAATATTGGTTGTTTAAGATATGATTAAATATGCTCAGGTTAACAATAATTATGAATTTCTTTATAAAAATTAGGTTTTATGTTTAGGCTTATTCCTAATGCTGTGGTTGAAACCCTTGTCATTGTCATTATTATTATCATTATCATCATGGTCATCATCATGTTTTAATTAATGAGCTGTTTAAATGTTCAAAGGCCATAAATAAATATTGATTTCATAATATTTAGTTATTTCTTAGTAATATTATAACCACCATTCCACCATCTATTTCATGCAATTATGAGTGAATTGCCATCCTAAATTAATAGTAATCTGAGCTAGTAAAACTTATAAAAAGAATATTGAAACATACTTGTTATGCTAAGGTCTAAGAAATGATTTATGTCTAATGAATTCCACTTCAGTTTAAAGATGTTTTATGTTACCTAGGTGTTTACTTAAATATTAGTGCATACAGTGATATGGCTCTAAAAAGCAAAATCATACATTTTGTAAGAAATAAAGTACCAAAAAGGGATTCAAACCCGGTACATGTGAAAGGTTATTAGATATAACTGTGTCTAGATTCAAATAATCTAGTGGCACCCTGCTAGACCATATTCACTTGGTATTTGTTTGGATATGCACTTAACATCAAACCAAGAAATGAAAGTGGATAAAATCTACTGTCTGTATACCTGAGAAGATATTTTATTGAGTTACTAGTGTACTCACCTCACGTGATTTTCATATACCTGAGTTATAATAGTTGTTATTAATAATTTGTTTATAATTATTGATATTGTGATATCTCGAGGAATCTAATTATAGAAGTATGTTTCATTTAATCCAATGACCCTTAATATGATTGATAACTCAGTCTGACCTTTTTGTTTAATAGCCACTACTCAGGTATTCTTCTCATAATTTAATTTAAGCTACAATGCTTTTCGTTTATTAGTTACAAGATTTATATTTGAATCTTTTCTTAATTATTTAATACATTTGGATCGTTTGATCATCTTTATTAAGTTACAATGAATATTGGAATATTAGAGACTTTAATAATATTTGTATTTTTGACAAATCCAATGATATTTTAATATACAATTGAATTTCTCTTTAATAATATTTCTGTTACTACTTTAATTTAGGTTACAATATATATATATATATATATATATATATATATATATATATATATATATATATATATATATATATATATATATATATATATATATATATATATATATATATATATATTCATTTACAGATAACAGACAATGCTTTCTTCCCTGCTAGTAGACTGCTGTTTCTTGCACTCATATAAATGTAATCATAATTTAACCTATATAATCCTTATTATATTTTTTTAAACTTTACATAAAAACAATATTAAAAATAGTATTGCTCAGTTTTAATCATTTTTTTCAAGTAACATTTTATTAAACATGATTTAAGATTTATCTTTGAATTTGACTTTTTTTATATTTCTTCTATGTCTAATAAAAATTCTTAATCTAGCATAGATAACTGAATGTTCCCTTAGACAATTGTCTTTATGTACTCTTGGAAACAATGCAGTGTATTCTATTTTCTTGATTATCATAGATAGAATTTAAAATAACAACTGTGATTTCTTGGCTGGAATTAGTTGGTCAGAACTTGAAAGTAGGTCCTAATAAATATCGATTTCCTCACTCCATAATAATAAGTATTACTTTTAAAATTTGTTATATATTTTGATTGCTTATACTTAAAGATTTTGACTGGTTAAAATTTTAAATATTTTTAAAGTTTGATAGTGTTTTACTTTGACAAATATTAATTAAAACAGCTTTCTGATTTTTAATTTTTTTGAATCTCCTCTCAGATCATCTGCTGTATGTCTCCTTTCTAATAACCCCACTAATTAACGTCAGCAAACGATTTTCTTAAATTTGATTGTTTACCGTCCAAACCACGTTATACAATTGATAACTTAAAGATATTTTTTTTTGTTTCTATTAGAAAATACTTGAAATCAATATTTTAAAAAAATATTTTTTTTATGAACGAAACTAATGTAAATTTTTACGTTAGAGCCAAGTTTCAGTTCTGATCTTTTTTTTTTAATAAATGATGCTATTACATGAATTTAAATATACAATTTATAAATAAATATTTTTGTTTACGAAATATTATAATTGCAATAGTTTCAACATAAATTCTTATTTCGACATATGGTGTAATAATTGTTCCTTCTTTCACTAACTACAATTTTAAATCTTTAACTCTTAATTAAAGGAATAATGCATTACAAATAAAAAATAAATTCAAGTCAAATCTATAAGTAAAGAATGTTTACATAGATTGACCTCAATGCTATTAAGATTATTGGGTAGATTATATTTATAAATGATTATAAATAACAACATTTTTTAAATATCTACAGAATTCCATATTTAAACCCTATGTTTTAAGTCATTTATTTTTGTAATACCCAAGTTTAAAGCCTTACTACTATCTAAATTATAAATTTAAAATTTTGGAAGTGTAAATTGTATTTTATATGCCATTCTTTCCATGGATAGCCAATCAAAAAGGTACAATACCTCTCTCTCATGGAAGACAACATTTTGAATATGCTATCTTCTTTTAAACTTTATTTAATACAAATTAAATCAGAAAATACAGAAACAATTTTTTTGACTACTGCATCATAATACAGCATTCAGTTTATCTCTTGCTTTAGATACTATTTTGATTATATTTAATTAACTCTTTAACTGATTCTTTTAACTTGTTTAACAGAGTTAATGTTTGTCTAATTTTTTATTGGTCCACTACTTAAATCTGAGACAATATTATTCATATGTTTCATTTCCAGTCAGTTTAATGTAAAATACACAAAAAATTTTTAATTCAGCTTTTAAAAACTAAGTAATTTTAGATTCAAATTGGATAAATGTAATGAAAAATTAAAAATGTTGTTAATAACTGAAGAAAAATATAAGTAAAAAAATGTTTAAAAATTAGTCGGTGATAAAACAAAAGAATTATATTTCAACCAATCAGTGGTGCCATTATTCAGTCTATAACTATCAAAAAAATCTACTTTTCTGAAGAGATATCATTTCTCCAATCGTAATTTTTTTGTAATTTTTAAAAGTTTTTGAGTCAAACTTTATATTTTGATAAAGTAATGTAAAATATTATTTATGAATGTAAAAAATTATGATAGATATAATTATTTACTTCAAAATATGAAAGCATACTACATTTCATTTTCAGTTCTGAATTTGTCATTTAGAAAGCCCAATTATGATCAGAAGTGATAATTGTTTTTTTATTATTGATCATTTCTCCAAAAATATTTTTCTTGTAATATTAAAATTTTTTTGAATCAAACTTTATAACAACCGTTTTCAAAAATTATTATATTCATGAGCTTATTTTTCTTGTAATATTAAAAAAAATTGAATCAGACTTTATATTTTGATAAAGGAATGTAAAATCTTATTTATGAATGTAAAAAATTACGATCAATATAATTATTTATTTCAAAATACGAATGTGTAAAATAGTTTAAATTGATTTATTTAGAAATGCCTATTTTCAAATTAGAGTAGCTAGGTATAAACAACTGTTTTCAAAAATGGTTATATTCATGACATTATTTTTCTTATAATATTAAATTTTTTCCGAATCAAACTTTATATATCAATAAAGTAATGTAAAATTGTATTTATGAATGTAAAAAATTACAATAAATATAATTATTTACATCAAAATCAATTACAAAAGTGTAGAACATCTTTGTTTAGTTTCTGAATTTGTCATTTAGAAATGCCTACAAGACAATTTCCAGATTTGGAAGGCATCCAATCGGAGAAAGATATTGATATAGTCAGCAAAGAAAATTGATTTTTTTTTTCAAAATATAATGCTATACGCGGATGTTTTTAGAACTACTATTTTAAATTTTGAATTTCCTATAAAATAAGCCTGAAATAAAAATTGTGACCAAAATTGACCAAGAGATGGTGCATGCTATGTCCAAAAAACATAATTTGTATTTTTGTTCCAATTAAATTATCTATGGGATCTAAACAAAATAATCACATGAAAGATTAATTACATTAATCATACAATTATAGTTTACTAACCCATATTTAATGGTATTGATTTTTGTGATAGGTATGGGATCAGACTGTGTCTTTAGAATAGTAGTAACTCCACTATGAGAAAGTTTCTTAGGTATATGACTATGCCTAATTATGGAATGACTCTAGTGTTCATAAGTGAATATGAAGATAGTCTACCTTTCTTATTTAAAGATATCCATTTTCTTATCCCTCGATCATAAATTATTGGTCTATCAGGCATTGTATTAACCTGTATACCTGTAACAGGGTAACTTACCCTTACTTTAAGACTTCTAGGTCAATTATTATGTGAGGAATCAGCTATCTCTAGAGCAACAAATATCTCTGTCACTTCTTCTATAGAGAGATGATCAGCAACAATAAGTACCTGCTCAATTGATCTTGGAAGATTATGCCAAATAATTCAGACTATCTGTGGTTCCAATAAAGGAAAGGCAGTAAGGCTTTCAGCTTAACATCTTGTTCCCCCAAAAAATCATGTAACTTCCTTTATTAAAATTATATTTCTCCTGAGAGATCTGATAACAAACATTATCTATCCTATCATCATGCCAAAACTACACATTAATAAGTTCTTAAAGTCCTCACAAGGTATTAGCTTGTTAAACAATGATTGCCACCAATTATTTGTACCATCAGACAAATTATTACAAGAAATAGCTAATTTTCTGTAACATTCATCACACATAAGGGAAATAGCTCTTCCAGACTATAAATTCTAAAGAATTTTCTATAAATTCATGTCTGAAAGGCATTATCCTGATACACTTCATAGCTAACTGATTCTCATTACTGGTATCAACAGATTCACTAACCCTTCCTCTTTTAATTTCAATGTCTTCCTTACACCTAGATTCATTCTTAATGTCTTTATTAGTTTGAAAATCTATTTGATATAGTCCACTAATTCACTCCATTTCTTCTTTAACAAAAGTTTTCACTATGTTGGTATTTTCTATCTTCATAAGCCTTTTATTGTTTAATATTCTTCCTGTATCTATTATTTATAAATATATTTAAATTTAATATCCCATTCCAAATGACTTACTATTTCTTTAATATAATCTTTTTGATTTTCTTGGAATTCTTTTAATTTTAAGTTAATTGCTTGCTTTCTGCTCTCCTATATTTTCCATGACATCTTTATTTTTATCAGTGACAGCTTTAATTTCTTTCTGCATCTTTTTATATGTTCATCCATTTTTGATCTCAACTTATGACTGTCTATCATTTCCACTTTTACCATACTCATACCTTCCAACATGTCCTTCTTAATTTTTTTTTTCAAATTTACTAAAATTAAAATATTTTTTCTCCACCCATCTCAATACGTTATTTCCTAATATCCTGTATTTGAGAATCAAGATTAGTGATATAACTACCTATTTTTTTTCATTAGAAACTTTTATCTTCCTTTCTAGTTTATCATTATAAATCTTTATTTTCTTTTCTTTTCTTCGAACTGACAAAACCTCTTGTTATTATCTCCTTCATTATGAGTGAACATTTGACTAAATTCATTTATTCTAATATTTACATCCTTGCTTGCTCTTTTACAACTGCTATCTAAAACATCTCTATGAATTTTTAATTCTTTTTGAGTTAGTTTGAATTAACATTGAGAAGGGTGTAAGTCAGGGTGATTTCATATCTCTGAAACATTTTACAGCATTTCTGCAAAAAGAATTTTGTGGATAAAATGGGACACTAAAGGTGTGAAAGTAAATGGAGATATTTTAAGTCATTTACATTTTGCAAATGATGTAGTTGTTTTTTTTTTGTTTTTTTTTTTTTTTTTTTGCAAATAATGCTTTACAGCTACATGAATGTTGCAAGAGTTAGCAAGATGAAAGTATGAAAGTAGGTCTAAAGATAAATGTTAAAAAGACTAAAGTAATGTTCAATAAATTTTCTCAAAATATGAAAATAAAGATTGATTATGATGAGTTAAAAAAAGTTAACAGCTACAAATAACTTGGTCAGATTATTAATACAAAATTAGTCATATAATTAAACTTGGTTGGATTGCTTTTAGTGGAAATAACTTGATACTGTAAGGAAATATGCTTATGTGTTTGAAAAGGAAGTTTTTTAATAAATGTGTTTTTAGAGTTTTTACCTATGGATCTGAGACTTGGACACTTAATAGAAGAGCAATACAGAGATTTCTGGCCACTTGAAAAGTATGGATACTTGCATGTTGAAAGTAACAAAAAGAGATCAAAAATACAATATATGGGTAAGAGAACAAACAGGTATTACTGACCTCATTAAAGAATTAAAGAATTGGAGTTGGGCTGGACATATTACTAAAATAAATGATAATAGATGGACAATTGAAATCTAAACTGGATTCAAAAATTTTTTTAAAAGACCCAAAAAGAGACCACATGTGAGATGCAGGAATGAAATAAGAAAGTGTTCAGGGGTGATGTGGAGAATAGAAGCTAAATATCATAGAAGATGGTTTGATATTGGAGAGACCTTCATCCTGTAGTGGATTGATAATGGTTGATGAAGATGACCTATGAACCTTATCATCTATCTTTTCACCATTTTTCACACTTAATAACTCTACTTTAATATTTATACTTTTTTTTAATGCTTTTAAGTTGTTTTCATTTTTATCAAATCTACTATCAAAAGTACTTTTCATATTTTTCAAGTTATTCCTGACATCATCTAGATTATTTTCATTTCCTCAATGTTACTTTTCATTTCATCTTTATTCACATATAATTTTTTATTCATATCTTCTTTATTCACATCTATTTTTTTATTTATCCCTGACATAAAATTTAAATTATCTTCTCACATTTCCTGAATAAATTTCATTAATATATATTCAGGTCAACATTGCTCCCAAAGATCTTAAAACTTACAACTCCATCTAACTCTTCTTCTTTAGTATTATTCATTTTGCTATAAAATAACTATTTTCTTCAATATTCACTAAAATATTACAATTTTTATATCATTAAAATTATTTTTTCATTATGACCCTAGTTACACACTACTGACCATCACCTCTCAACCAAACAATACTAAGTTTAGATTTCAATCTACCTATTTCTTAAGTTGCAATTTAAAGTCACCTACCACACTGGTCATTGGACATTAAATATTGGACTTGATTAATCAGAACACTTTCAACATTATCTAGCCATATATTTTATTCATAAGAGGATAAGTCACATGCCATTTATATTTAATTGTAAATTAAATAATATTAAAATTCTTGCAAATAAGTTGCATATTTTTGCCATCATCATCATCAGAACCATCACATGAATTGTCAATGCATGAACTATACCAATCTATTTAAGATTTGGCTATTGATCACATAGCTATATTACACTAGCATTTATGTAATATTTTATCAAAAATCGAATTTTTTTTATTGTAACAATTATATTTAATAATTCTATTAACACACTAGGCATTTACCTATGGAAATCAATCATAATCATCAATCATTAGTTTACTAATTCAGTCACATTATTGGTGTCAAAAGAGTGTATGTGCTGATAGGCTGATGATAACTAGACAATATGCGAATTTCCTACTTTAGGCTATCCTATGATTTGACCTAGGTAACCTTTAAGACCTTTACCATTTTTAATACTCTTTTGTCAATTTTAAAAGGATAATATAAAGATACATTATGTATGGTACCAATAGTCCATATTTCTAGGTGTATTCTATGACCTGAATTTACATAAAATAAATCCATAAGATATATATTACAAGTGTCCAGTAAAATGAAATGGGATTATTAAAAATGAAATGATTATACATTTGCAATTGTATGCAAACCACAATAAGATAATGTGTAATATAACCTGACATTAATTTATTTTGGTAATTATATGATTTACAAATGGGAAAAGAAATAGAATATAGAAAATTTTTTTCGGTCATGTATGGTCAAAGTAAAGGTGTGGTGATTTTTATTAGAAAAGGAGGGAAATGGTGCCTATTTCAATTTAGTCTGTGGCTAAATTTCAGTAATGTGCATAAAATAAAATACAGAAAAAATCATCATCACATTTTCTTATATAGAAAAAGCAGCTGTAGGGCACCCAATTTCTAACTCTTCAGGATCAAGTCCCCAAAAACCTAAGACAGAAAGAGATTGGGGGAAATATTTATGCTCTTTGTCTGTTTTAATTGATAAAATCCAAAAAAGAATAGTACTTATCTTGAATTATTCCATAGTCATTTTAAAAGTTAAGATTGAAACACTTATAAACAGTTGTCTGTGGACACAGACTATTTAGTTAATCATTTTCTTATTTTGAATATAAACTTTCTTCAAAATTGATCAATACATACTAAATTCTGCTTACTCCTTATTCTATAACAATAATTAAGTCTAATAGTGCTAATAATTTAATTTTGAATATTAAATTGTAGTTTGTAAAAAGGATTCAGATTATTTTGATAGGCAAGTTTTCAAAATATATGAGTGTGTGCTTGTATGTTACATAAATAAATTTCCAATTACACATAAAGTAAAAGAAAAATTCTATTAAAATCATTTTTTTGAAAAAAATTGTGTAAAGTATTATATTGTGTTAATTAAATTTACAGGTTAAAATTTTAGCAGTACAGCTGAAAGTCTTTAAAGTCAGTGATAATTGGAGAAAAAGTTTATTAAATTTTATAAAGCTAGATTTGAGACCAATGTGTGAAAACATTAAAGTAATAGATTCCTTCTAGAGTAGTTAATTATCAACAAAGTTATTAATCTGGATTTTTTTTACCAACAGTAATTTTGAAAAAGATGATCAGTTTTAAATTAGACTGGTTAAGTAATAAAAATTAGGTGTTTGTTTCTTGGTTTGGATTTCTTAACAACAGTAAATTGGAAGAAGATGAACAGTTTTTTATCAGATGATTTAACAAATATGAATCAGGTTTTCTATCTGCCACATCTGTAAAGAATCAGTGATATAAAAGACTGAAAATCACTTAGAAATTGATATTAATATATTAAAGCAGTGAAGAGAACAAGTTACATTGTTCAAAGAGATGAGTTTGAATGGTTGTCATATATATATAAATGGGTTGTTTGTAAAATTACATAGATGAGTTTGAATGGTTGTCATATATATATAAATGGGTTGTTTGTAAAATTACATATAGCAAAATTAAACAGGCTAAATACACATATGTTTTATATGGTTGATTTAACTATCAGCCAATGCATCTAGAAAATCTGAACCAACAGTATTACACTTATTGTGACTGATTGTGAAAAGTAAGTAAGAAGACACTAATTATTCACCTGTATTTTAAATCAAAAATGAAAATAAGTAAACTGAAAAGTGTTAAACCACGGTAGTTCAATTATGCCAGTGACTGAGGTTAAACCCCAGAAAAATTATAAAATAGGAAAACAACAGGTATCCTTAATCTATTAAAATAAGTATGTTGAAAAGTAAGGAAGAAACAATTCAAGTGTCATATGGTTCCTATGGAATCAAGTGACTTCACCATCATCATCACAGTAAAAGAATTACAAGCTTCAAGCCAAAAAAAGAAAAGGACTGTTCCAGTAAACTGCTAAAATTGGTAATATACATGTGTTACAGATGGGGTGTATGTGGTTGCTGCAAAATTATAAACATTCAACAAGCTAAATTTGAAATCTTGCAAAGTGCTGCCTCAAGAAAATAAAAAATGGACTGGTAATATAAATTTTAATCATATATTTTCGTTTTTATTATATCAGGCTCGATTAGCAAAATTTTTAATAACAAATTCTTTATCTTTTATTATCTCTGAATTTTAAAACCAAAATCGAGTAAAAAGCAGAATTTCAGTAATAACAGCTAATACAGTATTTGCTGAATTTATGTATCCTGAAATTATTATACATATCCACTTATTGATGTATTTTATTTTGAGTAATGTATTATTGTGAGTCAATTCAAAATTATATAATATGTTGACATTTGTTTTTTTTTTGTTTAATAATAATATTTTATTCATAATGGAGATCCACACATACACAAACATAGTGATATAATTATATTTTCCACATGTATGGCTGTGTAGCTTGAATGCTAGAAGTGGTAGAAATGCTAGCTAGATGTGTTAAAATAATGATTAGGGACTTCAATGACTTAGAAGAGAGATAGGTAATTTAAAGCTTATTTCTATAAACACTTTCATCTTTCTCTAGAAGCTGACTAACTTTTTTTAATTAATCATTTTACTTTTAAGTTAACTTTATATTTAAAAGATAACAAAAGTATGTCCATACAAAGAGTGTTTCCTAATAAAATATTTTTCTTGTGGATATAAAATTTTAGTTATTTACTATCCAAATTGACACATAAATATTATATTATTAATATTATGATTTAAATATAAATGAGTCATCATTGTTATTCCTATAAATTTTAATTTATATCTTTCAATAGTATGTATATTTTAGTAATCACATAATAATTGTTAATTTGTTTTATTAAAAGAGGTGTATTTTTATTAAAAGTATTCATTGCTTTACTAATTATGATCATTCATCATCACTGTTGAATATTAAGGGTTTATTTCTAATTTAGATATATTAAAGTTAGCCAAATAATTATGAATTTTAAATTTTATGTTAAGAATTAGTTCTAAAGTTGTGGATGGAAGTACCATTATCATTATTGTCATCATTGACATCATCAAGCTTTTAAATTAATGATCTACATAAATGTGTTTAATGGACATAGATAAATAATGATTTTCACTGTATTTGGTTAACATTTGTGAGTCATTATAAGATAATAACCACCACTCCAATCATCCGATGTGATTCAACGCTGAGTGAATTACCACCATAAATCGATAGTGTTTGATAAGAGCTAGCTAACAAGACTTATGAAAATGTTGAAATGCATTTATACTATTAAATTCTAAGTAGTAATATGTCTGACAAATTTTATATGCACATCTAACTTATAAGTATGTTTTTGTATTTTCCTTCATATTAGTGCAAATGTGATATGGTTCTAAAATTCAAAATTCTTACATTTTGTTATAAATAAGGAACCAAATCTGTTCAAACCCAGTACATTTAAAAACCATCTATATGGCTCAGGTATGTTGATGATACCTTTGCTATTTGACTTCATGATAAGCATGCTCTTGATGGCAATTTTATTTTTTTAAACTTTTTTCACAATAATATTAAATTTACTATGGAAATAAAAAATAATAGATGTTTTGATTGAAAGAAAGAAAGATAGTTCTTTATCCCATGGTATATATATAAAACCAACACACACTGGAAAATATCTATATTTTTCATTTCATCACCATCCTGCACAACTATTTTCAGTGGCAAAGACATTATTGGATAGAACAAAGAGACTTTCTGATGATAGCCACTTTCACTGGGACCTTTTTGCTACTAAGAATATGTCTCTTCATAATAGTTTTAATTACAACATTATTAATATGGCTTATACATTTAAAAAGAAAAAAAAGATTTTGATACATCAAAAATTAAGACAATTTGGACAATATAAAGAAGTAACTGATAGAATTGGTAACATTTTAAAAAATAATAATATCCACACAGTTTACATTACTTATAAAAAAATTAGTGAAATATTTTCACTTCCTAAAAAAAATTGCTTTGGAGTGTCATGGTGTATATGAAATTCCATGTAGGGTCTGTCCACATACATATATTGGGCAGACTAATTGTAGAATACATATTAGAAAGGAAGAACACATTCTGGCAGTCAGAGAAAAATCCAATTCATCAGCTAATTATTTTCATATAAAATTAACAAATCATGATATCAATTCTAAAAAAACAAATATTTTAGCAAAAATTGAACAATATGACCACAGATTGCTAAGAGAAGCTATAAAGATTTTTAAAAAACCCAAGAGCATATATGAAAGGTGTGAATTAAAGAAGATTAACAACATTTGAAAGAAGCTATCGGAAGAGAAAATACATTTTAAAACTTTTCAACCAATCAAATTTAAATATGATGAGAAAGAAAACAATAAAAATGATTTTAAATCTCACATGCAGTTTTATAATTTGAGAAAGAGGACGTTCTGTGGAAAGTACTTGATATTGTACTAAAACGTCAGCATTTAGCTTTTTTCACTAATTGGACTATCCCACAAATTATATATATATATGATAAACAAAAATGCAAGTTAAAAAACTTGCTAACGCTTGTATTTATGTCCACAGATGGCGTCCTACCAAGACTGCCAATCAAGCGTATGTTTTGTTTACATAAACGTCAGAGTAGTTAGTATTCACTATCTCTAACTATAATTCCACTTTCAGATCATGATTTCAAGCTATTTGCTATCGTCAGTGATCTAGTTTCTTTATTCCTGTCTTTCACTGACGATAGCAAATAGCTTGAAATCATGATCTGAAAGTGGAATTATAGTTAGAGATAGTGAATACTAACTACTCTGACGTTTATGTAAACAAAACATACGCTTGATTGGCAGTCTTGGAGGACGCCATCTGTGGACATATATATATATATATATATATATATATATATATATATATATATATATATATATATATATATATATATATATATATATATATATATATATATATATATAAACAAAAACTATTTTACTTAGTGTTAGTAAATATGGTACACAATTAATAAAAACATTCGGTTAGTAATTTTACAAAAATATTATATACAAAAAAGAAAAAAAAAGACCATTATTTCCCTATGAACCATCTAAGTTTATGCCTCCTCCCCCCAAGAATTATATTTTCTCTGTATTTCATTTTTAGACACACAGCATGACAAGCAAATTATTAATTTAAGGAGGTTGCAGTGAAGTAAATAAATTTCATGAGATAATGGGTTTATATGTATATATTTGCAGCACAATTATAAATACCACCATTTTATTTATGATGGATTGAAATGCTTAAATAGGGTTACTCTGAAGTAAATTTTCAAAAAGTACTCATTGTAACATACCACATTTACAATCATCAACTTATGTGGCTGTTCTCACCTATACACATTAAAAACAAACAAAACATATTAATTGCAACCTTTTGACTTTTTTTTTTTAAAAATTACAGTTTTAAAATTATTAATATCTTTTCTTTCTCATTTTTAATATATGTGCTATTTCTTTCTGGCAATGCTTTTATAAGATTTAAAGCATATGACTATATATAATATAGATAAAAATTATTTCACTTTAAAAAGATTTGCTCAGGGTATTCATGGTTTATTAAACATCACCCCATGTTGGTTGCCAGTTATAATGATCTGACGGAATCAGAGTCTTACCGTATCTGTGCTGCAGAGTGCCACTAGGCTACTTAGAACCTAGAAAAATTATATAGCAGGCAGATATGAAAGTTAAGATTCACAATTCACATGTTTTATTCAGACCGTCATTCAATTGCCACTATCTCAGTGAGATGCAGAGATTTATAAAATATGAATTTTTATCCAAAAATATTTTAATATTAAAAAAATAAAAGAAGCCACTGCCAGTAATAACACACACAAACATTTATTTAATATATATAAAATTTATAATTATTATTTTAGTCTAACTTTTTTTTTTTTTACAAAACATTATATCTTATTTTACTTTAGATTTTAATTTAACAATTTAACTGTTTTTATTTTATTTTATTTTAAAAGTTCGCACAGATGAGTTTAATATTTATTAGAGTGTCGAGTATGAATAGACTACATAGATTGCATTTGAAAAGAAAAGGTTTGATTCCTGATTTAACTTTAGGCCAAAGGTTCACAGCCAAACCAACGTCAATCCATCTGATATATCGGTGCATTCAATGCAGTATGAGTACAAAAGTACAAAAGCATAGTGTCAGGAATGTACATCTGAACAGCATGGTTAAAAGAAATTGACTCTCATCCAGACAGGAATGCTACATCTGTCTGTCCAGAAGAACAATAAAAAAAACTACATAAGAAGGGACTGCGTTTTCTGTCTTACTATCCTTTTCCATAGGCAAAAAAGGGGTGTGCAGCATATAATGCAATCCTGCAAGTAGCAGACCTCATACTAAATCTACTAATTACAACCAATATATTTTATCGATTAATCCAATTTAACTATGAAACAAATAACCTAAGATTTACCCTCCCTTACACTAACATAACTTTGTGAATCTATGCAACCATTCATGCCCAACTTAAATTTAACATTTATAAAAGGTTGTTTATACAAAAAAATCATAATAACGTTTTAAAAGAACAAAAAAAAATAGAAATGATTTAAAAAAAGAAATACATCAAATAAAATTATATATTAATAAATTAAGTTGGTCAGATTAGATTCTCTTTCTTTAAAGTAGGGGACAAGTTTAGAATTTAAAGTTCTTATTCTTTTCATATACTGGAGTTTTAGAATTATAGTTAATGCTTATTAGAATTCATAAGGTTCTTATGGTTTTAAAAAATTCCACTTTATCAGTTTCTTGCAGTTTGGGATCCAGTATTGATTCCCATGATGTTCTGTGGTCCATAGTATAAGATAATGAATGGTCATTTCTTTTTCCTTCTTTTTTTTTCATGCAAAACTGAAGGGATTGAAGAGTGTGTCTTTTCAATCCCTTTTCCTGCAACACATATAGCACACCTCTGCTTTTACATCTTTATTTTATCTCCCAGCTCTTTCTTCACTCACTAATATTTATTTCCAAACTTTTTCTTTTATATTAGAATTTTGGATTCAATGAACATTACATCATGACAATGGTGATGGTCTTTTCATTGAGGTCTGATTCCTGAAAGATTTCTTTTATTGGATAATAGTTTCTATTGTTTTTCTCTCCTATCTGACCTTTTCTTATGAATTTTGAAATTCCCAAGGGCTAGTTCACTTGGACTAATTAAAATAATCATTTCCATTTTACAATAACATTAATTAATTTCTTGTACAAACTTAGATATATTTTTAACTTTAAATCTTTACTGAAAATTTAATTTTAAAATCCTTTTTTCTTCTTAATAAAGTTTTTGTTTAATAATTTTTCATCTGTGCGATTTTATATAAAGTTTAGATGACTTTTAATTTTCAATTTTTAAAAAACACATTTTTATTTGTGAACTTTATTTTCAATTTAATGTCTACTTTTTAGAAAAAATAATGTAACGTTGTATGTGCCCATTACAATATATATATATTCTATATATTGTAATGGGCTGTAACGTTGTATGTGCCCATTACAATATATATATATTCTGTTTAATTAAATGCTGCTGAAACGTTCTCATATTGGTTTGCGTTGATTTAATACATGTATGTAAATTCACTGAAATTCATCAACACTTAGTCACTACCAATGTCAATAACAAATAATAATGCCTACCTATCTATACACTCATTTATCTATCTATTTATCAATCAAATGTATAACTTTATCCACTTATCTATCTCTCAATCTATATAACTTGCCATTATCTATTTATTTATTTACAGTCTATCTGCCATTTTTCTTTTTCTGCTAGCTGTCCAACTATTTATATCCCTGTTTATCTGATTTTCTAATTAACACACTTTATCTCCTCTCTCTCTCTCTCTCTCTCTCTCTCTCTCTCTCCTCTCTCTCTATATATATATATATATATATATATATATATATATATATATATATATATATATATATATATATATATATATATATATATATATATATATATATATATACATCTTTGTATATATTTATTTAGTTATGCATTTTTTTTCATTCTGTCAGTCAGTTAACCCTTTTCCCGCCTCTTACGAGGCTCCTCGTCGACATCTGACATCACTCTAACTCTGCCAGTACTTATGCTAAAATATTTGTTTGACAGGTATTGATTAGGTTTTTAAAAGTTCTGTAAGATGCTGCCCTCTTCCAAATTATTTTACAAGTAAAAAATAAAAAAAAAACGCATTTAAACCTAAACAAAGAAAGAACATTGTTTGTGATTGGTTGTTAGTGAGCTCTCAGCCAAAAAAGACATTCTGATTGGCTGGAAAGAACAAAGAAACCGCCTGATCAAAGAAAATAAAGAAAAATGCTGAGATTTTCATTTTGAATATAAGTTTAAAGAATATTAAGTATATATTGAGTAATTACAAATGATTTTCAGAGAGAATACTAAAAAAACAAAATTATTTTCGAAAAATATTGAAGATTTTAGTAAAAATATTGAAGATTTTACTAAAAATATTTAAGATTTAGCAAAAAGAAATCTTTACTTTTCCATATCGTAAAATTGAAAAAAAGCGTTTGCGTCAGCACTTTTTTGTTTAGACATTCGCTTTATATTTGCCAAAATTGAATATATTTATAATAAATAGATAGAAATTTAGTTTTGAAAGAACTTTCGTTCTCTTACATAACCTGAAAGATTAGTAATATACTTTTTATAAACGTATCTGAGTTGAATTTAATATTATAGGCAAATACATTTTAACAATAGGCTTTGTCTTCAGTTTGTGAGTTGGCCAATTAAAAGATTTGATTTTTACCTCATACAACCAATAATATAATTAGCGGTTTAAGGGTTAATCAATCTATTTATCTATCAATCAACCTATTTATTATTCTTCTATATGTATCTGTATTTTTTACGTTTGTTTCTCTCTATAATATTATGTTCATTTTCTATTTATCAATAAATATGTATGTTTGGATTTATATAGTTATCTATCTATATATCTATCAATCTATCTATCTATCTATCTATTTATCTATTATTTATTTATTTATCTCCATAACAATCAATTCATCTAATTATATACTTATTACTAAATGTATCCATTTATCTGCATACATATCTAACTTTTTCTTTCAATATGATTTATATTTAAAATTTCATGCAACTAGACAACAGTCATTCAACCTTAACATCCAATGTTGATTGGTCAATTTAAATATTTAGTTTTCTAGATATTAACATTTTTTACTAATGTTCAAGAATTTAATTGGTCAACTACTTATTTAATAAGGTTCTTAACCATATAAATTCAGACTTCACAAATTTGATAGAATCACAAATTGAACTTATAAAATTAAGCATTTAGAATTAATATTAATAACTATTAAATTACTTTTCAATTATAGAGGATGGATGATTGCCACTTTTATTGATGATGTTTCAATAATTAAACTGAAGTTTCTGATTGTAAGCATAAACGGGCAAAACTCAGTATAAGTGTAATTAATGGAATAAACTACCTTACCCTTTAGGCTATAATATGTAACTCTATTGATAAAGAATCAAAAAAAAAAAAAGAATGAATTTTGCTTAATAAAAATTATATTTTTGAGCTATTGACAATAATAATTTTATATATAACCTAAGGTGAAAGTTGTTTCTTCTATGTATCTGTGCATATATATATATATATATATACATATATATATCATTAAAATGGGAGTTAAAAATGAAAATTTATTTGATACATTAAAAATATATTTACATTAGTGCACACATGACAAAACTAATTAGATATTAGGAGTCATTTGTAGCTTTCAATAACGATTTATTTCATCAGTTGTATTTTTTTTGCTACTAATCTAAATATTTAAGTAAACACTTAATTTAAATATCACACATGTATTAAAAAATGCAAATATTCAATAATTTAAAATAAAGTATATATATATATATATATATATATATATATATATATATATATATATATATATATATATATATATATATATATATATATATATATATATATATAACCATAATGAATTATTCTTATATATAGGTTTTCAAACTGCAGAAATACTTTCAGTTAAGAAATTAATCAAAAGTACTTATGCATATTGAATTCATGTATATAATACTTTATTACCATTATATTTATTATTTTTATTATTATAATAATTTTAATTAATGGACATTATATATATATATATATATATATATATATATATATATATATATAATTGTTTACAATGTAAACACTATTATTTTATATAAGTGCTAAAGATTTATTACTTCCCAAATATGGCTGACACTTAAATACTTTCATTAGAATTAAAATCGTGTTATTAAAATTATGTAAACCTTTTTTCATTAAAATTTTTATGATTAATAATGAAAATGTGTTTTTGTCTCTACCTACAAGGAACATGTTTGCTGCAACATTAGTAAATGAATTACACATTTACTTTATATTGATTGTATAATTAATAAATATTTTTTTTTTGTTTTCATGTTTATATTTGCATAAATGTCTTTGTTTTTCCTTAAAAAAATTATAATAGATATTATTTTATATTTACAAAGTATCTTTATATCTTTGTTATGATATCTTTTGTATATAATGAATAATATATTTTATGTTATAATGAATGTGAATATTTACTTTGACTTATACTATATATGTATATAAGTGTTCATCATTGTTACCTTTCAGTATTTAAATTCAATCATAAAGATTTTCAAATTATCTATATGTATTGAAAATACAATTACTTTTACATATAAATACATGCCCATATATTGATGTTTTTTTTCAGTATTAGCTAATTCCAAACTACCAAATTTACATATCATATGTCATTGGTCACTAGTTCAGTCACACTTATATTGTTTGAATAATATGATTGACTTTTTATTTTATCAAACTGCAAGACAGTAGTCATAAATCCTAACTATAAATAATCTGTCATATGTTTTATTTGTTACTTATTTCAGTCATTACAAAATTTATAAATATCAAATACAAAAAAAAAAATACTTATTTGTCATTTTATTTAGAGAGATCTATTATTTAACAGTTTTGATTCATTCCTAAAAGCATGTTTCATATAGAATTTTATTTGCATTTAGATGTTAGAAATTCTTATCTATATAAGATATTCTTTTTCAGAAAAAAAAAATCATTGGCAAACCACAGTCCAAAATGTTATATATATATATATATATATATATATATATATATATATATATATATATATATATATATATATATATATATATATATATATATATATATATATATATATATATATATATATATATATATATATATATATATATATATATATATTGTACCAGTCAATTTTGTCTGTTCAAATAACAAAATCTAGAATTAAGGCAAAAGTACCTCAAGTCCAATATTGTGTGAGATACACAGGTCAGGATCACTCATGAACTCTGCTATATTTGCCCATTCTCCAGATCTACCTACTTATGAGCAACTTTCCCAATGATAACTGATCTATTTTTATCTTTCATGGCTGGCATTGCAAAGTCGAATAACAAAGAGACTTTATTTAGACATGGACACTATGATGAAGTCCTTAGAATAATAATAATTAAAAGTTCTAGTACATATAGCACATTGTGACCTTTAACATTATTTATATAGAAGATTAGTGGTTTCTAATCTAGCCATAGTAAGCATAATTTGTTTAATCTGGATATCATACTTATTAAATAAAAGAAACAATGATTCTGAAGGTATATATATATATATATATATATATATATATATATATATATATATATATATATATATATATATATATATATATTAATAAATATATAAAGAAAAGAAAGTTACTGTTAACACTAACTGAAATAATTATAGAAAATATACAAACCATTATTTTAAGGTTTGCTATTATTGAGATATAGATCTATAAATAGATATGTATATATATATATATATATATATATATATATATATATATATATATATATATATATATATATATATATATATATATATATATATATATACACACACACAAAACCAAAACTGTCTATTTGTAGTAGATGAAACCATGGTTGTGTAACAATTTTGGTAAAATTTTGAATTTAATCTAGTTCTGTATTGTTTTATGGTTTTGCATATATATATATATATATATATATATATATATATATATATATATATATATATATATATATATATATATATATATATATATATATATATATATATATATATATTTAAGGGTTACAATTACTAACACTATATTAATTTTATCAATATTGTTTTTAAGTTCGTAAAATATATATATAACTTTGTTTAAATTTATTAAAATATATTTTTCTTTTAAAAATCCAAGATGGCATATGCAACTGTTAATTGTCTAAAAATAACAAAAAGGGTGGAAATGTTATCTTATTTAATTGAAGGAAAGGATGTTTAATTATACTATATGAAAAGTAAAAAAAAGGGAAATTCAATTAAGAAGTTATACTTTTGCCATTAACGTTTTACCAAATCTATTTCTAAAGGATTTGAATATATTTTTGGACAAATTCTCTAACAGTTGCATCTCAAAAAACAATAGGTGAAGGAAATGAAATAAAAAAGGAACACTTAAAGCATTTGTCACATACCTGAGGGCTGTGTATAATGAGCTGATTTTTGCCTACCAGGGGGAGAACCAAATTATAGAAAAGCTGTTGTAAAAATACTCCACATTATTTTTTTTCTCAAAAATGTTGGAGGAGTAGAAAGCTAATCACCTTCCTTGCCTTTTCTGGTCAATCTCACCTTGATGAATCATCTCACTTATGCCCCAAAATATGATCTAAGAAAGAAGGAAGACCTGATGTACACTTTCCATTAAAATGCTTTCAATTCTGTTTAATTTTCCATGCTGGGGCCAACCTGTTAAAATCGACTCTCTAATATAGTAAGGTAATTAACCTAAAAACTGCCTATCAACTTTACCTTTTACTCATTCTAAATTAATCTTCACCTCAACTCTCTGGATTTCAGTTTATGATTGTTAAATTAAATTTTTTATGACTATTAATGTGAATTTGCGTTCATATTATTCATTTTTATACATAAAGTCTGCTCCTATTTTTTTAAACTTGGTGCAACTCATTTTTTAATTTTAAACTGTTATATTTTATTATTTTTAAGTTGCCAATCTAAACAATCTTGTGAGCTTAATATATAAAGTTATTTTTCTTATCTACTTAGACTTCCCTGAATTGAGGTTAATAAAACTCTCCTCTTTTGAATTAGATTACATATTTTTTCTAGTTAATACGCTCACCAGATTGTTTCCCAGGTTAATCTAAATTATATGATTTTCTTAAAAAATGTTTTTTTTTTTAAAGAAGTAGATTTATTCTCTATGTATAATGGTTAAAGTCTCAAAACAAATTAACGCTATCAAATATTTGTATGTCACATATTTAATTCTGAAAAGGTGATTTTTCCCCTCAGTATTGTTTTTTATATCTCATATATTATATAGCTATAAACTTGAGATTCCAAAGATTTGATTATTTGCAAAAACACAAAATTCATGAGGGTGGGATTACAGTCTGTTGAGTACCAAGGAAGAGAAGGGGGGTAATTTAAAAAAAAACATATTTACTACAAATTAAATCATTCCTATATATATTACATAGCATAGTGTTCACTGCCCAAATTAAAGCATTCAATGAGGTTTGTGTTTTTTTTTTAATATTGATTTTCATTTAATGTCATTAAAGCCAATATTAAGTTGCATTGCTGATTAAGGGCTTTGTTCATTAAATATTGCATGTTTGCAGTTTTAAGGGTCCCAATAAATTTGGACCTGTAGATTTTCTTCATACCATGTTTTGTGGTTAGTTGACCTTCTGGGGACCATTTTTGTATAACAGGCCTTTCACATTAGCCACCTAGAGAGCCCTGGGGACCACGCCAAGCCTAAATAAACTTTTCTAAGCAGTTCCCTAGAAGAAGAACTCTTAACCACTTTGTTTAAAAGCACATTACTTCGGATTCTTCTATCTATATCAGCCCAATGCTTTGCTTATTAGTATTAATTTAGTTAGTTACTGACCTCATTTTGATGCTGTAATCATAAACATGTGCTTTGTTTATATATATATATATATATATATATATATATATATATATATATATATATATATATATATATATATATATATATATGTTAATGTATGATATGTAATTTATTAATAAAAGCATTCAACTAAATATCTAAGTAATTTATTTTTCATTAAATATTTTATTATTATTCAATCCACTTATGTAGTTTGAATTATCTTCTCTCCATTTCCACACATTCCAACATTTATGTGCATTCTGATTAAATGTCTCATTGTCTTATTTGCTCTTCTAGTGGGCCTGAGTTAAGAATTAATTCTTGTGTACCATCACTATTATGTTATTCATTATGTGTTCGATCTGGCACTTGTGTAATAGGTTCGAATCTAGGTGAGTCCCTGATCTAAATCTCAGGCTTGAATGGGTTTGAAGTACATTTCTTTGAGTTCCAGCTCATGTTAGATGGATATATTTAATTTATTAAGATAAACAAAATGAAGCATTACTAATTTGATTATAATTATTCTCCATTATTTATCATTAACCTCTTTACATTTATTTATCACAGAATTGTCTTTTATACAATTTAATAAATCATGTACATATTCATTAGTTTGTTATTTCAGTTTGAACTGATTGATATGACAATAACTAACAGATTGCTTAATGAAAATATGATTTGAATAGCACTATAATATAAGTAGATTTAGGTCTCTTTAATCCACCCCTGGATACAAAAGTAGCACTTGACCAAATTTGCTTAACAAATATTATTATGGGCTTTACTATAAATTTACAGAATTATTAAACACTAATAAATGAAGTAATTAATCTCATCTTATGCTGAGAAAGAAATGTGTTTGGGAAAGTTCATTTGCAATAATATAATTGTATCGCAGGATGGCACCCTCATAAGAAGATTAATAAATTATAAAGAAAACTGTGTAGTAAAATCAGAACATTATGGCCGGTTGATTTTCATAGGTTTTATATGAACAAGTAGTAAGAGAGTGGTACATGCATGATAGTGTATTTATGTGACCCAGTCTAAGATCCTAAAATGTGCTTCAGAATTTTCGTTGAAGAAATTGTGACTGATCTTTTTCTGCATCTTTAACAGAATCGTTTTTATTGACTGAAGTATAATCTGTTTGCAATTGCTATGGGCTGGATGTTCCAGAGCGATTCTATGCAGAGCTATCTCATGGAGTGAAGAGTCTGTAGGGGGATTTATAGCCCTGTTTCTTGGACTTGGATATAATGAAATAGGGTTTGACTTTCCGATACACCCAGTGAGATGAAGCAATATATATATATATATATATATATATATATATATATATATATATATATATATATATATATATATATATATATATATATATATATATATATATATATATATATATATATATATATATATATATATATATACCTAACATAATACAAATGATAATGTATATAATGTTAGGTGGTGGTTATTTAAATTTATTTCATAGAACAAGATAATTAATCTTAAATAAATATGTTTTATAATTTATAACTAGTGCTATTAGGAATCACATTTTTTAGAATTAATTAAAAAAGCAGATTTCTGCTTTGCTATTTGACTTTTGTTTTCTCCCAAAATGGCATGTATCTGCAGTAATGAAAACAACAAAATATATATTTTAACTAAGAATTAATTAATCTCCCTATGAAAAGAGTTGGCTTAAGAGAGAGAGTAAATATACTTGAGAGTTTAGGAGGTTATTGGCATATTAGTTTTAAAATACAAAATATACTTATAAAGTTATTAGAAAATATTGCTGCTGCATGAAAGTGAAATAAAAAAAAGTATTATTTAATTGAGGCTTAATGATAGGAAAGATATGAATAAAGAGTTTATGGAGAGTTGAATACATATGTGAATCAGGTAAGAAATTTACAAATTATTTTACTTAATACTTGCTTTCTGATCTCAAGTTCAGCCAAAAGCATTATAATGCATTAAAGAAATGGTTATGTGAGACATATAGATCAAGGTTAAAAATTTTTGAAGAAAGTTTATTCAGTCTTATGCAGCAACATGAATTTATTACCTAAATCAATCATTAATAGCATTCCTCAGTTAATTGCAGCATCCATCTAAGACTAGATCTAGTTTTTGATTCTTGTTTGTCAGGCAGATGGTGTATCTATTATTTATGTTTTAAGTACATGATTATAGTTCATGGGTAGAAAGATCTAAAATAATGATTTTGTGGGAGATTGCATTATAATGCCTGGAAAAGGATAATCTTCCCTCTACTCACAGCACATTGATTTGAAAATATGACCAGTGTGGATTAAGTTAGCTAATTACTATTTAAAAGTAGCTGTCATTCTTCCTGAATTCAAATTTAGCCCTAATTATATATTTGTTAAGTTCTTATGGAATGCTTTTAGCTAAAATACCTTAGGCAATTTACATATCTTGACTCTCAGCAATTTGCAGACAGGAAGCACACTTTTGTTCTAATAAGTTAAAAAACAATACAACCCTTCTTCAAAGGATTGTTTTAAAATCTAATATTAGATTTTAAAACTAATTTAAGATGTAGAAATGTTTCACTAATGGGTCTTACATGATATTTCTGAAATTATCATATTTCTATATTTAATAATAGGTTTTATACCAATTAATTTAATTGCATTCAACAATATTCGGCATGATGCATTAGCTTTTCTGACTGCCATTACTGAAAATAAGAAATAATTTATACATAATTTTAAATATAAATCTAATACAATATATTTTACTATAATAATCTATAAAATCTAATATTAGATTTTAAAACTAATTTAAAATGTAGAAATGTTTCACTAATGGGTCTTACATGATATTTCTGAAATTATCATATTTCTAAATTTAATAATACGTTTTATACCAATTAATTTAATTGAATTCAAGAATATTTGGCATGATACATTAGCTTTTCTGACTGCCTTTACTGAAAATAAGAAATATTTTATACATAATTTTAAATATACAATATAATACAATATATTTTACTATAATAATTATTTTACTAGTAATCTCTCATCATCTGTTATATATACATATTTTTATGCACATATATGATTTTTAAATGTTACAAAATATTTATTATTTATTTATTTAAGATATTTAATTTATGTGTGAGTATCTTCATCAAAGTTATTTTTAAAACTAAAGCAAACAAAATGAGTTATATAATTGTGTACTTTCACATAGGGATAGAGTTTGAATTTGGTTTGATGTTGGGAGATTGGAGTGGGCTGTGAAGTACAATATGACACTCAGATGTTCTCCAATCATGAATGGAGAGTTTTACTGTTTATGTATGTTTGCTATTTATTGCTCTAAGATCTAATGCAGTAATAGGTTGCTGACCCAAAAGAAATTTCACAATGCCCAGAATTCAATATGCAATGTGGATTTTAGAGATGAAATTATTTTTCATATTGTTTGTCAATTTTTTTTGTTAAGATAATCAAACATTCCAATGTTACTTTGTTGGAAAACATAATTTTTTTACAATTTTTTTTTTTACATTTGAAGAAGAAAATCCATAAATGGAAATATATATTTATTTATATTTTCACATCATTTTTGAAAATATTATACAATTATGGTGTGGTTTACTTATAGATTAAATTTTAAAGCAAGATATATTTTTTATAACTTTATTTTATCAGATCGCTTACAAGAAGGACCCTAATGCCCTGGAAATGCTTTCAGAAAACATGTGAATTACACTACATGCTTATGCAACTCCAAAACTTTTGTCTGTACACTCCCACAATAATTTTCCAACCAGCATTAGTGAATAAACTTGGGGTGCAATGTAGTAAATGATTTTTCCTAAGTTATCTCACTTTTTGTTGATATTTATGATAGGTAAAAAGTTAGAAGAATGAAGATTTTTGTTTGCTATTATACAACAGTAAAAATAGTTGATATTATTGAATCATCTTACAAGCAATCTTAATGATGATTTAATGGAATAATTAAAATTTATCATGTCTCAAAAAAGTGTGGTGAATGGGATTCCAATGTTATGATGGTGATGATTATTTAGGCAAGTGGCATTGTTCTGACAGATTTGATTTTAAATAGTAAGGCATTCAACTTACAAGTTCTGAAACATGTGGGTGATGCTATACAACTAAAATGTTTTTTTTTTTAATTTGTGGTAGAGTGAGGAGTGCATGCTTCACCATAACATAGTATCCAAGTCATAAAAGTTGGAGTGTGAAATAATATTAAATAAAAACAGTATAAACTAGCTTAGTCAATAGGTATTGTACTCACTCCATGTGTCATATTTTTATTTTTTGCAATGAAAAAATACCTCAAAAGAAAAAGGTTTGCAGACTTGAAAATTGTAAAGGAAAATAAAACAATTGAGACATTTAAAGGCCTCAGTTTCCCATAGTTTTAGGATTGTTTTGAAAATTGGAAAACATGTTTAGATTCCTTCATTGCAGTATATTGCATGGAATAGTAACTAATTTGTAGGAGACTCAATTTATAACATCTACAAATAAATAAACAATTCTTTAATACAAAATTCTGATTTTAGTAAGGGATACCTTCTCATAATAGATTTTTATAAAATGTGATTTTGATTTAAAAATATTGTTGTAATATAGTTTTTACATATTATTAATGTCAAATTTCTTAAAATGTAAAAGATTAATCAACTCTAAGTATAAAAAATCAAGTTGGCTTTGACATCTGCTACTTCAATAAAGTGTGTATATATATATATATATATATATATATATATATATATATATATATATATATATATATATATATATATATATATATATATATATATATATATATATATATATATATATATATATATTGTATTTAAACTAATAAAGGGATAATTGACGTATATATATATAAATATCTTAAAATGAGTAATTTTAATAAGTGAATATTTTTTTTGTTATTTTAATTCATGTGCGTGCATAATGGGTGTGTATGTATTATGAGGTGATGGGGGATTATTGCTAAAATATAGTTTAAATAAAAATTTATATATTTAATGTATATGTCAAAAATTACATCTAATATATTATTTATTTAAGTCATGGTGGTCAGAAGAATTCAAGATGATGCAATCCTTGTCATAAGATTCTCAAATATAACTAAGACATTTGCTGGAAACCCATTTATCCATCTAAAACTTATAATTTTTATAATAATGTAAAAATTCTTTAATGAAAATTTATCCATTTTCTGTTTTAAAATCACAAGATTACATTAAAAACAATCATGGGAGAAACATTGACAGGATTGCATTGTATTTAAATTTTATTCCAACAAAGGATGTATCTGGTCAGAAACTACAGATCTGCTAAGTGGATAAAGTGCCTCGGGTCTAGAAGCTAAGTGATTTCTAATGTCATCAGAAAAAAAAGAATAAATGCTACTACATCTGAACCCAGTAAGAGAGGAGAGCCAGTTTTAAGTTACTGTTACTAATCTATTCCACGTTGGTCATTCCCAGAATGTCTGAGTAGGAAGGGACTTCAAGCCATCATTCCTCTTGACCTGAGACAATCTCCTTACCATGCTGAGCCAGAGTAACATCATGCCACCAGTGCCAGACCGGATGCCCATCCAAAGAAGAATGCATTCCTGCCTACATTGAAAACATCACTGCTATAGTTAAACTTGTAGGTGTACTCATTCACAATGCTTATTGCTGCTAATTTCTTGCTTATCTAAATTTCATAAATTATAATATTTGTTTTATCATTTAAGTAATATCAAATAACTCACCAAATAGCAAGAATAATGTTAATCGATTCTAAACTATAAATTATCTAAATGTAATTCTATTCATCCAATTTACACTTGCTTTTATAATTATTTTTTTATGTGGTAAAAATTTTGATATTAATAATTGTTTTGATTTTATATATGTATATGAAATGTAGAATATTGGTTAACCCCGATCATACAAGCTACTTTTCTATTTCTATAGAAATAGAGGGGGGGGGATAAATTGCATTAAATCATTTATTTAATAATGTGTCACTAAGCTCATAGAGTTAAGTTAATGAATAATGAGTTTTTTCTATTAGTAATTGGGCGGTTCTTATTAATGTAGTTTTACTACAAGTCTTATTTTATCTGGGGTAGATTTATAAATCTTTTGTTTTCTTTATTGATGTGTCCAAGTTTGCCAAAGTTGGCGAATAATTATACTTTATTAGCATTTAAATTACACTAATACATGTTTTAAAAAATAAAAATAAGTTAGGAGGGTGGGGGAGATTTAAGCTATAATAAAATGACTAAAAATTTATTGAATTAGTCTTGTAATTTGATATGGAAGTGTGGAAAGGTATTTTTGCTATAGATTTTCTAAACCATTCATAGGCCATAACTATTATTTTTATATATGTAGAAATATTACTATTATCACTGCATTGTTTGCATAAATTAGGAAGCAATTCGCTTCCAATTCGCCTGTACCTCGCCCCAGGAAATTTCATCATTTATGATTCACCTATACCTCACTCCAGGGAATCTTCAATTACTTATTCGAAGATCCAAAACAGGATTATGATGTAACTCTTGGAGATTTTAGCTAGTGTTGTGGGAGCTCTGCACGGATAGCCATATGCTGGACCATTGCAACTTCACACCTAGAAAGTTTGTTCTAAGTATTAGTCTGCCTGAAGCGGCATAATTCATTGTCATCACTATTTGATTTATAAATTGTAAATCAGCCAAGATGCCATATCTGCCTTCCTAAGATATTTGCATGCACTGCCATACCCCACTTACATTTATATTATGCCTAGTTAGTAAATTCTATAGTGTTAATACACCTAGTAACCATTTATCTATTAAGTAATTTCGTTGGAGTTTTAATCCAATTATTTCAAACTGCTCTCCCCTCCTTTTATAATTAACCAAAGGTACCAAGTTAGTTTTACATATGTGATTTGAAAATATTATATGATGTTTCAAATAACCATTGTTTCTTTAAAATGACTTATGAATTATTTTCTTAATAACCTTAATGAAATGTGTCTCCACATAATACCACTGTTAAGTTATTATTTAATGAATTAGTGAAACCTTTGCAATCATATTCCTGCCTTATGGCTATTATATATATATATATATATATATATATATATATATAGCCATAAGGCAGGAATATGATTCATATATATACGCTCTATATATATATATATGAATTTTGTCTACCACCAGATAAATGTACTGTCTCAGTGATGTAATTTTTGAATATTTTTCATGCTCTACCACACTATAGAAATGTATTAAAGCAAAATCAATATTAAATGCCAATTTAGCCTTCATTTATAAAACTTGTAAACTTATGAATGTTTTTACATGTGCTCCCACACTATATAAGGGTATTAAAGCAAACTCAATATTAAATACTATTTTGTCCTTCATTTATGAAACTTATAAATTTTTGAATATTTCACATGTGTCCACGCACTATAGAATTGTGTTAAAACAAAACCAATGTGGAATGTATTTTACTGCTTACTCATAAACATGTAATTTTGAATATTTCTACATATGCTTCTGCACTATATAAATGTATCAAACCAAATCATTAAGTGTTATGTTATGGTAAACAAATTATGTAAACAACCGCAAGTTATTATTGTTTAATCATGTAAATTTTGAATAGTTATATATATTACAACTGCTCTATGTATCCGTCTATATTAAAGACATTAATGGTAAATATATTTTTGATTCTTTTGTAAACTCACTCTGCAGTGTGAAATCGGAAAGTAAATGTCTGAATCATTTAATAAATCTGTGTCATAAAATATTATATCGTATTCGAATCCTATCATTTAGTTAATATAGTATTTAGATCTAAGTTAAGCTATCTCTTAGTTCACTCAATATCTCCGAAAATCATCATCATCATTGTAGGTCTCATGTAATACACTGCAGCTCTGGGCCAATAAATAATTAATTTACATGATATCACTGTGGGTGTTATCCATAGTGTTATATATTTAGGGAATGGGAAAACAGGTTCGAATTCATGAGTGCTCCTGACCTGGGTATCTTGAGCATGATTGGATTCAGGATAGTTTTGCTCAGATTCTAAGTCTTTTTGAATGGATATACATTTTCGACCTGTACAGTGGATTTTTTTTCCCAGGCTTGGCGATCGTGAGGCTTGAATTAATACCACAATTCTGGGCAGGATGTTTATATATATATATATTTTTTTGTAAATATTGAAAAATATGTGAGTTTTGGGGTTATTTTCTCCTTTTTCATAAATCTGGCATTTTATTTATGCATACTCTGAACATAGGTGGACATATTTTTTATTCATTATATATGTATTGAAGCAGTAAATCTTAGCTTAAGATTGTGCTTCATGTTTCTACCTACTAACCCGTATTCAAACCCCTATATCCTATCCTGCTCCTTTTTGTTGTATATATATATATTTCATGTATATATTTGAGATACGCGCCTAAATTAAAAAAAATTAATATTTCAATAACATGTTTTAAAATTATTATTAATTCTTTTTATTAATAATTAGTTCTTTTTATTAAAGTATTATAGATGCGGCTCAAATATATACATAGGAGCAAACCTTACTATCAAAATATTGATGTTTTTAAATATTTATTATATGTCATTTTTAGCTTTTTCTTTTAAATTGCTTGTTTTTCTATTAAACTATATATTTTTTTATAAAATCCAATATGGAAGATGCAAGTGTTATTAATTGTCTAAAAATAATTAGGGGTTGGGAGCACTAATGTTTTAATCTGGGGAAGATATTTTTTTAATTAAAGTTTTACTTCAAATAAATGGGATTAAGTAGATTAAAGATTTACTTGTGTTAAAAACATGTTGTCAAATCTATTTCTAATCTGGAAATAGATTTGAATTTATTTTTGGAGGTTATCTAACAATTGCATCTTCAAAAACAACTGATAAAAAAAAGTATAAAATGACTGAATTTTGAATCATAGGAGAAATTAACTACTATTGAAAGAGATTAGCTACTCTAGTGAAATGATTGTTAACACCGCGGTGAAACTTAAAATGATATAGTAGTAAATCCATCATTTTTTGACCCTTGTGGATCGTTTTCCACTGCCATAATATTCTGCTACCTTCAAGTGAAGTAAAGGCCCAATGGAGAACTTTAATAATGCTAATAGAAACTTACTGTCATTAAGAAGAATTCATTTGTATCCTCAATTCGCTGTGCACGTGCCATACTTTAAAATGGATTCTTAAAATTGCAAGGTAAATTTTCCCAGCTGCCACCTAATAGTCAATTTAGTCTTAAACAATCTATCAAGATCTCTTCTCATGTATTTTTTAACTTTGCCTTTATATATATATATATCGGTGAATGTAATTTTGCTCTCAAATGATTTCTTTATACCTAATCCTATCTCATATGCTTTTAACCTTTCTTTGATTTTGGTGTGGTCAGATATTTATTACTTGATTATATATATATATATATATATATATATATATATATATATATATATATACAATAATATATATATATATATATATATATATATATATATATTATTATTGTTTTACCAATCTCGAACAAACTGGTGAGCTTAATTTATAAAAATCTTTTCTGTCTTTTAAGTAAACTTTCATGAATCAAGTTTATTAACATTCCCTTAAAATATAACATATTGTTAATTAATACGTTCACCAGATTGTTTTATGAAGCAACATTTTAGGTTCATTTTTAATATAAAAATTGATTTGTTTAACTCTGTAAATCTAAAACTTAAGCTAATTAATGCTTTAAATCTTTTAAAATGTTTTGTTTTTATTCAATTCTGAAAGAGTGACCCATTAATTATTTTCTATAACTGCCAGTCTTCTTATATTTTTCATACTCTTAAAATTTCAAATCTTGTATTTAAATATTCCAGTTATTGTAAAATCAATGAAGGTGAGATTGATTTATTTTAACTAGCCGAGGAAGGGATGGGGGAAAATCTTAATGTTTCTCTTACTAAATCAAATTTCAATGTGTATTTTATTAATTTGAAATCTAAATCTTAATGTTTCTTTTGCCATATAAAATCCTAACATATATTTTATTAAATGAAATATTATATATATATATATATATATATATATATATATATATATATATATATATATATATATATATATATATATATATATATATATATATATATATATATAATTGCATGGCATATTATAGTATTCAAACAAGGGTCATTTATTTTAAGGCAGTAAAACTTATTTCATGTCATTAGAGACATTCATTCGTGCGTTTCTGTCATATAGCCTATCTTCGTTCTATATATACATGCTTCTTAATCTGGGGGTTACGCCGAGTTTGAACCCATAGATTTCTTCTCAAGTCCATATAAAATGCCTCTGGGGGTGATCCCGTAAGTTTGACACATGCTATGCATTTTCTTTCTTCGTATCAAACGCCTCTGGCAGTGATCCCATAAGTTTGGCACACGCTATGCATATACACTTCGAAGATAAAAGGCCTTTCATGTTGGTTATACCAGTAAAAGTCTGGGCCATACCATGCCTATCCACTTTTCTCTAAGCACTACCCAAGAAGGGAGTGTGAGATTTCATTTTTCATCCAGAAGCATGACCATTTTCCTCTTAGTTATTTTAGGCTATTATGTCAGCACTGCAAACTTCTTCATATTATTATTATTTCTTTTGCTTCATGATGCAGTTTTAATGCTCTAATATTAAAATTAAGCTTTGCTTAAAATATATATATAAATGCCAATTACTTCTATTTTATGAAATAAATTTATTTCAATCATACAATCTCACCATTGTAACTTATTTCTATAATTAAGAGTATATGCCTTGGGGAAAATAAAGCGTTTGTCATACTATCGTTAAAATAATTTTTCATTAAATAGTTTGTCGTCTAATCAAATGTCATTTTTAAATATGTTTTTCAAGTGTATCTTATTTATTTTCACGACCTCAATGGCGTGAAAATAGTTTATATCATATGTATAATGAATTTCGTAATGCTCCTAGAAAATATATGTTAGTCACCATGTTTATGAACCATCAATCAAAACGTTAATTGCAATTCTATGTAAATCCTTTTATTAAATGATTGGCATCTTACTAGTAGACCCACCAAAGATGTGTGTTTATTTGTAATATATTATTTAGCTAATAAAGAACATATGAGAAATAATAGTGTGAATGACACTATGTAATTATCTACTGCTTGCTCATTCATGCACATACTAATATAATTTATAAATGTATAATAATTTGTTATATGGATAAATGTATAATAACTTGTCAGTATATTAAAATATATTTTATTGTCTAACTTATCTGAGTAGTTCAAATTCCTTCTTTTGCTCCACTTCCAAATGTACAGCCTAAGTTGATATGTATTTTAATATAGTCATAGTTAAGAGATCTCTCATTGTCTTCTCCGCTCTCCTAGTTGGCCAGATTTAAAATTAATTCTCATATGCCATCACTATTATGTTATTCATTAGGTGTTTGATCTGGAGCTTATGGAGTGGGTTCATATCCAGGATGGTCCCTGACCTAAATCTTGGGCTGTACTGGGTTTGAAGTACATTTTGTGAGTTCCAGCTCATGTTAGATGGATAAACATGTTTTGACTGGCACATAGGATTTTTTTTCTCAGGCTTGGCAACCCATGTTGGGCGGCAAAAATATAACCATGTACCAGGCGAAAAACCCACCAAAAGAACTGCAAGCTGGATCCAAACTCAGATGGTTCAAACTGAATTCAAACCCAACTCACCAGCTCAGATTAGTAGAAATCTAAATCAAGGGCACAGTGCTATGCGCCAAGAAAAAAGCTCAACAGTTGGTGAGGATTAGAGACCCCTGAACTGACACTATTTTCGGATAATGAATTAACTTAAGATACTTTTTTAAATTGAATCGTATGTATATGTTTGGATTGCCAACACAGACAGTGAGCATTAACATTAAAATAATTATGAATAAAAAAGACTTAAGAAACCAAGTGTGTTTAGAAAATATTTAATAATAATATTTTTTTGGTTGAATTAGATAATGATTATATTACTCACCTCTAGCCTTTAATATAGTTTAGAATTATTATATAATAAGGGTGGCGGTCTTTATTATATGCCAATGGATATTACACAATATTGGAATTCTATGTCTATGCCCCCAACAAGAAAATAAAAGGCAGATAAAGGTATTCATTAGTAAAAGAAATTTTTACTCTAATTTTATATGAAAGAATGTGATATTTATTTTCACATTTGCAAATCTATTCATGAAGAGCAAGATACATATTTTAGGGCATAACTTTTAATCTTTATTAAAAAACTTATTTTGAGATGTAACGGAGAATTTGTTGGACTTTAATTTAAATCACTTCATCATGAATTACGAGCATCAGAGCGGGCTTTACTGGAACAGAGAGGTAACAGTGCTGATGAATTATGAGCTATAAAGTGAAATTGAAAGACAATGGCTAGTTGATAATCAAAGTCCTATGTTAGCTTGATCTGACAAGTCTTATCTCTTTGACTAATATGAACAGGAGAAGAATAGCTTTCTTCTTCAATAATTTGAAATAACAGAAATTATCACCGACCAGCCTAACAGAGCGAAAGATAGCCCTATGCCAGCAACGTTGAAGATGATGACTTGCTAGTCACCATTTGAAAAATATAGCCATTGATAGAATGCTCTACATGCCAACTTGATCAATTTCATTATAGTCAACCGAGCTTTTAACTAAAACTATTTTAACGCATTATAAAATTATATTCATCATGACCCAAATATTGTGCCCCTCCTGAAAATTAATAGACAGTGAAACAATCTGAATTAGAACATATTTAGTTGATTCCTTTATCTACCATTTTTACAAAAACATTTTAGATTATACATGAATAAATAAATATTGGTGAATACAAGAAAAAACATTTTAACATTATATATATGAATAGATAAACATTTTAAAATTAGATAGAAGCTGGAAACCTAGGTGAAAAATGGAGCTAATAATTTACTATAAAAATAACAAACATTTAATAATTTCGACTCGATAAACTCCTTTGTTCTATTTGCCTTACATAGAAAATATAATATTAACTATGATAATAATTCTCACCCATTAGAACTAAATTTATACAGTTCTATCAATCATCGAGTCGAAATAAATTATTAAATGTTTGATATTTTTATAGTAAATTATTAGCTCCATTTTTCACTTAGGTCCCCAGCTCCTAACTAATTTACAAATGTTTATATATTCATATATATAATGTTAAAATGTTTTTTTCTCATATTCACCAATATTTATTTATTCACATGTAATCTAAAATATTTTTGTAAAAAGGGTGGATAAAGGAATCAACTAAATATGTTCAAATTCAGATTGTTTCACTGACTATTAATATTCAGGAGGGGCACGATATTTGGGGCATGATGAATATAATTTTATAATGCATTAAAATAGTTTTAGTTAAAAGCTTGTTTGACTTTAATGTAATTGAGCAAGTCATCACGTAGAGCATTCTATCACTGGGTTTTATTTTTCAAATGGTGACTAGCAAGTCATCATCTTCAATGTTGCTAGCATAGGGCTATCTTTAGATCCATTAGGCTGGTTGGTGATAATTGTGGTTATTTTAAATTATCGAGGAAGCTCCTGTTCATATTAGTCAAAGGGCATAAGACTTGTCAGATCAAACCGCCATAGGACTTTGATTATCGACTAGCCATCGTCTTTCAATTTCACTTTATAGCTCATAATTCATCAGCACCATTACCTCTCTGTTCCAGTAAAGCCCACTCTGATGCTCGTAATTCGTGATGAAGTGATTTAAATTAAAGTCCAACAAATTCTCCATTATATCTCAAAATAAGTTTTCTAATAAAGATTAAAAGTTATGCCCTAAAATACATATCTTGTTCTTCATGAATAGATTTGTGAATGTGAAAATAAATATCACATTCTTTCGTATAATATTAGAGTAAAAATTTCCTTTACTAATGAATACCTTTATCTGCCTTTTAGTTTCTTGTTGGGGGAATAGACATAGAATTCCAATATTTCATAATATCCATTGGCATATAATAAAGATCGCGACTCTTATTATAATTCTAAACTATATTAAAGGCTAGAGATGAATAATATAATCATTATCTTATTCAACCAAACAAATTATTATTATTAAATATTTTCTAAACACACTTGGTTTCTTAAGTCTTTTTATTCATAATTATTTTAATGTTAATGCTCGCTGTCTGTGTTGGCAACCCAAACATATACATATAATTCGATTTAAAAAAGTATCTGAAGTTAATTCATTATCTGAAATTAGTGTCAGTTCAGGTGTCTCTAATCCTCAACAACCATTGAGCTAGTTTCTTGGCGCATAGCACTGTGCCGTCAATTTAGATTTCTACTAATCTGAGCTGGTGAGTTGGGTTTGAATTCAGTTTGAACCAGCTGAGTTAGGAGCCTACTTGCAGTTCTTTTGGTGGGCTTTTCAACTGGTACAGTATGCAGAAGATGTTAGTAGTTTAGTAGTATGCTGACTAATTTAAGTGCCATCAATGTTAAAGCACATATATAAAAAAGGATTAATATTCAGCACACATTGTTAATGCATACTTCTTGTACTTGAGAATTGAGTGAACCAGCATCAAACTGTACGTTCTTTAGCACTGTGTTGACTGGCATCCTCATATAAATTTGTCAACTTGTGTTATTTGAGAGTACAGAATGAGTTGATGGATTCGAATCTGGATAATTGTGTTATAGTAAACAATCAATAAAGTTTATACATACAGTGATAAGCAAAAAAAAACATGTAGTAAAATCTAATAATTATGCTTCAAGTTTGCTCTAGGTGCCAAATAATGACCAAGATAAGATGGAAAGTGGTCAAAGCCAGCAATTGGGTAATATTTTTCTTTTATTATATTTTTCTTTCCATATTTTGTATTGATAGTAAACATAATGATAGTCATAAAGATGCACCTAGTATATATGTAGTGATAATAGGAGGCAGATTAGAAAAAAATGGTGAATCTAGTATAATGGTAGGGTAGGAGATAGTGGAAGATGGGGGAGTGATGGTTATCCTGTTAGTGATAGATATAAACAGTTAGCCACCCAGTGATAACAAATTTCTTAAAAGATAATTAGTGAATTAGCCAAGAGTTACTATAAAATGAAGAAGAAGAATGAAAATAGCAGATCAGAAAGTGAAGGCAGTCATCATGAAGTAGAACAAGAAAGTGTAATAGAGCCCTCTAGCCCAGAGATTACTTTCAAGAATCCAAAAAAACTTAATGAATACTAGGAAGCTAGAATCAAGAACAGAAGAGGGCAGTCCTGACTGGATAATGATAATGAGCAGTATGTTTAAGGAACAAGCTGAAGAATTTAGTAGAGTGGCTGAAGAATCTAGGAGACAATTCCAAGAGATAAGACAAGATATGCAATGGATAGAAAATTGGGCTAGGCAGAATCATCAAGAAACAACAATGGTTATCGAAGATGTAAAGGACAAGTGCCATCGGATACACGATAGAGTTCAATGCTTGGAAACTATAGCAACTGAAACACAACCGAGCATCAAGGTTCATGACAAAAAATTAAATGATCTTCAAGAAAAAGAAGAAAAAATTAGGGATCAAGTGTGCAAAATGAAAATAAATGTAAAGCATGATCAAGAAGCATCTAAAAAAAGATGCAAGAGATGAAAAAAGCAATCAAGGAGACCATTGAAGACTTGCGTCAGGAGATGAAGCAGCTGATATTAATTAAAGCCACATTATGTGCTCAAGACGGACCATCTAGAATTGATAAGGCCCAGATAGAAGCAATATGCCATCATCAGCAAATAGACAAAAATGAAGACCCACCAGAGAAAAAACCTGAAAAAAGTAACCTAGGCAACCAAGGGATCAGCTCCAACATGGCCAAGTTTATCCAAATACAAGTGTTTCATTGAGAAACTGAAGACAGCCCACAAGAACATAAAAGTAGCCTAAAAAAACTTTTTTTTCCACCCAGCTGGACATAAAGAACATGTGGCCATCACAAGCCACTACCTGAGGGGAACAGCTAAAGACTGGTAGAACTCATTGCCACAAAAACCAATTAATTTTACATGATGCTACAGGACCTCATTAAGAGATATTATGCATCGACAAAAATATTTGTTTCTCATGCATTTCTTGCATTGGCATTGAATAAAAGTAATTCTAGTTTATTGTTCTTGATTATTTTCTAAAAGGATTTTGATTTTCTGGCAATCATTTCTTCTATAAATGAAATCAGCTTAATAAAAACAAAATATATAAATATATCTTAGATGTTGTCTTCTTTAGTCTATATATTTAAAAAAATATTAAAATTTCTAAAGCTAACATATCGTACACTATATATTTTTATATTCTTTTATAGACATCCCATCAGGATTAATAATCTTTTCATATTTAAGAATACTGAAAGATATTTTACCTTCAATCATCTAAATATTTTTGCCAAAATCTTTATAATAGTCAAAAGTGATATATCATTAAATGTAATCACAAATTTTGTATCTTTATTCAAAAGTTTAATAAAATATTCCTGCTTGTATATGTTCAAAAGATCGCTATCATTATGGAAGAGAGTTAATGACATCCATGTATTATCTTTAGAGGGTCAAAACTTTTAAAATGAACATGATCAATGAATGTCTGCCTCTCAATGATAGTTTTAATCCATAAATCATTTTCCAAGAAGAAATAACTGCTTTCTTTTGCTCAAATTAATAACAATACCCAAACACAAATATAAATGTATTTGAATCTATAAACCCGAGTCCCATGCTTCAGTAATCGGAAAAAGCAATTTTGCTTTATTTAGTCTTTAACGAAGTTGAAATTTAATATTCCCATATATACTTCTAAAAAACGACACCAGGTTTCATATGTAGTTTATTGGAATAATAATTATCTCTGTGGCAATTGTCACTTTAACATTGTATAGTAGTAGTCACATTTTGACAAATATACATTTTTCTGAATACCTGTGTAACATGGACTGTCATCGGAATCTAGCCTTAATGTTATATAAATATTATTATATGAATAAATAATTAAAATATAACTAATCATTATACGGTATTATTTCACACATTTACACTTACTTGTATTTATATACATTTTTCTTAACAATGGTTAAACATTTTTGTTCATAATGTTGTTTTATTTTATGTTGGAATCATTGTTATATACATGTTGTATGTGCGCATGTGATTTCAATACCTTTATATAGTAAGGGAATATATTAGAACGACGTGTTAAATCGTAATTGTCAATTTAAAGTCATTTATATAATTTTTGGTAAAAAATGTAAAATTTAAAAAAAAAAAAAAAAAAAATTCCTAATTATTTCAGTTTACATCTTTCCGGATTTATTTTTTTTATAGTCTACCACTTCACTCGCTATATAAAAACTTGCAATAAAAAATTTATCGTTAAGAAACGCATTAGATTTTTTAAGCTTAAAATGCAACTTGCGTAGAAAGTAATTTGTCAGTTATGGGAAAATTTGATTTAATTTAACGTCTAAACTGCACAAATAAGTTTGCAACTAAAAGTAATAAAAAAATGGAGACTAAAGTCTTTGGGAAAAAATCAGAAAATAAACTTAATTATATTTATAAGGAACATTGTAGGGGAGTGTGATACTAAAAACGATCAATGAAGAAAATAATATTAAAATGACAGAAAGCAAAGCATAAACACATTTAAAGTAACTTTTTACATAAGTTTAAAATTTATTGCAATAGATAGGTTCATTTTTTTATTTAAAAAATAACGTCTAATAGTTATTTATTTTGTTACGACTTATATATATATATATAATGTTTTATAATTTATAGCTAAATATTAATATTATAGTGCTGATACTATAAACGATATTGACGTTATGATTATAATATTTAATGTAATGGTCATTGCATTCAGTCTTTTTAGCTGTGGAAAGGTTGAAAGTCTGAATTCAGGTTTCTTTTAATTGCATTAAGTTTAGTATTGACAATATACATGTATTTAAATGTTATATATTTTATATCTAATATTCTCACGTTTAAGTGACGAATTCATAATATTATTTGGGCAGCTTAAACTTAGTATAAATATACGAGCTAAATAGATGATGTTTTAGTACAATAGTAAGTTTTTTTTCTCAATTCATAAGAATGTGTGTGATGAGATTTAAAATAATTATTTTCTTCGTTTGTTATTTTGTCCCCATTCTCAAATTCTATTGGTTGAACAGTTTTAAAAATATACTTTATTCTCCAATAGTTGTTTGAAATATTGTTAATTTTATTCAATTCACACTTTTTATTTATGCTCTTAGCTCTTTTAAAAATCTCTATACATTCCCTTAGCAGTCTCTGGTCATATCGATCTATTTCTGACAAAATATGTGTTTTATTAAAATCGATGTCTTAATTTAACATGTGAATAAATGGCTAGTGATTTTTTTTTTCTCTAACTGCCAAAATGTGTTTTTTTTCTTATATTTATTTTAAGATTAGTCTGTTCAATGCGTGAACGTAAACAAGTTCCACATGGAGTTTCATATATATTATGACGCTCCAAAGGGTTTTTTTTATCTTTGGGGTATGAAAATATTTCATTACTTTTGTAAATGTAGTATAAATTGAGTGTATATTGTTTTTCTTTGAAACATTACAAGTTTTATCAGTTACTCCCTATATATATATAACAGAACATTCTTGATTTGTTGAAGTATCAATTTTTTTTTTTCTTATTATATAAAAAAAGTTATATTAATAATCCTGCGATCTAAATTATTATGTAGTAGCATAGATACCTTTTATTAATGAGGGTGCCACTAGGCCATTGTTGACATAGAAAAATTGATTTACAGTGATCAAAAAAGTTAATGATGATGAATATAAATGTTACCAGCAAGACCCAGATAAAGAAAAAAAGATCTTAAACATTATTCAGCAATTAAGGGACAAGACACAGAAACAAACAACAGCCAAAAATGAATATAATTATTAATAATTTTTAATATTTTATGAAATTCAAAAAAATAATATTAGTCAAACAAAATATAAAAGTTTGACCTAAATTCCACAACTTTGTTTGTATTAGAGTGCATGAGAGTATTTGTGGCATTAACCTTTGGCAGATAATTTTGTGTTCACACCTAACTATATGAGATTATAAGGATTTCCCTGCGATCAATTTATCTACTCTTCAATTTCTAATTTCCTTTATCTTGAGATTTTAAGAAAAACGATCCTATACGGAAGTTAATGAATAGTGTGGACTGAGCTTTTTTTAACCCATAAAATCAACAGGACAAAACAAAGAGGTCACACGCTACGAAAACACTCATAAAAAATTGCTTTACAATATTACCTTTAAGATTAAATTCATACAAGCAAAGAGAAAATATTATAAATTCTTAATCTTAAATAAAAATGAAATCTCAAAATATATATACTTCCAAAAAAAAACAACTATTTAATCACTAGCCAAAATATTTATAGTCAGCAGAAAATGGAAACACACATTAAATACATTAATTTCAAATAAGAAACAGGTGAGATAAAAAAAAAAAAAAGACTATTATCTGCCAGAGCTTTTAATAATACATAATAATATAAAAAGAAAAAAAAAAACAATGAATATAAAATGGCAACTCACAATATACTCTCTGACAAAGTGAGAAAATAAAATATTAATTTAATTATCTACGATTTATAGTTTTTAAACAAATACATCTAATAAAAGAAATATTAATAATATCAAATTTCTTACTCATAGGTCAATCATATTTTTGAATTCTTTGCTTTGAATCTAAAGTTTAGAGATTTAAGATCTGGTTAAAATATAATATATTCATTTACCTTCCAGGCTTCAGTTTTACAATTTGATTGAGTACAGCAGTGTTCATCAAATTTAATTTTATCTGGACATACATTACTGTGATTTTTGGTCTCCATTAATCTTGTCGGCAAGCATGAAGGCTACCTGCAGGATCAATTTTAAACTAAGAACATTATTACATGTTTATGATGGCATAATTTCGAGCTCTGGGTTTCATCTTGAAATGTTTTTTGGGACCATATACTTTTAATAGTATTCTTTAAGGTTGGTATTTTTTGCATTGTGAATGAATGGTTTTCTTTAGCAGTTGTTTATCAGTAAATATGAAAAACTATACCTCAGCAGTCTGCTAATTAAACAATATGAAATATATCTGCAGTTAACAATTAGCAAATATAAAAATGTGTCTGTCAAGATTAGCCAAAATAAAATTAGATCACATCAGCAGTCCACAATTAGAAAAAATATAATTTCTATACACTCCATCAGCAGTCTGCAATTAGTGAATATAAAATATACATTCCCTCTCAATCAAAAACACAGAGCTTTTATATACCATTGTTACCTCCTGCTAGATCTTAAAATCTAATCAAGCCTAGTCTTTATATCCTTCCAGATCTTATTTAAAATTTTTATCCAGGGTTAGTCTTTTATCTTTCATTAGATCTTAATGAAGATTTTAATTAGGGGTATTTTTATCTTATATTTTTACTTTTCAAATACCAATTTTAATTAATTAGAAAATTAGTTTCTGTTTTTAAAATAAATCAGCCAAAAAAAAAAAAGAGTGTCTCAATCAAATCTCTTTTAAATTAAAATATACACATGTTCTTAATAAAAAAAAATACAAAGTTTTTAAATTTAATTTTCTCTTTCTGTTTAAAATCTTTATAAGTATACATTTTAGTTTTGATTTCACAATGATTGCTTTTGAAGTGGAAAGTATTGAGTTCAATATTAATATGCTTCTTTAGTATTTTCCAACCAATGATGTATTACCCTGAAACCATATCAGTCTGATGTACAATCTTTAAGATAACATCTCCAGGTGATTGTGGACAAATGCAATCACTAATATTTGTCTGCACATCGTGTGGACCTGGCACATTAAAGATTGCAAGATTAGATTGATATGACTTCAGGGCTAATACATCATTGGTTGGAAAATGCTAAAGATGACGTGTCGAGTAGATAACAATCACCAACATGTTTGTTGGTCCTGGAAAAAAAATGTACATGTATGTGTCAAAATAATTTAGAAATTAAAAGTAATTAAATGTAAGTTTGATAATTTAGAAATTGAAAATAATTAAATGTAAATTTGATAATTGCAGAAATATGTACAATTTTTTTGTAAATTTTAAATAAATAGACAAATAAAGAACACTATTCCCAATTTAATGTGAAACTGGAATTATTAATGGCAATCTAGACAATAACTTAAAAGGTACTCTCATATTATGAATTTTTATAACAAAAAAAAAATTAAAAAAATGGACTTGCATGAAAAATTACCATATATTTACAACATTTCTGATGGTATTTAACTCAAATTTTCATGGTAAAAATATATAAAACAAACAGTTTGAAAATGTTTCTCATTTTTTGACTGAAAATTAGAAAAGTCAGCGCATAGCACTGGAATGGGTGTGTGGGACTCCAATGGTTTTGCCAGGCCGAAGGCATGGCCAGTACATGTTCTACTCTGCTAAAACCTACATTATGCTCAATTATAAAATACAGCATGTAGCACTGAAATAGGTGGGGTCCTTCGATGGCTTTGAGGGGCCAAAGGAATGGCCAATATATGCTCTCATCTCAAAAAAACTACATTATGATTTACAAAACCACCAACAATGTCAGACATTGTATTACTCTTGTAGCTATAATTTTTATAATTGTGGATGAATTTACAAAAAAAAAAAATTTGTATAATATAATGAAATTAAAAATAAAATTAATTAATTGTACTTTTTATAATTGCAGAAGAATTTACAAAATATTATACATCAAAATGGCATTATTTATTAGAAACAAAAATGAAAAATGCTTACAAATAGTGTTCACTGTGGTGGACTGAATTGGGATGTGTTATGCCATGGGTAGCAAAATCACAAAAGACATACAAATGACAAAATTTCCCAAATCTCTCTCCAATTTTTAAAATTCACTTGTCAAAAAAATCCCAAAATGGATTCTCCCATGGATTAATCATGCCAGTATCTTGGTTGTCATGATAAAATTGGCATGGTATCATTGACAATGTCTACTGGAAGAAAAATTGGTAAGTATAATATGTCATCTGTTAAATAATAAAGTATCATTAATATATATATATATATATATATATATATATATATATATATATATATATATATATATATATATATATATATATGGTGTGTGTGTGTGTGTGTGTGTGTGTGCATATTTAACAATGCATCTTTCAACTGAGCTCAAACCTACCTCAACCATTCATCAGACTTGATGTGAGACCAACCTATTTCAATATGGATACATTTTGAAATATCCATTCAACAATTGTAAAATTATGGTCAAAGGTGTCTTTAAGAAAGCATTTTGGGGGTACTGCCATCTTTATTTAGGTTTATTGTTGTAGGAAGATTCATGTCAAAATACCACAAATGATATATATTGAAATCAATATCTGCAATTTACCTATGATTTTATACTTACTGCTTTGATAGTATAAAATAAAATTTGGTATATATATATATATATATATATATATATATATATATATATATATATATATATATATATATATATATATATATATATATATATATATATATATATAAAGCTAAACTAGTCAATATATAATTAAAATTACCCCAAATCCAAAATTTAACCAGACCAATCAAAAGAAGAATTAAAGAATCTTTATTATTGAAAATGTATTACTTTGAAGCAATTAATTTATTTAAGAGTTTTTTTAATATTAAGGATGGATAGGAAGTGAATGGATTTGTGGGCAATGTTTAATATTATTTATATATATATATATATATATATATATATATATATATATATATATATATATATATATATATATATATATATATATATATTTGCATAGTTTTAGTAGTTCTTTACATTTGAGAAGTCTGCTTGTAGCAGTGAAACCTTTGGTAGTGTTTTAATATTATTTTTATGCTGGTCTGGTTGAATTTTGGGTTTGGGGTAATTTTAATTATATATATATATATATATATATATATATATATATATATATATATATATATATATATATATATATATATATATATATATTCAAGGTGAAATTCCATTTTTCATTATATCAATTGGATGAATATTATTTGTAAACATGTACCATCTATTTTTTTATAGTGATACATTTGATCTGTTAAAAAAATATAATTGCTAAAACATATATATTTGAAGCCATTCAATTAAAAATCAAAGCAATAAATTATAGCTCCACTTTATTTTATATAAAATTTATTTTTATCAAGGCATAATACATTTCATGTCATTAATTATTAGTTTGTATAGAACTAAATATATTAAATGCCACAATTTGAAAAACAATTATTATCTGTGTAAGCTACAAATTAAAAAGTTAGAAAATAATATGAAAAATTCACAGATATTTTCAATAACCTTGCAGGTACATAATGAAATTGTTTCTGAGCTGTGAAAAACATTGATATTTGATTTGTTGGTAAATAGTTACTACAATTATATTTATTAAAATATTTTAAAGAGTTTACAATTGTAAACATCACACTTCTCAATAAAAAAGATCTATAAATAGTAAGGAATTGTGAGGGAACAGGTTCGAACCCGATTACAATTAATTGGTGGTCATTACACACATATTTAGTCATGGTATATATAGATTTAATTATTATCTTAAGTAGTAGTGGTTATATAAATACACAGATAGTTCGAGGGTGGGGGCGGTGCTCTGTCATTTCAAAACAGTATTTATGTGCATGTTACAAACATGTGTGTATTTGGGTTTGATGGTTGGAGAGATAAAAATGAGGTTTTATTTCACTTGCATTATAAAAGCCTAGAACTTTCCAGCAGAAATTGATTTTTGCCTTTTTTTGTTATTACAAGAAAAGCAGAAGGTGATAAAAGCTTTCACACTTCTATTTAAATCCAGTTAAGTGGCAATTGGAGAAACAGCAAGTGCAGATCAAGTGAACTTTCTAAAATGAATGGAGATGGCTAAAAAAGAATAGGATCCAGAATGGCCCTTGTCTTGTCCCTGTAAAGTCTGAAGCATTAACACAATGGAATCATTAGTTCAATTTCAAAAATCAAAATTACTTATTTACCTAATGGGAACCAAAAAGGAAATGTTGGGTAAAAGCCTAATGTATTGGACTCAAAACCCCTAATTCCCACTAACTAATGCTGCTACACTCAACAATAAACAAGATGACTCTCTGGATTAAAACAACCCCCAACAGCAGAACCATGAAGTGGATCATCATCAATTGAAGACTCTGTAATAAATTAGAGAAGGGGAACTTCAATATTTAGTTATCTGTGATGATTTGAACTATCAAAAGTAAAATATATATTCTTCCACAAATTCTCCAGGGATATGCAGGTAGTAAAAGAAATTAATGTGATGATTTACTATTTATAATAAGAAACTAAAGAAAAAATAATTAATCAATTCCATAGACTTGTGTATGAGAATTCAATAAAAACTTTTTTTAAGATTTTACTTGTGGATACCAATTATCCCTATTAAAGATTGAGGTCATTGCTGGAAATTCAATGAAGTGGCCTTGAATAGTAATGAAGAAATAAATAGAAAAGTAGTGGAAGGGAAATCTCTTTCTATCAAACTTCACTATTTGACTTATTTATAAATAATAAATATTTGAAAGAATGTTGCATGTATTTGTGGTAAATCAAAATGGCAGAGCCTTAACTATATTTATGTTAATTGGTTAAGGGTGAAATTATATATATTTTTAGTTGATTAGAAAATAATAATTATCATTTGGAATAATGTTTAATAAATCTGATTTAATAATGAAACCGTATGTAGAAGTGGTATTTTCTTTATGAGTATTTTATGTATTATTGAATTTTTTACTATCATTCATGTCTACTCTTAGCCGTGATGTCACCTGATCTGAGTCTGAAATTGCTGATGTTCAAAACCTCTCTCACATGTTCTTAAGACAGTGGCTGTTATTGGTAATACACTTCACATAATTCTTATATTTTTATAAGATTAGCACTTGGAATCCTAGTGATGTCCATAAATACATGTTGGGAATTTATTAGAGTTACTGAGAACGAATTTATAAGATGTTCATATCAATTAGTGATTAAATCAAAAAAGTTTTGATTAAATATATACATAAGCACATATGTTTGGGATTGAAAGTGTATCAGGTGAGAATTAGTACTATTAGTGATGGATACATTGCAATATATTTCCAATGCAATAATGGAAAATCTTATTTATGCTTACAATATTTCAAGATGACCAGCTAAGAGATAGTATATATGCATTGTTTCATTGCATTTCTGTCAAGTAATGCATATGATAATTAGATAACGTAATAAGATATAATTTTACAGTTTTAATTTGAATAATGTATTTATTTTAAAATTCCATTCTCTATTAATTAATGTAATAAACTTATTCAAATTTAATCTGCTTTATGCTCTGATGTATATTTACTAATCAAGATTGAATAATTTAATTCAGTTAATAATACTAATTCACTGTAATATCTTCACATGATCACTGTTTCTCATGCTTGCTCATAACTTATTAAAACAGACAAAACTCTCCATATGGTAGTGCCATTCAGAGAAAGATGGAGTAATCTATGGATTTCAAAGGCCTGTGCATAAAATCTTTTTCTAGTTCCTACTCATCCAATATACTCAGGGAAGATTCTGGTTTGTGCCCTTTGTCAGTGGGGACTCTTGGATTTGAAAGCACTGCACCTAAAGCTTAGGATCTAATGCAACCCTCCAGCACCCACCTTTTATCTCTACTTAACTACAAAACTATGAGAACAAAATTGAAAACATAATAATAATTTCAATCCAATTTCTTTAGCTTATATAGTCATATAGATCTGAACTCAGTTCAGAACCCATACATTTTGGTGTATTTGGCTTTTTAACAACCATAAAAAGCACTATCATATTAGGCATGATTGGTGTTAAAATACTAAATAACACATGATCACTGTTTCTCATGCTTGTCATAACTGTTATTAAAACAGACAAAACTCTCCATATAATAATGCCACTCAGTGCAAGCCAGAGTAATCACGAGATGCCAGAAGGCTTGTGCATAAAATCCCTATCTATTGTCTACTCATGCAATATCCCTGACTAGCTTCTGGCTTATGGCCTTCATCAGTGAAGAACCTTGGATCTGAAAGGACTATGCCTAGATTGTAGGATCTAATGCAACCCTTCGGGAGTGGTTTGCCTGTTTTAATAAGTTATGAGCAAGCACGAGAAAAAGTGATCATATGATGTTTAGTGCTTTAACACCAATTCTGCATAATAGGATAGTGGTGGCTATAGTTGTTAAAGATTCAAAGACACCAAAATGTTTGGGTGCTGAACTGAGTTCAGACCTATATGACTATTTAAGCTAATGAGCTTTGATTGAAAATATTGTTTTCAATTTCATTCTCATAGTTTTGTAATTAAGTAGAGATAAAATATGGCTGCTGGAGGGTTGCATTAGTTATTAAGATCTAGGTGCAGTACTTTCAGATCCAAGGTTTTTCACTGACAAAGGCCATAATCCAGAAACTAGTCTGGAGATATTGCACGAATAGACACTAGATAGGGATTTTATGCACAAGCCTTCTGACTTCCATTGCTTACTCTGTATTGCTCTGAGTGGCACTACTGTATGGAGAGAGTTGCCTGTTACAATGTCTTAAAGGTTAAGTTTTTTGAAGCAATAATAAAGCTTCTTTGCCATATCTACTACATTCTTATTTTAACTTATGTGTTGTCATATGATAATCAAATTAGCTATTACCACAGAACCTGACTGTATAAACTGTGCCCTTTTTAATTGGGTTTAAATTATGTTATTTTTATAGGAGTATAAATCTGATTTAAGGGCAAATAAAAACAATTGTTGCAGCTCAAGTTGGATATTTAAATATATGACCTTTTTTTCCTAAATGTGGCAGATTCCTGCTGCAGTAAAGCAGATGATTTATGCTTGGAAGGTCCCATGTTCAATACTAGTTGTGGGTCTTGAACTTCGTATGAATTCCCAAAAAGCAAAGCAATTAGCCTTTTTATGCAGCATCAAAGAAAATGATGTAGACAAAACATTGAAGATGTAATGTTATTTTAATTAACATCATATTAACATTAGATCCCAATTATTCATTGCACATTTTCTTATTTATATGGTTCCTGAAAAGAAATGAGATTTATATACTTTATTGTTTAGTGGTCTGTTGTAAATAGATTTTGTTAAATATATGTAAGTTGATAGGTGGATTCAAGCATTGATAATCAATGGATAGTATTATAAATATTTCATAATAAAGAAATTGTCTGATTAATCAAAAATCTTTATAATTGATTCTTTTTGAAGTGTACATTCTAAGAAAAATATTTGAGTTTTTTCATCATGTGGCACACATAGAATAAAAACATAATAAAAGTAGGCTTTAGTCTGAAAAATTTATATGCCTACAAGTTGTTTATTACAAACAATTAGATCTCTATTATACTTGGGTAGCTATCTATTGTGTTCTGTTAAGCTCATGCAATGAGAAATCATAGAAATTGTACTGATAACTTGCATTATTACACTTTGACATCAATGAGAACACAATATTTTTTTTAATAAGAATTATATTAATTTTAAGTCCGACTTTTTTTAAGAAAATGGGAAGAAGAGCAGATTCCCAAAATATGTGTTATGTGGAGACATGTTGACTTTGTCAGCATGTAGAAATATATAAACAAAGTTAAAAAAAAATAGGCCAAATTGCCTCCATTAAAAGTTTAGTGTTTCTTTACATTATTTCATATTTACAGTGCAGCATGGGTCAGTCATTATAAATCTATTTTTATTTTCGAATTTCCACTAATTTTTACATTCAAGATAAGTATTTAATGGATTGATTATGGGATATTTAAATTAAGTGTATTATGGTAAAGCAATTACTAGACTTACATCAAAAATAATTACTGCATGAAATTCATATATAAAGATCGGTCTGTATTTTATTATGTGACACAATATAGAATGGAATGAAAACTATTGTAATGAATGGGCAATGGAATATTTAATGTTGCTTCAAATATTTTTATATTTATGGCACTGTTAAAATATTTCTCATTTTCAGTTGTCTTCATAACTTGTTCGGTGTTTTTGGTGAAGCGCCATCTTTTGAACATAAATAACAAGTGATAGCAGGTTACGTGATTAACTTGTTTTTGTTTTTCATATATATATATCGTAACGGGTTCACACCTTTTCCTATATTTCCTTAAGTACTCAACTTTACGCGAGTATGAGCATATATATCTATACATGCGTATGAACAAAAAAATAAGTCCTATTTTTTTTCCTGATATCAATACAACAGCATATTTATGAATGTCTAACTAAAGACTCCAAGTGTCAATCTCACAAGTAGGTAAGAATTATCCTGAAAAATATGGAAGTATGTAATAGGGTGATAAAATGAACCCAGCCTGTGGCTAGCTTTTTCAAGGCGGGTGATAAAATTACCAAGAGTAGATCTAACCTATTTTAAACTTAATAAAAAGAAAAAAAACTCAAAACACAAAAGAAACATTCGTCATTTGATACATATTTATTTTTTAATCAAAGATTCCTATCAGTTTTCCCTTTTCAGTAAACCCATTTTAAAATTCATTTATTATAGACATATTATACAAAAGATTGATTACCTTTTTCTATTTTCTATAAATCAGTATTTTCGTGCTCCCAGATATTCTTTCCCTTTTTTGACAGTTTACTCTTATTTTTCTTTAACAAAGCACACACACACACAAAAATATGCTATAACATGTATGCTGCAACAAGTGTTTAATTATGGAAGAATTAATATGACAATACATACAGTAGAAAATAATTTAAACTCTCCATGCAAAAAAAAAAAGTTCACAATTGGTTCAACCAACACTTTTTTTATGGATTACTTGAAGTTTAATTGAGTAAGCTTACTAATATGAATTCAATCAATTCCCCCTGGAAAAACACAGGTACCTTATTCTATATATATATATATATATATATATATATATAGATATATATTTACTTTTAATATATATATATATATATATATATATATATATATTAAAAGTAAAGGAAGTCGTTGATTTAAAGAACAATGAAAGTGACTTTTGCAAAACCTTGGAATGTTGAGTTCTAATTGAATACTAATTAGATAAAAAAAGGTATAAAAAGCTTTTATCTTGCATTCCAATGAAGATACATGTAATGTTAATGAAAATAGAAAAAAAGGAAAATGAATGAAAAGAAATAATTAAAAGAAGGACTGGAGTTGGTAATTCTTGATATAGTAGCTGCCAATATTGGAGAAGAGATGTCAAGCATGCAAAATTTACTCAAGAAATCATAATGTTGGATCATTACAAGTTGTGTAAAAAGAATAAATAAATAAAAAAATTCAGCCAAGTGGAATCCAAATTTCAAAAAGTCTGTTCATCGTCCAACGAACAGAGATTCTCTTTCACCAGGTGAATTCAATCAATTCCCCCCGGGAAAAACACAGGTACTTTTTTCTATTTGTATATATATATATATATATATATATATATATATATATATATATATATATATATATATATATATTACAAGCATAAAGCTAAACTAGTCAATATAAAAATGAAAACTATCCCAAATCTAAAATTAAACCAGACAGCATAAAAATAATATTAAAACACAACCTAAGGTTTCACTGCTAGAAGTAGACTTCTCAAGTGTAAAGAACTACAAAAAAAACTACACAATATATATGCTATTAAAAACTACCCACAAATTCATTCACTTCCCATCCACCCTTAATATTAAAAGAACTCTTAAATAAGTTAATTGCTTCAGAATAATAAATTTTCAATAATAAAGACTCTTTAATTCTTCTTTTGATTTCAATTCTTTCAAAGAAGACAACCTTAGCTTCATCAAAATCAATAGTGTGGCCTGTATCTTTTTCATGGACATACAAAGCAGAACTAAGATATATATTTTTAACTCTACTTTTATAAACCTTTATTGTTTCATTTAAACTCAAACTACTCTGACCTATGTAAATCTTCTTACAAAATAAACACGAATAAAATATACTACACCAGGAATAGTCTTTCTAACAAAAACTTCTTTTGCATTATTTAATAAATTATTCAATGTAACACCCCTTTTCCAAGCAATTTTCTTATTTCCAAACAATTTACTATTTCTACACACAATTTTATAAGAAGACAATTTAAATGGCAAAGAAATATGATTTTTTTCTTTAACCTTTACATCCTTACAAATATTTCTATTAAATAAAATACTTTTAACAAATTTATCAGAGTATCCAACACTCAAGTAATCTTCATAAAATTGATATTTCTGAAACAAAGCTACCCCACTAGAATTATTTAATTTAATATTCCTATGACAATAATTCCTTAAAGCAGCTACTTTATGAGATACAGACTGATAGCTATCAGATTTAATTATAGATCTTAATTCTTTACTTTTAACTAAATGACTGCACAATAAACTATTAGTTTCTATATTTCTAATCACCAAAAGATCTAAAAAATTTAACTTACCAAAATCTAACCCCCCCTCCTTCTAACACAAATTTTATAGAAGGATCAAAACAATTAAACTTGTTTGCAAATTCCTTCAATTTATCATTCTCAACTACAAATAAGCAATCATCAAAATATCTGACAAATAATTTTATATTTAAACAATTATTTTTAATAATAATTTCCTCTTCCATAAAACTAATATATACTGAACATACTAATGGAGAAATAATATAACCTATTATCCACCCTTCCTTAACCTTATAAAAATTATCTTTATAAGTAAAATACATAGAATCTTCCAATAACAAAAGCAAATCTTTAATTACCTTAATTTTATTTTTTTGATAAAGAACTTTTCTTAATCAATACAGACAAAAGAACATCAATACTGCTTAACCTATTAACAGACTGATACATATTTACATTATCTAAACTTCCAAATACCCAATTACATTCCATTTTAAAATTATTAATCTTATCAAAAGCCTCAAAAGAAGAAGAAACTGTGTACAGATCAAAATCAACAAATTGTTTTAAAAAATTATTCTAGAATCTAGAAATACCCTCTACAATATCAATTTTATAAAAATTACTTGAGTGTTGGATACTCTGATAAATTTGTTAAAAGTATTTTATTTAATAGTAATATTTGTAAGGATGTAAAGGTTAAAGAAAAATATTTTATTTATTTGCCATTTAAATTGTCTGCTTATAAAATTGTGTGTAGAAATAGTAAATTGTTTGGAAATAAGAAAATTTCTTGGAAAAGGGGTGTTACATTGAATAATTTATTAAATAATACAAAATAAGTTTTTGATAAAAAGACTATTCCTGGTGTAGTATATTTTATTCCTTGTTTATTTCATAAGAAGGTTTACATAGGTCAGAGTAGTTTGACTTTAAATGAAAGAATAAATGTTCATAAAAGTAGAGTTAAAAATAGATGTTTTAGTTTTGGTTTGTATGTCCATGAAAAAGATACAGGCCACACTATTGATTTTGATGAAGCTAAGGTTGTCTTCTTTGAGAGAAATGAAATCAAAATAAGAATTAAAGAGTCTTTATTATTTAAAATTTATTATTCTGAAGCAATTAACTTATTTAAGAGTTCTTTTAATATTAAGGGTGGATGGGAAGTGAATAAATTTGTGGCTAGTTTTTAATAGTATATATATTGTGTAGTTTTTTTGTAGTTCTTTACACTTGAGAAGTCTGCTTGTAGCAGTGAAATCTTAGGTTGTGTTTTAATATTATTTTTATGCTGGTCTTGTTTTCACGCTTGCAAACTGATATAAATGTTTTGCATTAAACGCTTGAGAGTCAGTCTTTAAACCTAGTTTCTATAGCTCTATCCTTCCACTGACGAAAGCAAACCAGCTTGAAATCAGCTGATCTGGAGGTGAGCAAAATGAAAGAGGTAGTTAATTCTGACTCCTTTTGCGTTTATGTAAAAATATTTTACACTTGTTTCGGCGGTTTTGGTAAAGACGCCATCTATTGATCATAAATAACAAGTGATAGCAGGTTACGTGACTAACTTGTTTTTATTTTTCATAAATGTACCTTTAAAGTTTTCTTGCAATGATATATATTGCAGAGACTTTGACAATGTGGTGAAACTGAACTGAGATCAGACCCATATAGATATCTAGCTTGCTAGGCTGAGTTTGAAGACTTTACCGGTCTGAAAAATTCACACTTGCAAACTGATATAAACGTTTTGCATAAACGCTTGAGAGTCAGTCTTTAGACCTAGTTTCTATAGCTCTATCCTTCCACTGACGAAAGCAAACCAGCTTGAAATCAGCTGATCTGGAGGTGAGCAAAATGAAAGAGGTAGTTAATTCTGATTACTTTTGCATTTATGTAAAAATATTTTACACTTGTTTCGGCGGTTTTGGTAAAGACGCCATCTATTGATCATAAATAACAAGTGATAGCAAGTTACGTGACTAACTTGTTTTTATTTTTTATAAATGTACCTTTAAAGTTTTCTTGCAATGATATATATTGCAGAGACTTTGACTATGTGGTGAAACTGAACTGAGATCACACCCATATAGATATCTAGCTTGCTAGGCTGAGTTTGAAGACTTTACCGGTCTGAAAAATTCACGCTTGCAAACTGATATAAACGTTTTGCATAAATGCTTGAGAGTCAGTCTTTAGACCTAGTTTCTATAGCTCTATCCTTCCACTGACGAAAGCAAACCAGCTTGAAATCAGCTGATCTGGAGGTGAGCAAAATGAAAGAGGTAGTTAATTCTGACTCCTTTTGCGTTTATGTAAAAATATTTTACACTTGTTTCGGCGGTTTTGGTAAAGACGCCATCTATTGATCATAAATAACGTGATAGCAGGTTACGTGACTAACTTGTTTTTATTTTTCATAAATGTATCTTTAAAGTTTTCTTGCAATGATATATATTGCAGAGACTTTGACTATGTGGTGAAACTGAATTGAGATCAGACCCATATAGATATCTAGCTTGCTAGGCTGAGTTTGAAGACTTTACCGGTCTGAAAAATTCACACTTGCAAACTGATATAAACGTTTTGCATAAACGCTTGAGAGTCAGTCTTTAGACCTAGTTTTTATAGCTCTATCCTTCCACTGACGAAAGCAAACCAGCTTGAAATCAGCTGATCTGGAGGTGAGCAAAATGAAAGAGGTAGTTAATTCTGACTACTTTTGCATTTATGTAAAAATATTTTACACTTGTTTCGGCGGTTTTGGTAAAGACACCATCTATTGATCATAAATAACAAGTGATAGCAGGTTACGTGACTAACTTGTTTTTATTTCTCATAAATGTACCTTTAAAGTTTTCTTGCAATGATATATATTGCAGAGACTTTGACTATATGGTGAAACTGAACTGAGATCAGACCCATATAGATATCTAGCTTGCTAGGCTGAGTTTGAAGACTTTACCGGTCTGAAAAATTCACGCTTGCAAACTGATATAAATGTTTTGCATAAACGCTTGAGAGTCAGTCTTTAGACCTAGTTTCTATAGCTCTATCCTTCCACTGACGAAAGCAAACCAGCTTGAAATCAGCTGATCTGGAGGTGAGCAAAATGAAAGAGGTAGTTAATTCTGACTCCTTTTGCATTTATGTAAAAATATTTTACACTTGTTTCGACGGTTTTGGTAAAGACGCCATCTATTGATCATAAATAACAAGTGATAGCAGGTTACGTGACTAACTTGTTTTTATTTTTCATAAATGTACCTTTAAAGTTTTCTTGCAATGATATATATTGCAGAGACTTTGACTATGTGGTGAAACTGAACTGAGATCAGACCCATATAGATATCTAGCTTGCTAGGCTGAGTTTGAAGCCTTTACCGGTCTGAAAAATTCACGCTTGCAAACTGATATAAACGTTTTGCATAAACGCTTGAGAGTCAGTCTTTAGACCAAGTTTCTATAGCTCTATCCTTCCACTGACGAAAGCAAACCAGCTTGAAATCAGCTGATCTGGAGGTGAGCAAAATGAAAGAGGTAGTTAATTCTGACTCCTTTTGCGTTTATGTAAAAATATTTTACACTTGTTTCGGCGGTTTTGGTAAAGACGCCATCTATTGATCATATATATATATATATATATATATTTAGAAGTTTATCAAATAAAATGTTTTTATTTTTATTTTGTGAATTTCCATATTCAATTGATTCAAAACACACTCATACATATACATAGAGATGGTTATAGCTGGGTTTGGCAAAAGAAAAAAAATCAGAGCACAGGTATACCCCCCATAACTTTCTTTTATGAGCTTTTTCATTAAAAATAACTAAATCTATAATACAATATGACCACATAAATGACTGTTGATTATACATCAACTTGTAAATTTTAGTTTTGTTACTAATGTAATAATATTTTTAATAATAGGTTAGCAATAATATATAACTTTTTAATAATATGTTAAGTATATGAATACATATTTGTCTATTTATCGCAAAAGGTTTTGATTAGATCTGCCCTTTTGCAATTATATATATATATATATATATATATATATATATATATATATATATATATATATATATATATATATATATACAAAATATTTTATTATATATATAATAGTGTGTGTGTGATTTAAGGATGTGTGATAAAATACAAATTATTGAATTTAATATATATATATATATATTAGTGCACCAAAAATATTCTCAGTTACTAGATTAAAAGAACATAATGTAGTTTTATAATTCAAATATATTTAAATAATATTTACATTATAATATAATCTTAAATAGCTTCTCTAACTTTTTCCTTCTTTGTTTTTGCTTTTCTAATATATAACATATAATAACCACATTCCACTCTTTTTACACATTGAAGCAAAATATATTTATTAATATTACAGTTATGACTCTTTTTAACAGTCCTCTTCAGATCTTATTATCTACTAAACTGTCTTTACTTTAGCAAAAAAAATGGTGGAGTAAAGACAGTTTAGTAGATAATAAGATCTGACAAAGACTGCTAGGAACAGTCAAAACTGTAATATTAATAAATATATTTTGCTTCAAAATATAAAAAGAGTGGAATGTGGTTATTATATGTTATAATATTTACACTGAATAATAATACATGAGTCATCAACATCAGTTTAAAATAACAATTGTAATGCATTTTTATAAACAATGTTATAAGTCATTTTACCTTCTATTGATAATTTATGTTTCATGGATATATTCCTTAAATATATTTTAATTCTCAACTACATTATGTTGTTTTTATTTCATTAACATAATCAAAGATAAACTACAGCTTTGCATTTGCTCCGTTAATGAAATAATAATAAAAATAAAAGAATATAATGCAGTTCCATTATTAAAATATATTTTTCTGTTTTTTGCACATTTTTTAATGTTTTATTATCTAAATTCCATTTTTTAATTTTGGTGTATTGAATACCAAATAAAATTTTTCTATGCTGATTCTCTCAATTTCTCTAGATGTCCATTCCTCATTATTAGAAGCTTTGATAATTAATATATATTCATAGTACTTCACCTTTGGATTTTATATTGTAATGTTATAAATGTGATGAATAAGAATGTAATGCACAAGAGACAGAAGCTCTGCTGAAGTCAAATTAAAGTCAACTTTATAAAAAAATTTGAAGCAAATTAAATAATAAGGGCTTTATATGCTTTAGTCTTAAATCCCCAATCTGTCTGCGCCAATACAACTTTAAAAGAAATTGAATAATAAACAACGCTATGCCTTATGGATCTAATGTAAATTCAAAATAATTATATATATATATATATATATATATATATTTATATATATATATATATATTTTGAATTATATATATATATATATATATATCAAAATACAGTACAATTTATATAAATTATATTCTTTTAGAAGTACTTTCGACTATACACTTTGTAGTCTTTATCAACTATATAATGTTGAATGATCAAAACGAGACAACCCTTAACAATACCCATACTTCAATTCAGATTTCCCACACTTCTGTTATCTTAACATTTGATGACTGGTGATTCATTAACATTTGATGATTTCTTGAAATCAACATAGCCTCTTTTATTTTACGTTTATTATGACAACATTCAATTTGAATAATTTTCATATTTTTATAATCAAATTTAAATCCATATTGACAAGATTTATTATGATCAAATATAACAGATGATGAAGGTTTATTTACATCTGTTCCATATTGATTCTCTTTTTGAATTCTATTATATAAAAGCATATGTTCTTTTATTCTCTTCTCAAATGTACACTTAGATTCACCAATGTATTGTACGCCGCATCCACATATCAATCTATATATAATAGAATTTTGATTAAACTTTGAATTTTGAATTTTAGAATTATTAAGCAATCTATTTATGTTATTTGTAGATAAAAAAAGCAATATGACACAAACCATTATAAATTTTCCTAATAAACTTGATCTGCTCATCTGATATAAATGGCATTGAAATCCATTTCATTTTGATATTTTTATTTTTAATTTTATTATTGTGTTGATTTCTTTTAAATCCTTTAATAATATTAGCAATAGCATTTTTATAATAACCAATTTTTAACAAGTCATTAACAAATAAATGTACATTTTTAATTTTATCACTAGAATATTTGCATAATTTTTCATTTTGAAATAAGAATTATTCAACGTTATATAGTTGATAAAAACTACAAAGTGTATAGTCTAAAGTACTTCTAAAAGAATATAATTTATATAAATTGTACTGTATTTTGATGTATATATATTGATTTGTATATTACATATATTGTGAAACGAATACAGATATCAAACTATTTATTATATATATATATATATATATATATAATAAATAGTTTGATATCTGTATTTATTTATATATATATATATATATATATATATATATATATATAACCAATTAGGAGAAGATCACTCTGATTATCTAAATTAAAATAAATCTCTATCAACTCTGTCAGCACTTTCACTATTGCAGCAAAATGGACCTTCAAACAGATAATTAAAATACAGAAGATTGATAAGATCAACAGCATCTATAAACAGACCAAGGCTCTACAGATTATAACCTTCAGCCATGTTTTAAAGCTATAGAACTTCTCGACTGCTAAATTCAAACCCCTGCCATACAAATAATTTCTATTTTTTGAGGTAAAAATCCAGGTGCCAGCTAATTATATGTTACAATTAGCATGCCTGGATGATAGGTAAATAATTTAATACTTGATTAATCCCATGACTAGCTCATATTTTGTCTCAGTGTCCAATATATTTAATTAATTCATAAAATAACTCTACACTAGTTTACTAGTGACACAGTGACAAGAGTCAGAGAAAAAACTAGACAAAATAAGCATTAAACCAAATATTAATATTTAATTATTTGCCCACACATATATTTAATATAATATAAAATAATACATTATTTTTCTATAAAATAAATGTAAATGACTTTGCTATAGTTATAATAGTTCGTTATTGAAAGTTCATTTAAAATAATGAGTCTAGACTATGATCAGGATATATTTAAAAGTAGCTTTACCTAGGTTTCTATGACTATTAGTTTCCAACTGATTTGTTATTTGGACTCCTTGATAATTCCAGGGCTTGTTTTCTATTCCTTGTGTTAACAATCAGAGAGAGTGTTCGTAGCAATGTTTACGTACAATATAGGCATTGTTCTGGGCATTGGTTCAGTTGATTTTCTTTTTGTTGAAGGTTTTTGGGGCCTGAAGCCCAACTGAATATCGTAAAGTTTTCTACCAATGCATGTTGCTAGATCTGTGGTTTTTGCATGGATGTTGACCACAGCAGTAATGACTGGCTTTCTAATGTGTTTATAGTTTCCTAATATCTGGATCTCTGGTTGTTTTGATTCTGCATTTTGTCCAAACTGAATAATAATAATCTGAACTGATGATTTATCTAGAAAACTGCAGCCCAATTGATGAACAATAACCAAGATGTAATATTTATATCTAAACTCTCGTTTTATTTTATTTTGACTTGAATCTATTTTTAATGAATTTTACATTTTTCTAATTAATTGACTTTTTACATTTACCTTAAGCTTAATCGGTTCAGATCCATCTAAATGATCTGATAAGATAGTTTACAGTTTTTTTTTAATTAATACAATTTAATCAGCAATCTTATAAGTTAATTAATTACATTTTTGAAAATTTTACATTTTATTTTTACAGACTAATTTTTAGTCTGATTTCACATTGGGTTATTTTATACATAATAAAATAAGTTTTCTTTACAAAAGAGAAAGAAAAAAGAGTTTTAATTGTGATTTTAATTCTACTTCTGATCCCCTCCCCTCTTGCTAAGAAGTTTCATTTTAAAAAAATATGATGCAGTACTTTTATTTTTGCAAAATTTCATTTTAAAAATCTTAAACTAATATTTAAAAAAAAATGCAACATTAAATGCTATTCACTAGTAGTATATTACACCACTCTCTGTTTGAGAGTAAATTGCATCTTTTGATCCATTTTATCTCTAATAATTACTTATATTTCCCTCTTTAATTACTAATGATTTTTGTTTCTATATCACTGCTTCTACTATTTATTTAGATTTCTACCCTTTCTCAATACATTTTGGGAACTTCTGTAAAGTCTACAATGGTGAGGGTGATCTTTCTTAAACTATTATTCCTTCCAGGGTGTACAATGTTGGTTTCAACAATAATGTCCTGTGTGATGACCATGAAGAGCAACATATATTATTATGATGTCTACTTAGTTTTGAATGAGGTGGATATAGCATTCACCTTGTTTATACCAACTTTATATATATATATATATATATATATATATATATATATATATATATATATATATATATATATATATGACTTGCTTCAATAAGTCTGCATCCTAGAGAATGAAAAAAAGAAGCCACTGCAAATGGCAGGATTTCTTGATTGACCTATACTGCTTACACTATTGACAATATTTATTATATGTGGAAATTTCCCCCAAAAAACTGACTTGGGTCTTACACTGGTGGTTCCCAATGCACATATTTTAAATATAAATTGGGACTATTTTATCCAGAAAAATTTGGATGGGCCCAAAATTTTTTCTACCCAGACCTCACTCTGAGAACTATCCCCCTGTTTGTCCATTATGGGTACTATTTTTTCACAGTGCAATGGCCTACACTTACTATACCTTCCTCAACCGATCTTTATTCATACACTCCCCCATGACTATCAACCTAAACACAATCCACACTCATATGAAAGATCATTTTACAACATTTTATTTATTTTATTATAGATTTTCATTTTATTTATTATATACTTTATTTATTGTTTCAGATATATTTATTATTTTATCACTGCATTTTGATTGTGTACAAAGAGAAAAAAAAAACTTTTATTTTATTATCCTATATTTACTCCAAAACATTATTATTTTACTTTAAATAACAAAATTCTCATTATAATTCCATTTAATAAATTCAGGCAATACTTTTATTTTCATTATTATTTCTATTTTTAAATCAAATGAAGTATTCAACTAAATATTTTAAATTGAACAAAGTGTATACCAGCTCCAAACCCCAAGTAATAAATTATTTATCATTTCTGATCATTTTTTATCTTTTTATTAATTACATTATGTATTTAACTATTATTAATTATTTTATCAATAAAGCAATTTGCTTGCCTTGGTGTATTTCTCTTCTCATATTGCTCACCGATTTCAACTTTTATCATGCAATTTAGCATTTAGTTTAAGTTTTGAACTTTATGTTTTCAATTTTAAATATGATCTTATATTTTTTTTGGAATTTTAATTATGGTGTGTCAATTTATGACACTTTGGCACCTACATTGGATGTATTTTGAACCATGTGCAAGATGGATCTCTCTGATTATCTAAATTAAAATAAATTTTGATCAACCCTGGCTGCACTTTCACTATTGCAGCAAACTGACCCTTCAAGCAGAGAAGTCAAATACAGAAGGTTGACAAGACCAATGACACCTATAACCAGATCAAGGCTATACATAGTATAACTTGCAGTCACATTTTTAGGCCATATAACTTCTCAGCTGCTAAATTCAAACCCATGCCATCCAAATCATTTTTATTTGTTTGGAGGTAAAACCCCAAACACCAGCTAATCATAAGTTATAATTAGTATGCCTGGATGACAGGTAAACAATTTAGCACTTTATTAATCCCATGACTAACTCACACTCTGTCTCAGGGGTTAAAATATTTACTTAACACATAAAATAACTCTACACTAGTTTACTGGCGATGCAGTGACAAGAAAGAAAGAGAAAATAGACAAAATAATCATTAAAGCAAACATTAATATTTAATTACTTTCACACACCCCCACCCCCACTCCCATATTTCCATCCGCGGTTGGTAACAGATGATTCCATTTTGAAAGTTGAGTTGATAATGATTATGAGAATAATCGAAAATATTTCTTTATGAGTTTTCATTTATATTATATTATAAATTGTTTACCGTTGTTTGGAATATATTTAAGTTTCGTTATTGTATTATTAATATTAGCGGAAATTTATTTTGTTTTAATTTATATATATATATACAATAACAATAAATTTTATATAAGAAAAATATAAATGTCTTTAGGCTAAAGTTATAATAGTCTGTTTATGAAAGTTCATTTAAAATTATGAGTCTAGACTATGATCAGAATATATTTAAAAGTATCTTTACCTAGGTTTTCATAATTGTCAGTTTACAACCGTTGGCTTTTTGACTCCATTGATGGTTCCAGGTCTGGTTTTCTGTTTTTTGCGGTAACAATGGGAGAGCTAGTTTGTGGCAATGTCCTACCCTCCTCAAATCATTTTCTACATTCAAAACAAAATTGTAATAACAATAAAAGTCTTCCAGTAAAAATAAGAATGTTCAAAGACAAATTTAAATTTATCCACAGAATAACAATGTTTTAAATAATATTTATTGTTGATAAAATATTTCTTAATGCTTTTTTTTTCAATCTATATAAATTGATCCACAAATCAGCATTTTTTCATGTGTAATATCACATTTACAAATTTTATTAACATTTTTATTTATAATTAACCTATTAATATTTGATTCTACATTAAATGCAATATTAACTTGAAAATAAACAACTAATGTTTATTACAAAGCACATCCTACTATTTATATAAGGTTGTGATATCCACTTTTTAAAATCTGAATAGTTTTTTTTTTATTCTGTATGTATAGTTATATAATATATTTTAAATATATTTACTAACTACCTTAAATGATTGATCAAATATATTTTAAGGTGGAATAATCTATCACTTTAGCCTTCTAACGAATTTATTTTTTAAATATATTTGATAAATATGCAAAAAGATGCAAAAAAAGTATTGAACTGTAAAAAGCTTTCACTATCCACATATATATTTGACTGAGTGGTATGGTGACATCACTTCTTCATATTTAATGGGAAGTCAAATACAGATATCCTAATCATTTATAGAAAGGATGCTGTTGATAAACATAGAGTCATTAAAACCATTTAACATTTAGTCATGTTCAAAATAAATAACAATCAGCAATCTCAAAATGTTGTCATGGTAACCCTCTTTTAATAATAGAGATGGCAAATATCGATTAAGCTATATCAATTAATCAAAATATGCATTAAAAAACATTTAAGAAGATGAAATATTAAATAAAAAACACAGAACTTTATCTGTGGATAGATTTAATTTTGTATTTGCAAAACCTTCACTCATTTACAATGAAAATTATTGTGTGAATGTTTTCAAAAAATGCATGAGAAAAAAATTGAAAAAAGAATATTTTGTAAAAAAAGGAATGGTAGTTTAATACATAAACAATACAATTTGTTATATATATATTATGGGAAATATCTTTCAGACTGGAACGTTTTTTTTTTTTTGTGTGTGTGTGTGCGTGATTTTAATGATGTTTTGATTTTGTTATAGTTTAATTGCAATGACATTATAAATTCATTTATGTATTTATGTTATAAGCTAGTTATAGTTATGCTTTATTTGTATATATGTTGGTATATTGAAAATAGCATAGTTAATTACAAAGTTTTTGTTTTCTTTACACTTTAAGTGACATCATGTATATTAAAAAATAAAATTAGCATGTTAACTTGATGTATTTTAAACAGTAAATTAAGATTTATTTTAAAATATTTATTTATTTTTATTTTATTTATTTTAAAATCTAAATATAGCTTAGAGAAATTTTTAGAACTGTCTGTCAATATTAATAAGGATTGTAAAATTAAATTATATATAAAAAGATAATTCGAATAAATGAAGTTACATGTTTTTATTTAAATTTAAAACTATATTAAATGAAGTGAACCGCAAGATTAATTATGTTATTAGCTAATTAATAAATATAAGTCAAACAAAGCAAACGATTAAAAAAATTATATTTGAAAAACCGTTTTAATTCAAATACATTTTTTTTTTCCGTTTGCTAAATAAATTAAAAGTTAAATTGTAAACCCTTATATTAATGATTTCTTAGTATATTTTGTCAAATTATAATGTTTATAAATTTAAACATTATTTTAAACGATTATTAGTATTATTTTAGTTTTCTTAACAAGTTTAATATTAAATATAATAACCATATCTTGTTAAGTGTATATATCTATTGTAACGGTATAAAATAAAATACACAGGTTAGTTGAATAATAATATATCATTAACATGAGAACTAAATATCCATGAGCAAAATCATAACTGGAAATAAATATAAGTAAATACAACTAATAACATGAATGTTAAACATAGAATCACCAGAAATTATCCCCAGTACTGAACTGTCATTGGTTGTTATTGAATTTAAATAAGATACAATATAAAATATAATACTTAATTATCAGTTCATCAAAGTTAACTTTAGATTGTACTATAACAGCAATCAGCAATATTTCATTTTTAACTGCTAAAATTATAATAATACATCATTGTATATAAAAATGTTCAGATCATTATAATAGTACTAATTTTAATCAATGCTATATCCCACCAGATATCATGAGTGTACTGGACATTAATAATTAAATCTTTAACTATTAAATCTTTAATGTAGTGTGAAATATATGGTCGTTAAATATGAATATTATCTTTGTGCCATTCTAACAAATGACAAGAGTATCATCTGGACTACACACAGATGTTTTAACACACACACACACACACACACACACATATATATATATATATATATATATATATATATATATATATATATATATATATATATATATATATATATATATATATATATATATATATATATATATATTTGTAATGGTCAAATTTGTACACTCATGCAACAAAATCCAGAGTCCAGGCAAAATATACCAAAGGTGACCAGATTGAGGTGGTGAGATATCTAATCCAACAAAACTTCAGCTCATTTGCTAGTACTTCATAATTTAACACCTTATCAGTGACATTTCTGAAGTCACACTCAGTCTTAATTTCATCTGTGAGCTGGCATAGGACAGGGAAAAACATGAGACTCAAGGGATAAATACTGACTTAACTAAATGGGTGAAATAAACCACATAACACACCATTTGTCTTACTGACAACAATATATACTTAGCATATAAAATCATTAAGAAATTGGGATAAGATAATGTGGGTTGGCTTTAAATAGGATGTGAACAGGAAATATATGAAACAAATTTGTATATTAGAAATGTTTATTAAAACAATAACAAATGACATAAAATAAAATAACACAATGGGAAGGATTATATAGCACTAAATATGTGTATTTAATACATATAGGTATTTCCATAGTGAATGAGACTTATCAGTACAGCTGTCTCATATTAACATATTAAAATAAATGTTTATGTGGTTCGTAAATCATGCCTATATATAACATATCCATCATATTGTTCATGGTTTGCTAATGTTATAGGTTAATTATTCAGGAGCTTCAGTAACAAATGCTTGATTTCCCTGAGACTGGATGGTTTGCTGCTATTGATATAACAACATATAAGTCGAGCAACTCGGATGGCTTTCTAAATGGTCTTGACCCTCATGTTCCAGTTCTAATAAAGATAGCCATACCTGAACTAAAGAATCGGGGCCTGTCACCATGAACCTGTTTAAAAGGTGCAGCAACATGTAAACACATGTATGTGTATTGTATAAAGACACACTTGCAATGCACACACAAAAGACCAATGCCTATGTGTATAATTAATTAACGGTGCCTAAAACAGATATGCCAAGCAGCATTCTTAAAATATTTAAAGTGGAGATTTTAATTATCTCTATTGTAAGTTAGTTAATTATTATTTGTTGTTTCAAAAAACAGGCATATGATAACATATATATGATAAAGTTTAAACAAAATTCTTAAAATAATAAATCTAGGCATGACCCCAGTTTTTAGAATATTAAGATAACTGATTGCAGATATTTACATATCATAAAAAAGTAAAGTCTTTTAATTTATAAAAAAAAAAAAAAAATCAGGCAAGTTTACAAGGTTAAATTGTAAATGATTTCATAGTTACTTTAGAAATAATTTTACATATTTTAAGAAATGAGATTGACAATAAATCATTTTACAGTATATAGATAAATTTAAAAATGTTTAACGGTTTCTTTTACAAATGACTTAAATTAAAGTATTTTGAGAAATTATATAGAACATTCTTTATAGTAAATAAGCTAGCTTATTATTATAGATTTTACAGTTTAAATTATAGAGCTCTGAAGTCTCTACATAAATATTACTGGTCATTTTGGTAGTATCTTGTATTGCAGATACATCCAACAGTTGCATATTGTAGTGGCATTCTCCTCAGGATAGGCTCACCATCATTTATTCTTCTTGTGGCAGGCTACTGGGATATTCCCTCTCACTGTGATGATGATCATGCCCTTAGTCATGCAGAGATGAATTGAAATTGGCATCTCCAGACAGAGACAGCAAATCCAAACTTTGCATAGCCAGCCATGGCAATATGGATTGATGTAGTACAACTCTCCACAAAAATTTATAGAAAAAAACTCTTGCATCAAGAAATCTGCGTTATTTATACATTTGTCAGATTAAGACCAAACATAGCCCACTCAGAAGCCCCTTTGAAATTTTACAATTCATAAGTTTAATTTTCCTGTCAATTTTTAATAGAGCCCTTTTCTTCAATTTTGATATCTTAAATTTTTTAAAACCTTTAATGGTTTTAGTCTGGAAAAGTGATTCATTATAATTGTACATAGTTTGGGAAAATGTTATTGTTTTAGACACAACTTAGATATCCATGTCAAGCTAAGGGTTTGTTTCTGATTTATTTGATCAAAATTGAGAATTGTTCTAGCTTTTAATGATATAACAGCCATCTGTAAAAGACCACACACTATTTAAAATGTAAATTCCTTTTAAATAAAAAAATATTATTTAGAGAATATTCAAAATGTAAATTCTTTTTAAATAAAACAAAATAATATCTAGAGAGGAAAAATATATACACTGTAATATACATATATAAATTGATATCACAGTCATTTAACCACCATATATATATATATATATATATATATATATATATATATATATATAGATAAATATATTTGATATATATATATATATATATATATATATATATATATATCAAATACTTTTATTGTTCAAACAAGCTCTTGGGATCAAAATAACTATAGTAACTGTCATCACGAAGAGAAAGTCTAATCTATTTGATTATTAAATAATATATCTGGGATAATGTATAAATCCTACACAATTTGTTAATGAAATCAGTCATGCACACTAGTAATTCACAGGAAGAATAGCTAGACAAATAATGATATCAAAAATAACTCCAGATATTTTTTAAACTACTATTTAATAAAGTTAGTTAATAAATAAAAGAATAAAAAGTGCAAATTGACAATGTGACAAACCCAATGTTTTACACATAATTTTATACAATAAATGTGATTAAAAACACATTTCTTATTTACTTATGATTATTTTTAAATAATAGTTTACATAATCACCCTAAAAATATTTCACTATAAATAAATAAAAAGTAGATTTTAATTTGGACCAGGACCTTCATTTTTTTTTCTTTTTGAAAATGTGGATATCCCACATAATTTTAATCTAATAAAAACATTTTTTTAATAAAGCCACTAAGAACATAGTTAATATTATAACTTATTGTGTCTCTTATAAATAATATTTATAAAGGTAAATATATACACGTCAACAGTAATTTGTATTATGATGGAATTTTGTTCTATCTTTTTTTGTATCTTGCAAATAAAAATTTTGTCAATCTTTTGGCTCCAAGGATTATTAACAGTTTTCTTAATAGTTATTTTCATATATCTAGCCTATTTTTTCTTTACTTTTATATCGTCAGCATTTTGATTTAATAATTACTTTATGCTAGATTAAAATAGGTTTCAATTAATAATTAATTTATTTCAAATTATCATTTTCTTCTTGTTGTTACAAATTTCCCGTTTTACCACTATTCCATTCTATATTAGCAAAAGCTTAACAATCATTTTCATTCAATGTTAGCAATTTCTTATTGTTTTTTTTTTTTTTTTGTACCTTCAGCTTTCCAATTTAACAATTATTTTAATCAACTTTTTTTTTCTCTTCTTTTTGTAGTTCCATGCTTCTAGTTTAACATATATTTACATGTAAGGTTAACATCAAGTTGAATAATTATTTTTATTCATAGCTAGCTTTATTATTTTTTTATATGTTCAGGTCACTGGCTCCATAATTATTTTCAAGACAGATTAACATCAGTTGAACTGGTCATGAATCAATACATAAATCTAACCAATAGCTTCTGTCTATGATATTTTGCTCCTACATTTATTTAGTAAAATTCATTACAAAGTTTATTAGAAAATGATTGGCTTTTATCAAACCAAACTTTATACTATTATAATGCTTTGCAAAAAGCACTGTTTTAAATCTCATATAGTGAGACCAATTTAGGAATAAATTTCCAAGTTATGTTCGTTCTGATCACCTCATGACTCCTAAACTGCTAATGAATTCTACTGACAAAACTATCTTTTGCTATTTAAAATACAACTCTAATAGTAATCATTTATTTATTTGCAATGCTTTTCTCATAAATTAATGGATTAAGCTGTGATCGGTTAATTTTCTTTTTCCAAGAAAATTATTTTTTTCATATATATATACATCTAATTTTATCTTAAAAAAAAAAATTATTGGGTCAAAAAGGTTACATTTTGTAAATAAAAAAGACGTTCTATTTATAATAGAGTAATTCAGAAACACTTCATTTCTTCAGAGATAAAGATTCTAATCTCTTTTAATTAATCGGTAAACAGCTACTAAAAAAAGTAGTTCCTTCTTTTTTTGTGTGTGTTTTTCAAATCAATAAATAAAATCACACGCAAACAAAAAACTATCAATCTTTTTTTTTTTTTTTTTTTTACAATTATATCCAAAAAAAAGATAATCATTAATAAAATGATTTTAATTTATCACAAATCTTTTAATAATTATAACCTAATTAAATTACTATTTAAGAACTAGCATATACTATAATTAACATGAAAATTATAAAATATTCTCTCTCTCTCTCTCTATATATATTATATAAATATTCTCTCTCTATATATATATAAGTGTTATAAACATTTCGACATGATGTAATATGGACTTTCAAACCATTTAAAAATAACTAAGCTGCTATTTTTGAACCATTATAGGTAAAAAAAGATCTATTGCATTGTTTGTTGTGTGTGGAAAAGTATGAAAGTATATCTTACTCAGGAATCAAATGCTATTGAGTGTATTTACAATGTTTATATAGAGATGTTTCATTATATATATATATATATATATATATATATATATATATATATATATATATATATATATATATATATATAAACATGTTTTTATTGTGTGGGAGTTCATAAGTTGTTTGTGTGCTAAATCTGCAAGTGCGAGAATCAAACCTGGGATCTCCCAATCACAAATAAAACACTATTAAACGTGCAAAATAGTGCAGGTAATAAATATTTTAAAAAATTATAACACAATTTATAATTACTATTAGTTTTAAAAAATAATATACTTTCCTGTCTTAATTATAATTATAAACTTAATAACATTCACATTAGCACAGATAAACTTAAAATAATTTTGCAAGTATTTTTCTATTTTGTCTTGATGAAAAAAAAACAAAAAAACATGACTACAACTTAATTCAAATCTTGCTGAAGTAGACTGTGAAGAAAGAAATAATATGAAAAAAAAATCAAAGAAGCAAATTATAATTGTAATTAACAGAATGATAAATAAATATTGAATTACATATAACGTAATGTATTTTATATTATATATAACTGTTTACTTCAGGCAATATATATATATATATTGTAACCATATATTTTAGCATAAAATATAATAATTGATGTAACTAGTATGAAAAATTTCTCTGTCTTCTTTGGTGATTTGATTGGCTTGATTTTCGCTTTGAACAGATTACTCTCTTATATTATTTTAATAAATTTAAATTTGCTTCGTTCCATATACTAATTCGTATCATAATGTTTAACTTTTTAAAATTTTTGACAACACATTTAATTTGGTAAAATAGTATTAAAAAATAATATTTTGTTTTATTTGTTTAAAATGATCTTAAAAATTGTTTCATTTGAATTAACCAAAAAAAACCATTTGTTCAATTAAAATAAATTACTAAAAATAAATACAGCAATTACGTATGTGTCTCAATGTAAAAAAAGAAAAGAGCGTGAATTTAAGAGAAGATCGTCTGTTAGTTTTGCTTTTGGAGGGAAAAAAAGAAAAGAAGATGGTAAAAAAAGGCAAATGGTGTAGTTTTGATAAGCTTATTTTAAAATATTTAACAAGTAAACAGATTACAACAAATTTTCTATAAACGTAAAAATAATATTGTGGTATTTAATTATAAGATGAATTGCTAAATTTAAAAGTCTGTTCAAGTCAGCTGGCCAAGTGGATCAAATCGCCGGTAATAATTTCCCAATATTACATTTAGAATGTCAGAGCTTCCCAGTTTAAAAGAATTAATTGCAAGAATTTGGTATGTTTTAAAATGTTTATTGTTCTACAATTTGGAAAAATTAAATAAGTATTTTAATTACAGAAGTTTTATAAATATGAAAATTTGCTTTTTAAAAAAGAAGAAGTTTAAATTAAAGTAAAATGTTAAAGTTATCAACATAGTTAAATATTTCCATTTCTAATTCTAATAAAAATATAGCATTGATTGATATTTAACTTTATAATGCCAGGAATATATTTGCTAGTTAATTTGTTTGCCATTTGGATAATAAACAGTCTTCAAATAATTTATCAAAGCTATTTTCTAATTTTATCGTCAGTTGGAATGATTAAATAAATTGCTATAATTAGTATTCTTAGATTTAAGCATGGATAAATAAATATTAGCATGGATGTAATAAACTTGGAACATTTTTAATAGAGAAATGTAGAAATTAATAACTTTTGAAAAACATTTTCATTTAAGTTCTGCAAGTCATGTTTTTGAAATTGTTTCTTGTTTATGGAGCCACGTAAAATCATTAATCTGATAGTGATTATAATAACTAACACAAATGGATAAAAATTACATGTATGGAATTCAATTATAATTGTAGCTATTACTTCGTACATTTATTGTTCGACACATCGTACATGGATTTCACGGATCATATTTATAGTTATAAAATGCTCTACAATCTAATTTGTGACACACACACCTGCTAAAATTCATGTATTGAACTATAAAATGCTATACATTTAATTTATATCACACAAACACCTCTTAGATTTTATGTATTTGATGAATAATTCATTACTTAAATTTTATCGTTATATGAACTTGCATGTGAAGTTCATAAGTTATATTTTATTAAGTTTAAATTAATAGGGGTTGAATAAAATATTTATTCAAGAGAATAGCACTTGCGAAAAGGCTTGAAAGGTACTAAATGAATTCATGAGATGTATCAATCTTTATGAGGTATTTTGTGAGTCTTTCCAGATTTATATTCCTATACTAATATTACTTATATTGCATTACACATGTTTTATTATAAGCAAGATAAGTTAGTACATTAGTTGTCCTGATTAATGTAACATTTTATTATGCAAGAACCCACATTTGCTAAAGTGTTAGTGTTTTCTGAATGATCAGAATAACTGAGGAGGATGATTTTGCACTTTAATGTGAAGTAAATAGTAATGTTGTTTTATAATGTTGAAAGGCATTAATCTGTGCCAGTGGTTAATCCGCAGATTATTTAATTGCCATTTTTTGTATTTTACATTCATTCCAGTGCTGGTGGTTAATCCGCGGAATTGTTTAATTATACGTATTACTTTATGATGGTGTATCAATCCACAAAGCGTTTAGTATTATTTAATTCCTATGTGTAGATGAACGCATCCACAGGAATATGTTTTACTTCATAGATATAAGTTGGGCAAAGTATTTTAGTTCATCTGCTAAATCATCTTCTTCCATTTGTAAGCATAATTCATAAGTTAGATCATCAAATTGTAGCAGGAAATTCTATTCAAGTTACTTCCTAATAATTAACTGTCGGTTGATTATTATTTACCGGAGTGTAAGTTTAAATTTTCATTTTATTTAATGATTGCATTATAGCTAAATCCTTCAGATATAATATTATTTATTATACTATTCTAATTTTACGGTATGGATTTATTGAATCTGAAAATGATGTTAAATACTTCATGAGTTGATGTTGAATTTAGTATAATTTGCTAAAGATTCATTATATCAAATTGAAATAAGGTATGATTACGTTTTTAAAACCGTACCTATGATATGTTAGTGAAGAAAGTCGATGGAATTATAATTTATTTATTTTATTTGTTTATTTATGTTTTTTAATTATAGCATTGGAATTAATTATTTATTATTCATAAATTTGTAAATAAACGTTGATTTATAATTAAACTTACTGTGCCATTGCTATGTGTCATTCTTAAATCAGAAATCATAAACCTTGGATAGAGCATACATTGAAGTACATACTATCGTCAACATGATATAAGAGTTTAGTGATATTTTGAAAAAAACATTTGGATGCTTTTAGTCTTTGGTAGTTTATGATGTGGGGGGGTACAATAAAATCCCATTTACCTTTTCCATCATTTTGGCTTTGCGTAGTTGATCTAGTATACAATACAAATTGATTATTAAACCTGTAAACAGCTTTACCAAAGAATGATAAGATTGAATATATTTACTTAACATTTTAAATTGTCATTTGTCAGTATAAAAAGAGTCTCAGTGATATAGTAAACTATAAAAAGAACCCAATTATTTATGTTTATTTATTGCAAAGCTTTACCTGGACTAGTATTTGTATTAGAAATCATATAGATGATTTAAAATTTCATAATCTTATGTAGTTCAACAAATTATGCCATCTTGTACATGGTCGAACATCGGGTCTCATACAATAAAAATCGCAAATTAAGGTTTGTAACATAATAACATTGCACTTATAATTTGTTTACTGTATTTTATCATACTACTATGATAGGTCATCGTGGTACACCCTGGCTGCGATCAAATTAAATCATAAAAGTTTATGTTAGATCATTGGTTTGGTCTGTGGTAAGTTGCTCTAGATGTTGGTTGTGGTCCTTGGTGCATAAAATAGATAGCATAATATGCTTTTGGATACAGCTCTTAATAGCTGACAATATGTAGCGGGAATTGATCAGTGATCGAGGTTACGATTCTCAGTGCACTGATGTTTTGGTGATATTATGTAGTTGACCACACTTTAGAGGGTTACAATATATATATATATATATATATATATGTATATTTATATATATATCGTATATATATATATATATATATATATATATAATTACGATAATAGTATAAATAATAGAGTAGTTCATGATAATGTTATGAAACTGAAGTACTTTTGGCTATTTCAATCACAATCTTTATCGACTGTGAAAAAGGAAATAATAGAAAAAAATCAAAGAAGCAAATTATATTGAAGAAAAAATGTAATTATAAATGAGAGTGCAGTTAACAGAATGATAAATGAATATTGAATTACATAAAATGTTGTAATATATTTTATATTACATTAATAAATGTTTACTTCAGTTTATATATATATATATATATATATATATATATATATATATATATATATATATATATATATATATATATATATATATATATATATATATATATATATATATATATATATATATATATATATATATATATATATATATATATATATATATATATATAAGGAAATCAAGCCATACATCCCTGTATTTAATAAACTTGTATTACAAATGTAAAATAATGAGCATGTTAATAGTTCTAGTTCTAAACAAGCTTTATCAATAAATGCTGCAAGTGAAAGCATTGACCTCTCTATCTAAAAATATTCTCATTCCCAAACTGGTTTTGAGCTAATGGCTCTCCTCAGGGAAGTGCTAAGACATTTAGACACTAGATCTAAAATCCCAACTCAAGGCCAGCACTTATCTAATACTTAACTATTAAGTACAAAATCTGAAATTTTTAGATGAATTCAAATCCAGATATCTAACTTAAATAGCTATTTGGATCTAAACATGATTGTGTGTGTGGTAATAGTATAAATAATATAGTAGTTTATGGCAATATTAAGAAACTGAAATACTTTTGGTTACTTTAGTCATAATCTTTATCAGCTGTAAGGATGAAATGTATTTGGTCAAGAAATAAACATTTTCCATTAAGTTGCTCATGCATGTTACTGTTATTATATTGCATATTTATTTAAGAATATCAAAATTTATTTATGGCTATTACAATTTTTAATTATTTTTTTTTTACTTTTATTTAACGTTCTACCTAGTATAGATAAATCAGTCAATATTTTTGAAAGGACTGTTGTCAACGATCAACTAAATAAAAGAATTTATAAAGTGTTAATAGGAGAATTAAGTCTTATGTAATGCAATACAGAACAAAAAACAATTAATGGAAAACTGGCTATTTTATATTTGCCCAAAATATTATATAAATAATTGTTCAAGTACTACCATAGTTTTTTTTTTTTTTTAAATCTTCAAAAATTATGTAACTTTACATTTGATCTTAATATAAATTATACTGCAACTCTACTGGAGATAGTGAAGGTAGAGTCCATTTTTATAAATATTCAATTATATGATTATGTATATAAATTTGAATACAGATGTTGAATTATAATATATATATATATATATATATATAATCATCATCAACCATTACCAATCCACTGCAAGATGAAGGTTTATCTAAGTTCAATCCATCTTCTCTGTTCTCCAGCTGCTCTTCCCCACATCGCCCCCCGCACACCTTCCTACCTCATCTATCCATCTCACATGTAGTCTCTTTCTGGGTCTTTTGCAATATCTTGGAATCCAGTTTAAGATTTCAATTATCCATCTATTATCATCTCTTCTAGAAATATATCCAGACCAACTCCACTTCAGTATCTTATTTTTTTTAATGAGGTCAGTAATACCATTTGTTCTCTTACCCATATATTGCATTTTTGATCTCTTCTTTCTACTCTCAACATGCATCTTTCTATATTTTTTGAGTGGTCAGAAGTCTCTGTATTACTCTTCTATGAAGTGTCCAAGTTTCAGATATTGTAATGATCAGAAAGTATAATTGTTTTAACCTGACCCACAGAAATAGATAAAAGGGTTTCAAACCTCACCTACTATTCTATATCCTAACTAAGGTTCTCTCTTAATGTCACAAGAGTTAATTTTGTAATGCAGCCTGGTGGTCAAGTAGAGACACAAACTCTTAGGAATCCTAGCATGTGATTATCAGCTTTACACATATATAATAATGAGCATCTACAATTTGGTTACTATTATGAAATATAGTTTATTGTTATCATAAGGTTATTTATGTTACATTTAATGGAATTATTTAAAAATAACAAGAAAGTATCCAAGTTTGTATATAAGATTCAATTGTACTTAGATTTTTGAAATAAAAGGAAAACAAAACATTTGATATGCATTATTAAACATGTCATAAATTTCTTTTTCTTTCCACTGGTAAAAATTGTAATTATAAATATGCGACTTTTTTCGCATGCTTAGTGAAGCTATAATTATACTTAAAATAATGTGTAATAGGTCTGTCTAGCACTTATTCAAAGTCATTTGCATATGTGTACAATAAATCACAACAGTATTCATTCACAAAGCTATGAGTATGAGATTTGAACATTAAATCTCGAAAGTGCTAGGCAGACCTATTACACATTATTTTAAGTATAATTATAGCTTCACTAACGCATGCGAAAAAAGTCACATATTTATAAATTATTAAACATGGTTATAGTAGAGAGGACGATCGGAAATTGATCTATGGTGTGAAAATGTGTAAAGTTAACATGCTTAAATTAGCTAAACAAACCGGAGTCTAAATTAAACATAGCCTCATTTATACTATATATATATATATATAAATAATCCCAATGAATCTTTAACAATAGATTTGCACAGCAATACTCAGATCACATATCAACAGGCACAATTATAAAACAAAAGAATAAAATTCAGTGTGGTACTCAGTCATTATGATATATATTTAAATGCTTGTCTCTAAAATATAGTCAATTCTTCATCATGATGCCAATTTGATCAATGGATAGCCACTACACATCTAATTATTATTAGAGAAAGGAGCCCGCTTGCCTAAGCATGACAAAGTGTTTTGTGATAGCTTAATATCCATTTTTTTCTCACTGCCTCTTTAACAAGATTCACTATTCCAGGCAACTGATATATCCAGTATTCAGGAGGTGGCTAGATAAAGTAATCTGAAAAATGCAATAAAAAAAAATTGCAGAGACACTATATAATCCCTAAGTAACAGTACATGGAATGCGGTCAAATAATCTTAAATATTAATTCTTTAACTGCCTCTTATGAGGCATCTCATCGATATCTGACGTCACTCTAATTCTGCTAGTTTTAAGGCTAGAATATTCACTTGACAGTTATTGATTAGGTTTTTAAAAGTTCTGTAAGATGGTGCCCTCTTCCGAATTATTTTACAAGTAAAAAATAAAAAAAAAATGCATTTAAAACTAAACAAAGAAAGAAGTTTGTCGGTGATTGGCTGTCAGCCAGCTCTCAGCCGAAAAAGACATTCTGATTGGCTGGAAAAAACAAAGAAACCGCCTGATCAAAGAAAATAAAGAAAAAAACTGAGATTTTCATTTCAAATGCAATTTAAGTATTAAAAAAATATAATTTGAGAAATTAAAAAAGTTTTTTAATAAAATATACTAAAAAAACAAAATTATTTTTGAAAATATTGAAGATTTTAGTAAAAATATTTAAGATTTAGCAAAAAGAAATCTTTACTTTTCCATAATGTAAAATTGAAACTAAAGCGTTTGCGTCAGCACTTTTTTCTTTAGACATTCACTTTAAGTTTGCCGAAATTGAATATATTTTATAATAAATAAATAGCAATTTATTTTTGAAAGAACTTTTGTTCTCTTTGATAACCTGAAAAATTAGTAATATACTTTTTTATAAATGTAACTGAGTTGAATTTAATATTATAGGCGAATATGTTTTAACAATAGGCTTTGTCTTCAGTTTGTGAGTTGGCCAATTAAAAGATTTGATTTTTACCTCATACAACCAATAATATAATTAGCAGTTAAAGGGTTAAAACCTTATTAACGTTAATATATATATGATCTGGTATATTACTATGCTAGAAAATCTGTTATATCATAATAATACCCCCTTACTTCAAAGTCATAATATAAATTTATATGCAAGCATTATAGCAGCATTTATTCTTAATGCTATTAATCACTAATTATCATTATTTAACTAATTTACACACATAGATTTAATGATTATTGAATAGATAATTATATGAAAAAGATCACCCTGTACCCCTCTATTACAAATACTAAATAACAGACACTTATATATACTGTATAAGCATTTAGTTTGATTAAGTATACATATGTATAATAATAATTAGGAGGTACTTTTCTAAAATATATAAATCACAAATTTAATAGATGCACATATATAATATGAACATCTTTCTTAATCTAATTATAAAATGAATATAAAGATTGATTAAACTAAATGACAATGTATTCTTTTCTCTTTCCTTTAAAAACGTTTAATAATAATAATAATAATAATAATAATAATAATAATAATAATAATAATAATAATAATAATAATAATAATAATAATAATAATAATAATAATAATAATAATAATAATAATAATAATAATAATAATAATAATAATAATAATAATAATAATAATAATAATAATAAAAAAACTGTGGAAGAAGGTGGACGGAATTCTTTCAAAAAATCAAAATAACTTACAAATTATTGAAAAACGACTTCCGCCCTTTATTATAGCTGTTTGGGAAATAAAATAAAAGTTTTAACTTATTTAAAAAAAATTTCCAGATTCTCTCTTACATATATATTCCACATTATCAATGAAATAATACATCCATAAATAAAAGATCTTGTTAATTTCATTTGTATGCTAACGACATGGCATTATATATATAACAAGAAACAAAAACAGAATTAGTTGGTTGTTAGAATACATAACTTAACCCTTTCTTTTAAATATATGTAAGGTGCAAATATATGTTAAGCAGAGAAATAAATAAATAAAAATGACAAAGATAAAAAAGTTACCAGTAACTCAGACGCGCCTATATATATATATATATAAACTAAGCTTTATATGGATGGTCAATTAAGAATCCAATTTAGAAGCCCCATGATGCAGTTATTATTTCTTGACAGCTATTACGGTCTACATCATGGATATCTGTTCTTCTGTTTTCATTTAGATAGATCTTTCTTTCTGATAGCAAAGGTAGGCAGTTATCAGATATGATTCTTTCGTTTTCTGCTGGGCGTCATCTGTAGGATTCCATTTGAGGACTGACAATTAGGGCGGAGGAAAACTTTTCTAATCAAACATGACTTTTACAGACATCGGTCCAGACATTAGAACAAGAAGATGATGATTATCAAAGCAAAGAAGAATTTTACTATGTATGCCTTATCTTTTTTTTCCCATTAATTAATTAATTGCAGTCCACCGATGCTTCCATTGTTTGCCAACTCTTAAAACATTTTATTATTTTACATTATTATTAAACAAAGGATTTTATATTATCTCTATTTTTTCTTAAATGACCTTAAGCTATTTTTTTTTTACTTAATCTATTTTGTGCTTCAGCTGATTGCTTAATTTGCTGATGCAATACTTTTCTATATTTGCTGATGAAATAATTTATTTTATCTTAAATTATTTCTATAATTTCTAACTTATATACATTTAAATTTCCTCTATAATTTACAATTTATTTTAATATTATATGCACTTATATATATTAGATGCAAATTTAGTATACAATCTCTGCCATTTTGAATTTCAAAATTAGCCAAAAACATCGTCTGACACACCTAAGTGATAAAAAAACTAAGCAAAAACAGAAAAAAATTTAGAACTTGGGTCACATGACTTGGAAAAACCTGCCAAAACGCACAGTTAAAAAAAAAAGCCAAAACATGAAAAATTAACATTTTCTCATTTTAAATTATAAATCAAATAATTTATATAGAGAGAGAGAGCAAGATTACTATATTTAAATCTTAATCAATAAATTCTAGTTATCATTGCCTTTGCATTTTGATATGGCTGGTATGTGTTACCTAAGGCGCTCCTCCCCCCTTATACAAATTAAAGTAATACATATATATATATATATATATATATATTTCATACAAATAAAATTATGAGTGCGTAAAATAAATAAATAAATGAAATACGATAAATAAATAAATGGCTAGTATTTTTGAAGGAATGCCTTCATTATCAAAGCTGTGGTTTAAATGAATTGCGAAGTAAAACTGTCACTATAAGAAATGCAAAGTGTATGCAAATTTAGCACACAGCTTTGATAATAAAGGTAAATAAACCCAATAGCCATTTATTTATTTATCATATTTCATTTATTTGATTTTCTTTATGCACTCAGAATTTTATTTGTGTGAAATATATATATATATATATTACTCATTACAAATACAAGCACAAAGTGATTATTAACTAAAATAAATATTTAAAAAAATATTTACATTTATTTAAAAAATATTTTTGTTTTAGTTTGTTGGTAGTAAAACTCATTTCAACGTTAATAGATATACAGATTATAGTGACATAATCAGGAGTAGATCTGATATAGATGAAATGCAAATGAAGACTTTAATGAGTTTTATCTTCTTATATTTTAAAGCGTATATATGTTTGTGTACAAGTAAGCTGTATATAACTAACTTTAATAGTGACCTGGGTAATATTTATATGTACATCCGCACATAGTAAGAGGCTTAATACACCTTATTCGGTTCTCCCTATCAAATCAAGAAGGTTACAAAATAATTATACAGTGGTTTGCTTATTTTTCTAAACATTTTTTAAATTATTTGTTGAGGTATGATTTTGCACAAACATATATACGCGTTAAAATATAAGAAGATAAAACGCATTTAAGTCTTCATTTGCGTTTCATCTATATCAGATCTACTCTTGATTATGTCACTATAATCTGTGTATTAATTAACAGTGAAATGAGTTTTACTATCAACAAGGGAAAACAAAAACATATTTTAAATAAATGTAAATATTTTATTTTATTTTTAAAAAAAAAATATTTATTTTAATTAATAATCGCTTTGTGTCTGTGTTTGTAATGAATAATATATATTAGATATATATTTCACACAAATAAAATTATGAGTGCATAAAGAAAACAAATAAATGAAATATGATAAATAAATAAATGGCTATTGGGTTTATTTATCTTCACTATCAAAGCTGTGTGCTAAATTTGCATACACTTTGCATTTCTTATAGCAACAGTTTTACTTCGCAATTCATTTAAACCACAGCTTTGATAATGAAGGCATTCCTTCAAAAATACTAGCCATTTATTTATTTATCGTATTTCATTTATTTGTTTATTTTACGCACTCATAATTTTATTTGTATGAAATATATATATATATTACTTTAATTTGTATAAGGGGGGGGGGGCGCCTTAGATATCACATACCAGCCATATCAAAATGCTACCATGTACTTTTTTTATGCAATGATAACTAGCATTTATTGATTAAGATTTAAATATAGTAATCCTGCTCTCTCTATATATAAATTATTTGATTTATAATTTAAAATGAGAAAATGTTAATTTTTCGTGTTTTGGCTTTTTTTTTTAACTGTGCGTTTTGGCGGGTTTTTCCAAGTCACGTGACCCAAGTTCTAAATTTTTCCTGTTTTCACGTAGTTTTTTATCACTTAGATGTGTCAGATGATGTTTTTGGCTATTTTTGAAATTCAAAATGGCAGAGATCACATACTAAATTTGAACCTATATATTATTAATCATTTATATTAATATCCATTCACTGTGGTTGGTTTTGTGGTCTATGGTTAAATAAACTGTGAAGGGTAAAGCACACACAAATATATATATATTGCAATGGGCTATACGTATAAACCACATTTTGGTATGTGAAACATGGTGAATCATAAATCTATAACAATACTTATTAAATATGGAGCATAAAAAAGAAGGTAAATAATTATATAAATTGTTGTTATAAACAAATGTAAAATTGTTGATGTGTAAGTATAATTACACTGATATACTGCTATACACTAACATCTATTCCAGAATTATTCTGATTTTGCTATTGTAGGACTTATATTGTACGCTTATATTTTATTATTGAGTTTTGCTAATCTACTTTTTCTAAAGAAATAATGAACTAAAAAAACGATTTTTAATGATTTTGTTAGCTGAAAGTTTTTTATTATATACAATAATATATATGACTATAGTTATATATATATATATATATATATATATATATATATATATATATATATATATATATATATATATATATATATATATTATTAATAAATGTCTGTATTCCAATTATAATAAAATTTATATAATTATTCAAAACAATACAATAATTAATACAGTAAAAAATATTTTAAAAACAAATATATACCAAAAATTAATAGAAGTACTTTCTACTACATAGATAGTCAAAAGTACTTCTATTAAATTATGGTATATACACCTGGGTCTCATTTTATGTGGTAGATACGTTCCACAGAAAACCCTCAATAAAAAATTGCACAAAAATAGACATAACTTATGTTGAAAAATGAGAGATAGGATCTGTAATTTTCAGAATTCGCATAAAAGCAAAGCAACAAGGAAAAATATTTTAAAATTTGCATTAAAAAAAATAAGAAAATAAAGTATGACTAATAAAAAATATCAAATATTTGAAAAAAATTGGTACAAGACAAACTTTTTTACTTTTTTTTATTAACTACGGTATTTAATTTGACATTTTTTCATATGTATTTTAATCATTATCACTATTTTTGAATGTGCAGTTCATGTGTAAACTTGTAAGAAATTGGATTCATCAATATGATGTGATATAGCTTCTTGAATGAAGTCAAGAATCTTTCAGTAATTATGCCCAAATAAACTTGTTAGCCACTTTATTTTCCATTCCCCACTCTAATTTTTACCAGATTCTGCTCCATCCTATTTACACAACTAGTGCCAATTTCAGTCTTGTGCTGTGTTAATGGTTTTCTATTGACAACTGATTTTTACTACTGAAATAAATTTTAAATGTTCACATTTCATTTCTATATTAAAAAAATGAGGATCGCAATGAAAACAAAAAGATTATAAATTATCATTAATAATATTATTTTCAGTTTATAAAATCAATAAAATCTTCATTATTTATTTTAAAAATCTACATTATTTATTTCTGTTATACCTAAAAAAAATACATTTTAAAAGTTTAAAATTTTTGAATATTTATTGCAATATTTTTATATGTTAAGTATAAATCTATTATTATTATTTACTCATTAGTATAAGTAGGTTATTTATTCTAAATATAGTTACAGGGCATATTCATGTTAGCTGCTAATATAACATTATATTTTGGAAAAAGAAGTATTTCAAGTCAAAATAAGTTATTAATAATTTAAATTTCTTGATATCTAATAAATATCGTGAAATTTGAAAAATATTAAGAAGAAACATGAGTTGCATAACTTCAAAATCGCATTAAAATAATCCACATAAAATGAGACCCTTGTGTATTTGTTTTTAAAATATTTTTTACTGCATTAAATATTGTATTGTTTTGAATAGTTATATATTGTGACCTTTTATTTAGGTCCCTAAATTAATAATTCCATAATTTTAAATGATAATATATCTGGTGTTAAAATTTTACAAAAGTCTTTTTTCAATAGAGATTGTTTTGAATGCACTGGGAAATTTGCTTAAGTGGAGATTAGATTTCAAACCCAGTCTAGGCTCTGACTAGAATAAAATAACAATTTAAAAATATTATTATTAATTGGGAGATAAATACATTGCTATTTTACTGTTGTTGAATAGCAATTGAAATAAATAAATAATTAAATCAATTTATAAATCTTGTAAAATAAATCATCATAGTAAATTACTTAAACATATTTTTTTAGTACTTATCACAAAGCTGTCTTGAATAAGTATGAGTAATTATTAAAAATGAAGACAGAGGGGGTAATACTAATTATGCATACCAAAATTATTGGACAATTCACTTCCAGAATGCATTATAATAAAAGCAATATATGTTCTAACCCAGCTGTAGGGGGGTGGACTAATTAAGAAAACAAGAACTAAGTAACTACAGAATTCCAGTCTGATCTCAAATAAAAAAAAAACAACTAAATATCAAAAAATTCTGAAATTTAATTCAAGGAAATTAATAATATCTTCTATTTAGAAATACTGGAATAGAAAATCTCAAAAAACCTTGCAGTCATTTAAACACCATTCTTCTATTGATTGATAGTTCTAAGAAGTTATACAGAGGAAGGAATGGAAACCGTATGCATCCTAATTGTTTCTCATAAATCTTATTTCGAACTCAGGAAATTTCAAGAAGAAGTAAGCATTTGCTTTTGTTATATTTATACATGTAAATTATTATCTTTAAAAATAATGCACAAATTATTTATAAGTGGACTAAAAAGTTGATAATGTTTATATTTTCATGCCATTATTAAATGTAGAGCAAAACAGATGTTCATTTGAAAATCGTAATTGTAAGAAAATAAATTCAAAATAGTTTTAAAAAGAAATTTCAGAAGATATTACAAATAAAATTAAAAGTCATTTTATATCATATAATGTTAATAAAGTTTAAACAAATAATTGTGTGATTTTATTCTCAATTCTCATCTGCCTATCTTCATCATGCCAATTTTGTGTAATGTTAAAAATAAATGATTACAGATGCATTAAAATGTTGAAGATATCATATTTATAATTTGATAAATTATTGTTAATATTGTTAATCACATCATAGTTTGCCGATAAAAATGGAATGAAATAAATATTTGCTTTAAAGTTTTATTGAGAAATATACATCGTTATAACAATGTTTTACAGTATTAGAATATATTCTGTCAGCTTAAATATTGCTACACATATATGGATTGCCATGCTGAGAGGAATAGAATTCACAAAGAGTTTTAAAAGAAAAAGGAAAGATAAATATACTAAGTAATAAAAATTCCATTAATTTTTCAAGGAAAAATTATCTTGATTTCAACGTAAATAAATGATTCTTGTTATACTTCATTTGAAACGCTTACAGAATAAATCAATAAAGATTTTAATAAGTTTGTTTTGAAGTTTGTTTTGAATTATCTAGATCAAAGTAGATAAATTTATTTTTTTTTAAATCTGCTACAATTAGAAACACGAATGTAAATTGCCTGATTAATTATCGCTACAGAAACAATTAAATAATTTCTGCTTTTGGGTTAATAATGAAATATATATGCTTAATCTGGACTGATTGCTCATCATAATAACCATTTGTATTATTCTAAATAAATAACTTGGAACAGAGTATAAAATTTAAGGGATAAAAAATGTGCTTTTATTTTCTTTATCATTGCTGTGTTAATACTTTGTAATGTGTTAATTGGAAATTTTGTTTTTAAAACATATGTGTTTTACTGTGGCATGAAATATATATATATATATATATATATATATATATATATATATATATATATATATATATATATATATATATATATATATATATATATATAAAAAATTAGAGCGTGCTAATAGCTCTAAACAAGCTTTTTATTTTATTTATGATAAATGCTACTACAAGAGAAGGCATTTTATCAAAAAGATATATATTGTCATGACTGAATTATTTTATGATGTAAAAGAAAATTTGATATAGGCCTTTTTCATTTTTGTAATTTTGTATAGACATGAACTTGTCTACTTTGAATACGAAAGCAGGTTTGATCTTAATTGCTTAAATATGTGGTGCTCTTTTTAATAAAAATATAGTTGTTATTCTAAAATGATTAACGATCATTGGACATAGGTATTTTGGTTTGGCTGTTGATCCATTAATGGTTTTACATTATAAAAGGGAATATGTAGATTATCACTGTTAGTGTTGGTATTGTTTTGTCTTGCTATGATATTGAGAATGACTAGTGACAGTTTTTAGTTAATGGGATGTTCCAATCGAATGTCATCCAATATATTAATATTTATATGGAGCATAGGCTGATGGAGTGTCACCTATGACTAATTTCATGAGAGAAAAGATGGGTAGAATCTGAGTAGTAATTAATGGTCATTTGTATAAATAATCCTAAAAGAAAGGATAACTATGGTTTGAATTCTAGTCTTTTCATGGTGAGGCAAGGCCCACACATATACATATACCCATAGAGAGGTATAGAATCAGCCATATATTATTATACAACTGTCATATTGTTTTATAAAGTCTCCCATCTTAGTGTTGATTTCCTCATGATAATGTAGAGATAGTTTTTTCCACCATGTATGGAGAAGTAAATAATAGGTCCAGATCATATAGAAAGTATGAAATAATATTAAATTTAGGAATACTCATCTAGCATAATGTTTTCTTAATCAAAATAGTGTTTATGGTGTTGTGGGATCATCATCAGGTGTTGATAGACCAAACCAGAATCTATTAATGATGGTAGAAAATTTTAAATGTAAAAATAAGAGATGCACATTGGTAGAATAGATTCATTTTCATGAAATAATGATGTGACAATAGAATTGTAAGATCAGTTACGTATTCAACGGTTGAGCTTGGGACATAGGTAATGCTTAATGAGATCTACATGTATTTGACTTTTATTGTCTAGTCTTCATTTAATGCACTAAACTTATTCCTTTCAAAGTTAAATAAGTTAGGAATTGCACAGAATATGATAATTTCCCTTATCATATTCTGATAAAAGCAAGGGTTTTAGGAGAATGCAATATTTTTGGAATTTTGTCTGAATTATAAATTTATACTTGGTGCATATCCTAAAATTCCAGAAATACTGCTAGTTTTGTAATTTAAGTACTATTCAGCATAAATAAGTTTTAGTATTTTATTCTTAAAAAAATATGCCAAAGAGTAACAAATGATATTTTGAATATTATTTTCTAAGCAGGTTGTATCATTTGCTGAGTATATGGTCAAGGGGATAATAAGTATTTGTCCCATCCATAAATTATTTTAATAGATTAGTTTTATTTCATGTCATATCTGTGAATTAAAAATTTGTACATACTGTAAATAAAGTTTGTTGTGTTTAAAATTGTATGTAGTTGCATGTAATCTTATAGCTAATTTCCACATCTATACACTATTATTTTTATTGCTAACAACCTATCAGAAGATTATAAATTGAAATCATTATCAACAAATATAGCACTATTCAGTATATTATGCTATATCCTAATAATTTTGGTAAGTCTTATAATTTATTGGTACATCTAATGCATCATCACACATTAATCAAAATGTTAATAACTTGTAGTACAAATTGTTTTAAACAATATATTAAAAGATAACTATAATATTGATTTGATTGATTTAGTTAAATCCGCAGAGCTATCATTCACTGATCTTGATCACATGGTTTATAATTATTTAAGGAATTTGGTAAGTTATTGATTTTAATTATTAAAAAGTCATTCCCATTCATAAATTTTAAAGTTTATATTAGTTATAAAGTTTCTTTAGAACTGCTAAATATAATTCATGATTTAAGTTATATTGAGAGCTATTATGTGCATTATGTTTGGGTAGTGGTAAAATTCTTCTTACTGACCCAAATATAATTTATATAATGATTTTGAGTGTTTGAACCCTGAGAAGAATTAGTTGTTAAATTTCAAGATAAAATTTAAATTTGTAATGAAATTTATATTTAGTCAATTGTTATAGTAAGACTTGAAATAGATTAATTTCACTGTTTTATGAAAGTCAACCAAACTTAAAGGTAAAATGACTTCTTTTGTTATAAAATGTATAGTTAGTTTTAAATTCATGATAGATATTCTGGCTGTGTCAAGCTTGAAATCCCTATTTTTATTTAGCTTAATTTTTTACCAGTTAATACCATATTAGTTTATAGTTTAAGATTTCAGTCTCCATTATTAACAGTGTTCTTCAATTTCATCTTGATCAATTCTTTTATTTATTCATTCCCATTTGACATTAATTCATTATCATAAGTGACTAATCATACATTAACTTTTATTCTCTTATCATCTTCACTACTTTTATTCTCTTATCATCTTCACTATTCATTAACTATTATTCTATCATCCTCTTAATCATTCATTATTCTCATACATATTCATTCTTTTCTCTTCACTCTTAGATTCCTTTCATTCCACTATTCCATTATTACTTCTTTCCATCATCCATTAGTCATCTACATCATAATTTACTTATCATTTCATTTATAAGTTTAATATCATTATCACTCAAGACATATAATTATTAGTTATTTTATTAATTTGCTGAATATCAAATTTAACTCAACTCATTTTGTTTGTGTGGATTTCAGGGCTGGTTTGACCAGAAGTTTTTATCTTTATTAGTTGCCTTGTGATCTTCTTTAGATCGTCAGTTTCATGCTAGTTTTATTCAATCCAGGAATCATTTTTGTTAGTTTTGCATTTTTGTTTCTTCATGCTTATATTCTTGATCATGTGAGTATGTTAGGTTCCATAAGAGAATTTAATCACTAAGATGTGTGGTATGATTCATTGGTGATCAGCTAGATCAGGAAGCTAGGTTACAGTTTTGGTTATGATGACCAATATGGATGGCATGATGATTGGCTGTAGCTAGGGTACAGTAGTGATTATGTTGCCTAAAACATGTGATATGATTCATTTATATTACAACGGTCTGGGAGAAGGTTACAATATATATGTATGTGTGTAAATTTTTGTAGAAGGAAACTACTTTTTGCAAATGTTCTATAAAAATATATATGCACTCTCCTATCAATAAAAGTTTTAAATGCATAGGGAAATGCATGTCTATTTTATAATGCATGTGAGAAGATTAGTTTTCTTCAACTATATTTTTGTGTATAAATCACTATATATATATATGATATCAATCTAATTCACCTTTCTTCTCCTCACACCTACCCACCCAAATTTAAACTTTATATTTGGAACAATATTAAAATGTATAAATATATGTAGAATTCAACATAACACACACACATTTCATCTCAAATAAAGCAATAAATACGGATAAAATATAATTTAGATTTCTTCTAAATAAATTTTGTAATATTAATATTTATTTTGAATTTATAAGTTTTATTTATTGAGTTTAAATTTCAAATAATAATTCTAACAAAATCTGATCAATAATTAATTAAAGTAAAATAATTTTATTCCTTTTCTTTGAAAATTTAAAATCTCAGATAGATAATAAATTAATTATAGAAAAATTCCAAAAAATGTAATTAATAATTAAAAAAAAACAACAACAAAACAAACAATACACACAATTTTTTCTAATTAAAACCACAAAATTATTATCCTGAGGGCAGACAAAAAAACTAAAATATCTCAACAAAAAAATTAAAGATCAAGATAAAAAAGGAGCCATCTTAGACTTCTGAGACTTTCACTTAAACTTATTTGCTTCGATGGAGAGCTAAAATATCTTAAAATAAATTGATATTCAAAACGGTACCCGTATTCTCCTCGGGAGGGACCCCGTGCGACTCCCTTGCCCATCTAAACCCTAGACTCAATCAAGACGTTAAAACAAAAAACCAAAGACAAGAAAAAACAACCACAACTACTATAAACAAAGGAAGAAAACATTAAACAGAATTCCAAATTATACCTAATATCTTCCACCCTCTTTTGCTCTTCTAAGTAAATGTATTTTGGAACTAAATTGAATAAGTAACAAATTCTTCAACCTACCTCCCCTTCTTCTGTGTATTTCCAAATCTCTTATTTTTATTGAAATACCTCCTTTTTTCTCTCCCTGTCTTGTCTTTTGCTTTTAAATCTTTTCATTTCCTCAAGTATTGTAGCCCACTCTACGCCTAATCCCCTTGATATTTTTTTATTATTACTTTTTGAATAATTACGAAATTTCATTTTTTGGGCCCTTTTCTTTGTCAATGTTGATAATGAAGGGCGATTTGAAATCTAGTTAAATATTACCACTTTGACTTTCATGTATTTTACCCAGACTATTCCCGTGAAACTCCGGATTCTATAGGGTTGATTAACCCCGTCGTCCCCACAAGGGACGATAATGTTCGGGGCTGCCCCGCCGCGGCTTGCCGCTTGTCCCGTGCTCGGCCCTCCCTGCGGCGGCCACCCGAAACCCTTCGTGGTTTGGCGCTTTTCTCGCGTTCCTTTTTGTTTTCTCCTTCCCCTTCTTCTCTCCCTCTCGTTTGCCCTGGTAAAATAATTTTTTATTAATCGCCGACCTCGGCAAAGTATAATCCCTCCGAGAAAACTCCTCAAGAACCTAGGAGCGATCTTCATATAAAGAAGCCTTTATAAAAAATATTTTTATTAAAAAGCAATTGCTATGAAACCTGAATAAAATAGATTAAACATAAAAGTTCTTTATAAATATAAATAAAAATTTAACTACGCTGTGTTGTTTCATTTATTCGAGCCCTTATATATATTTCCTCGATTATTGTTATTATATCGTTTGTTGTTGGCCAACCGAAACAAACGAACTCGACTCCCTGACCCCGCCTAAGGGTTACTATGCATCGGCTACCAGTGTTGTGACCCGTCACGGCCGGGGCGGGCGGGGCGTTAGTTTGACATATATATATGTTGAAGCTGAAAATATAGTACATATTTCTGCTTAACCTAGTTTCAATGTCATCAGCACTAGTCTGGGTTTGAACCCAATCTTTATTAACTGCCACCTATCTCATAATAGGTGGTAGGATATTTTAAGCAATATTATAATCTTTTATATTTCATTAATCTTATTTTATAATTAAAATTAACCTTTTTATATTAGTTTATTTATTTTATATTTGTAAAAATATATATTGTGTTTCTTTTATTAAATTGAATTGAATCCTAGATATCTATAAAATGTTACAAATATTTCAAATTCTTTATTAAAGTTCATTTTTCTTCGATTAATCAATTGGTAACATTTTATATTTATCTTTTAATCAATGTCATTAGAGAGTCAATTATTTGAACAATGTAATAGTTGAAAGGTTTTGTAAATTTCTGCTTAAGTTTATGTCAAATATAAGTTTGAAAGTCATTGTACCAAATTACTAAATTTTTTCTGAATAAAATCTACATTTTGTTAATCTAAGCCTTAATCAAATAGATTTTAATATGCTTGTTGTTGTTTTTTTAATTAGAAAATCAACCTTTGGAGCATGTTAACACAGAATTATAGATTTCCCTCCAAAGCAGGCACCAACCTCAGAGGACCACTGAGAGCAATTTCAATTGGCAGTTGGCACTGTAGATTGAATCCTGTAGATAAAACCAGAACACATAAATAGTGGAAAATTATTGAAGGTGATTATTATTGAGTTTTATCTGAAAAAAGTAGTTTAAATTTACAGTACATCATGATTAAAGAAATGACAGGGTAAAAAGATTGGCAATGTACCCTGGAGCTCTGTTTCCACCAGCCCATCTAAGCCTTTCCAGTGCTTTTAAAATCTAGCCGAAGACTGTCCATGTCAAGGAAGCCTGCAAATGATCTGACTGTACAAATGTCTGTTTCAAGCCATAGAATGCCTACTGAATGATTCTGAGGTAACATCCAATTCACCGCAAGCTATTGATTCTACTTTACTTGTTTTCCAAATCAATATTAATTTATATTTTATATATCTGTGTAATGTTTATATGGCTTGGTTTAAAATGTGTCTTTTAATTTTTCTCTTAAATTTAAAATATCAATTCGTTTAAAAATCTCACATTTTTTTGATGCGGCAAATTAAGTTAACTTTTGTTGGTTTATTTAGAATATTTGACTTACTGAAATCACCAAGTACAAAACTCAGTGAGTAACTAACTTTAAATCCTCTCCCTCATTTTTTTTAAACTTAAAAATCATTATAGGAGTCTTATTTCCCTTAAATTAATTAAGAGAAAAGCTTGTTTAGTTTTGTACCTTTTATATTATAAATTTATTTTAAATTCATTTATGATTGAAATTATTTTAAATATCTTAATATTACCTCCAACTTAAAATTGCCCTCGTAATTAAGTTGATTAGCTAAACCTATTACAATTTCTGTAAAACATATGTCTTGAAAGAAAATCATTGAAAGCCCATTTATCATAGAATTTTATCAGTATATATGTATGACATATATTTTTATTTGTCAGAAAAATATTAAAATTATGATTTACAATTTATTATGATATATGTTTAAACTTCACCATAAGTGAGTTTGATATCCATTGCTCCATCTATGTTAATTAAAGACAAGTCCTATTTTGTAATCTTCCATGATGAGTTATTTGAAATATTTGTAATGTCTAGAAAACAATTTATATTTTAGTTTTAATTCTTGCCTTTCCTTTTATAGTGTAATTTCTGATCGATTCAGTAATGTCCTAAGGTTTCTGGGACTTTCGATATGTCAGGGGGGGGGGTTATTTTAATCAGGAATTAAGTTATTAATTTTGTTAGTGATACACTATATATATATATATATATATATATATATATATATATATATATATATATATATATATATATATATATATATATATATATATATATATATATATAAAAAAAGCAAGGCATTATGTATTTATAGCTACAACCATTCATTTAGTATTAGTATTTTGTTTTGCTACTTACTCATCAGGACATTTGGACATTTAACTATGACTAGTCCAATCTTTCACCCTCCCTCAAAGTAGACATAGTTCATACCAATGAATCCATTTTTGGGCATTGCCATTTAAGATTTATATGGAAAGGCCAGCACATCAAAATATTATTATGATTATTTAGAGACATGTTTTGGCTGGAGGGCCAACATTTCTCATCATCTAGTTGCATTTACTAGGAGTTTCCTTTAGCAAAGCCTCCCAGAGGTTCATAACTGACCTTATTTATTTTTGTTGTAATCTATAATAGCATACTGCCTTCTTCATCATTTTATATTTTTATTTAGCAAACCTGAAATGCTCTCTGCCATGATGGCATGTCCTTCACAAACAAATTTTGTAATTAATTAATTCTGACTGTATAATTGTCAATTATTTATTTAAGAACTATTTTGCTTCCCACACTCATTATATACAAATGATTTTAAATGTAATAGTGTTTTAAATGCCCATCTTTCATGTCTTGTATATTTATATATAAAATAGATTCGTTTGTAATCTTTGAAAGAGGGCTAATAATATTTTATTGCTGATTGATTTTGGCAGACCAATTAACAAACTTTTACTTTGTTGTCAAAGCCACATCAAAACCAATTAAAGAAAATAACCAAATTGTATAAACAAAGACTTAACTTATTTTGTACTAAATTCCTTAATAAATTTCTATAATATTGTTATTTTACATAAGCTTACTTTGTCATCACTTCCAATCTCTAAGGTTAATTACTCTATTTATGTAAATATATCTTTGATTTAAATTCATTTATTTGTAATGTTGCCATAAAAAATTATCATTAATATGGTTCAAACCATTAGTAATCGATCAAATCATATCTATACCATTCTGCAATCGTCAGAATCCATTAAATCATTAATTTTTCATATAAACCCTTTATTATTTTGAGTCTCTATGTGAACCATGACCTCCAGCTGGGAGGGAATAAAACCAAGCACTTCTAGTATCATCACAAAAGTTATCCATTAGTCAGAAAGGCAATAGTTTAGGCAAATAGGTTAGGATTCATACTTGTCCTGACATATGTATCTTGTGCATGGTTGGATTCAATGTACTTTTGCTTGGATTATTGGTCTTGATGAATAAATACATGATTTTGACCGGCACAATATATATATATATATATATATATATATATATATATATATATATATATATATATATATATATATATATATATATATATATATATAAACAAAAAAAAGACTTATAAATCCAATAAATAATATTATATTTCAACCAGAGGACTGGTTTTCATATATATATATATATATATATATATATATATATATATATATATATTGTAACGATATATAAATATGTTGTTACATTAATTTAAAATAACAACTTAATAAAAGTTCAGCAAATAAAAGTAAAAAACTAAACGCTAAAATTAAAATATTGTTAAACGTATATATTCTCACAGATGCTAAACTTTAAAAATATTTTTTTCATAAACAAAAAAAAAAAGTATTTGAACGTATTTTTTTAAATAAAAAAATACAAGGTTGAAATATAAAAATATTTTAATAAAAAAATAATGTAAGTTAAAGTAAAAACAGGTATTAATTAATTCCTGTAATCTGTAAATGGAAATGATGTTTATTAATTATCTAAAAGCTGTGTAATTAAAAAGTCAGATGAAAAGTTAGATAAGGGAAGAAAAAAATTTTAGCTTGACCAATGAAAGCACTAAGCCTTGGCTCGGACCCTAACGAAAGTGATAGACTAGTGACGTTTTGTTCATTGAATCCTTGTGGATAATATAAAAAGGGAAATACAGTTTTTTCGGACAGTTCCAGCATTGTGTGTTTGAGAGATGTGGTATGACGCACATACCACCCTCTCTATAAAAAAAAATGAAAAGACTGTGATACCTTGAACCAGCTATTGCCATCTCCAGAACATTACCTTCCAATGGAGGCGTCACGGGAATTGAAAGCAGAGGCCTGGACTCTTATACGATAAGCGATATGAAATGAACAATTGTTAAAATCAATCAAGAACTTTCGTCAAGTTTTACAAATTGATAAACAAGCCAACTGAAATGTTAAAACGGACTCTTATCTGACTTTTGTAAGTCTTTAAATCAAATTAATAATGTTTAATTTTATATGTTTTCCGATTGATAAACATCATTTCAATTTTTTTTTTCTTATTGTAAAGATTGGTTAAATGTATGAAATTTAAGTTGTTTATAGACGCTTGCATGGATTCGTTTGCAGTTAATTATATTTTGGTTTTCATATTTGATCAAAATATATAGACATTCGATAAATAATGATACCTTACAATGAGTATCTAAAATGTATTTATTCGGATGTCTTTTAAGTTATTGGTGACAACGCAAGTATCTTATGGTGAATACTATTGGGTTACTTATAAGTTTCCCTCTGCAATTGTCGGTATCAATAATTTTGTATTTTGATCGTTTATGTTTATTTTGAAATGTTTTTGACCGTGGAATCTATGTAATCGCTCTATACCCAACATTTTTAAACAAATCTGTGTGAACGTATTTAAATGTTAAAATTAAGTAGGGCATGAATGGCTATATAGTTTGTAAAGTTATATTAAGGGAGGGTAATCTTAGGTTATTCATTTCGTAGTTGAATTGGTTCAATGGATTGGATATATTTGTGTAATTAGTAGATGTAGTATGAGATCCGCTACAGGCAGGATTATAGATATATGCCACACACCCTCTGTTTGCCTATGGATGGGTTTGTAAGTCGGCAGAAGACCGCAGTCCATTCCTATGGAGTTTTTTGTTTATTGATCTACTTGCTAACAGATGTCACATTCCTGTTGGTGGAGAGTCAATCTCTTCTCTATTTCTACTTATTGTTCAGATGTACATTCCTGACAATATAGTATTTTGTGTTGTCGTATCATGCTACATTGAATACATGAATGTATCGGATGGATTGGCGCCAGTTGATTGCGAAATTTGTTGCCTAAGGTTAAATCAGGGAAGAATATTTTCTTTTCAAATACAGACCTATGTAGTCCATTCATACTCGACCCTCTAAATAAATAGTAAACTCATTATTTGCCATCTACTTAAATTTAGAATTAAAGATCAATATAAAATTATAAACGTTAAATTTATTCCTCAAAATTTAAATATTATTTTATATGTGCGTAAATAAATATTTTTATGTGTTAATTTCTGGCAGTGGCTTTTATTCTTTTATAGTTAAGATATAAAATTTATAGATTTTTATCTCTGCGTCTCCGCTGAGCTAGTGACTTGGGCTAATGGTCGGAATATTTAAAGAAGGTGGAATCTTAGCAACGCGTATCTGCCTACTTTATAATTTTTTCTAGGCTCAAATGCCTAGATGGCGCCCTTTGTAGTGCAGATATTGTTTTTGCAGTTAGATTCGATCTTCACTTTCATTCTGATTGGTACAATATATATATATGTCTTGTTGAATGAATACATGATTTTGACCGGCACAATATATATATATATATATATATATATATATATATATATATATATATATATATATATATATATATATATAATTTTATAATTCAACACATTCCTTAAAACTAACGGATAATAAAATGACTTATGTAAAAGCAAATGATCCCAAAATAAATACTTCTTTCTTATAAAACTAGATGTCATTAGATAGCTTGAATTCTTGCTCTCAGATATCTTTACTTAATGCATGCAAAATAAAAAAAACAATAAGAGTATAGCTTAAACTTTGTAAAGGTAGAAAGAAAAATAATTTTATTGCACACAATAATTTGAATTGCATAGTTTATAAAAATATAAAATATGTTGTTATCCTTTCTGATTTGTCTTTTGTATAGGGTTTTAAATAAATAATTTGATTGTTTTTATAGTAAACTGAATAGAAAATCTTAAATATGTTTGTGAAAATTGGGAGGTATTGCAATTTAGAAAGGTTGGTGATTATAATGTAAATATAAATAGAGAGGAAAAACTATTGTTTTCCATTTTTCATTCCGTTATCAAATGATGATATAATTTAAAAGTACATGTAAAAATATGTGTTTCTCCAACATGTTGTAAAATGAATATCCATGTCTATAATCAGTAAGATGTTTTCAGGTAAAACTGATAGACCTATTGTTTGGAAAAGATCCATTGAGTTCAGTGTTATGTGTGTAAAACAATGAGTTGGGTATAAATAGGTCAAAAACAAACAAACAAATATTTAGTCTAGTCTATTCCATATTTCAACTTAAAATGCAGAGTGTTTCTAAGTAAAGAGGAGAAATTGCTAAATAACACATGTATGTACTGAGTAACATGGGAATAATATGGATAATAATATCTTTCTGACTGTTTTAAAGTATTTCTCAATACTCTATTTTGACAAACTCTGAGAATCTTAACTAATGGAAACTATTTATTATGTGTAATAAGGGCACTCAAAACTGTGCAAATCAAAACACCATGTGGTGTAATCTCATCTGGTGTCAAATACCAAAATTTGCTAGAAACCAACCATTACCACCTTTAATCATACTATGAAGAAAGATGTGAACTGTATCCTAAGACATACTGTTTACCTAACTAATGTCATAAATGCCCAAAGAGAACAACTACCCCATTCTGGATAAACTAATAAAGATATTCATAAATATATGAACAAATGATATCTGCAGAAAATCTTGATTTTGAGCATTTCAAAGTTTCCACTTGATAAAATTTTATCAATATGATTGTTCTAAGGCCTTCAATTTAAAATATTTCACATTTATGATTTATGTTTGCTGTTTTGTATTATATTTATTACACTTCTTCTTAGTTGCAAAGACATATGCAACAAAGTTAAATGTTTATGGTTAATAAATTGTTAAATTATTTTCATTGTTAATTTTGTTTATGTTTGCTTATCAAACTCATTCCAAATATCATGCTATTAATATCCACAACTCTGAGAAATCATGCAATATACTGGAGGACATGCAGGAATAATGGTAATCATGCATAAATGATGATGGGGTGAATCAGTTTTCCAAAAGTAAATAAATATTCTATTTAGAAGGTAGGTTAAGGTCTTTAAAGTTTTGTTTTTTAATTAATTAAAACTAGAAAAACACATTGAAAGACATTTGGAAGTAATTGTACTTAGTTTAACTGTCATACTATATTATAAGTCATCATCATCATGACAGATGTTCAGTTAATATTGTTGTATATATTTGAAATTAATCATTTTTATTTGAATACCATAATATTTGCACTATTCAAGACCATAATTACCGTACAGCATACTAAATCAATAAAAATTCACTATCATTTTGTTTATCAATAGTTCCTTTTTTTCAAATAAAGAGTGGGCGTCTTTTATACTAAATTCATAGATACTTAGATTAGCAATGGATTAGTGTATAATTTATTACTATACTTTATAAAAAAAAAAATATTTATAAATATTTAAATATTTTTGCCAAAAATTTTAAATTTCTAGCTTTTTATTTTCAAAAATTATAACATTTTTTTTTTTTTTCCTTTAACATTTTAAAAGTTATTTGATTAACTACGTATAAAATTTTTATACGAATGGAGATTTGTTTATTTTAGTTAAAAGCAAATAAAGCCGATTTTGGAAAGTAGCTGATTTGAAACTTAATGAATTTTTACCAAATATTAAATACTTTTTTAATAAATACACTACTCAATAGATTATTGCTTCTAAAAATGTCATATTGATTTTTTTTAAATGTAATTATCATTATTATTAATGTTAATATTTTTATAAGTTTTTTAATAGTGTAAACGCATATATATATATATATATATATATATATATATATACATAAAAGCAACCAATTCTTACCAACATCATATATATATATATATATATATATATATATATTGCCACGGGAACAAGCTATATCATACATTATTTATAATGCAGCTGAGGATAGTCTTTATCTTTCACCATTAGATACATATCATGGCCTAGTCATTAATATCGAGAATTGTGAAACAGAGTACATCCATCCATAACATATTATAGGACAATGTTAGATGACCCAGTAGCTCTTAAAATTGTTATAATTTCATAAGAATAAATGTTAAAATTATATTCACTAGTAAATATTGTTTTCATAAATATAATTAAAAAGTTAAAGGAAGATTATTACTATTATGGATGATTGTATGAAATTAATGGATAATTCTCTAGAATCAAATAAATATTTTCATATTAATGGATTTTAAAATTCTTTATACTTAATTTTGAAATGGTAACACTTTTATTCCTCAAATATAAATTAAATCCATTTATTAGTTTTAATATTTAAACATATGTCTTAGCAGTTTAGTACTCTACTTGAAAAAATATGTAAAACTATTGCACACTGACGTATATTATTTTAAAGCAAGTTGTATCTTAAACAAATCTCATTAACAATATGTTTTAATATAATTAATTAATGAGTAATACGATTTTTCTGCAGGTGAATATAATTTGATTTAATCTGTTAATGAGGTGTGACTGAATAAGATAGTGCTCTTCTCAAATAAATTATATTTTTGAGTATATCTAATGGGTTGAATCTCATACCACATTTGCTGTTTCATGCATTACAAAGATGCTGCTATTTTTTCTACATTTTTAAAGACTATCTATGATTTTACAATATTTTTCAAACAGACATAATTTTAACTTACTAGTTTAAAATATTCTGAAGAAGTCGGCATTATATGGACTTTTTGTATGAGTGACTGTACCCTATTAGCATGATAGGCCATAAGGAAATCAGTCTGAGAATAAATATAAATAAGAATTTGTAATTTTTTAAGTGTGTCATTTAACCCAAAGGAAAATAACTAAATATTTTAGATTTGTAAAGAAAAAAATTACTTTACAGTAATGTATTTAGAAATTAAAGGTTATAATGCAATATTTTGTAAAATATTTATTTTTAAACCAAAAACTGTAACTGTAATAAAAGATTGTCTCTGAAAACAATTTATTTTTTAAAAACCATCTTTTAAAATGTTGTTATAAAAAGCTAAAGATGTTTCTATAGGATAAAATAAAATTCAATTTGTGGAAACAGGCAAGAAAATATATTTTTAAGAAAATTGTAATAGTAATGAAAAATACACTAACTTTTACTTTTTTTTTATTATTTGATAACAAATAATCCTAAATTTATCTTATTTTAATAATATAAAATTCCAATATCTAATATTTTATTATAATAACTTTTTGAGTAGATAAATTGCATCCAATGATGATGAAAGTCATTGTTATAAATAGAAACTTTATTTAGATATTAATTTTAACACATTTAAAGAATCAAATATTAAGTTTTAAAATACCTATTACTTGAAAGCTTACATGTATATTAAATGATGTTAAGATTATGCATATATTATATAGAAAAATGATTTAAATTATGAAAAACAAAGGTTCAAATATAGACATACATTAAGCAATGACTCACTAGGTTACATTCAAAATAGAAAAGTGGAGTAGGCTGCAAAAATGAATAAAAATAAATGTTAAAAAACTAATTTTTGATGGGTTTGATAAAATATATATTGTATCCTAAGCATAGCTTATAATGGGTGGTTCAATCATAGATAATCATCTACTAACTTTTAGTCAAACCAACTTGCTACTTTAAACTATAACAACAACTAGCTCATATGAATATAAATAATAATAATAATAATAATAATAATAATAATAATAATAATAATAATAATAATAATAATAATAATAATAATAATAATAATAATAATAATAATAATAATAATAATAATAATAATAATAATAATAATAATAATAATAATAATAATAATAATAATAATAATAATACAACTATTAAGCAACCACTAAGATAATAATATATTTCTTAACTAATCAATTCAAATTCCATCTCATTACCAATTGGATTAATTTAAATACTAGCTCAATCTTTTACAAATGGTTCAGTTATATATTAAAAAAAATTGTGAGACTCATAATTAAAAGCATCTAGTAAGGGACATAGTTTGTTTAACATTAAGAATATACTCAAAGGATATATTCATAATGGCATAGGAATATCACCACACCTAATTCTATAAACAATAAATAATATTCCCATGGCACACATATTAAAAGTACATGACACTTAATGTTATTAAAATTAAAGAATTAGACTACTGTACTTTTATTTAGTTAATAAAATAATACATTATTACTTAAATCAAATGCATAACACAACTATAATCTTAATCTCAGATTCTTATAATTATTGTTCTTACAATTAACACATTAATTGATATAGCTACATATAATAAGGAATTTTACATACTCTTAGCTATATAAAAACAATAACAATCAATAAAAATAAAAATAAACATCACATGATCACTGTTTCTTATGTTTGCTCACAACTGTTATTAAACAGGCAAAACTTTCCATACAGTAGATAGGGATATTTTGAACAAGTCTTCTGGCATCCATTGATTACTCTGGCTTTCACTGAAAGGCACTGCTGTATGAAGAGATTTACCTGTTTAATAAAAATAAAACTAATAATAATTCTTATAACAATACTCATTTAACTATTTTACTAATCAGCTAAAATAAACATTATAAAATTTGGTAAATAATATTTATTATATTAAATAAACTCAAAATAATTTCATCTTATTGTTCATCATATTTATAATTGTATTCTCTACATGAAAAATTAAAATATATCAGTTTTTGTTATAACTATTGAATAGGATATTAAAAAATTTGAATGGTACAATTCTTAAGATTTAATATGTAATATTTTCAATAATCATAATATAATAATCGTACTTTATCTTCTTTAAATTATGTGCAATCATATAAAGATACAATCAATTCTTATAACGCATGTGTGAGGTTAGGATAATTCATAATGACTTGGACACAACAAAAAAATAAATTTTCAGGACATTACTTTAATTTTAAAGCAAACAATGGTAATTTATTATAAGGAATATATTTCTTTAAAAAATTTACAAATATAATATTTACAAAATTAAATTACTTAATATTCAAAATAATTACATTAAAAAATATTTATATAAAAATATAATTTCCAATTCAAATATTTTCTATTACTTGAAATTTAACGTTTTTAAAAATATGCCAGCATTTTTTTAAAAACGTTTATTACATATTCATTTAATATATCATTTTCATAGAATCAAAATATTCTTCTATGATAATCATAACACCTTTTTCTAGATCTATAAGCATTAATACACTTTAAAATTACTATTACATTAAATATGTTAATAAATAATTGCAGATTCATAAATAAACTATTATTTGATAATGAAGCATTTATGTAAATAATTCTATGAAATTTTTTTATTCATTATCTAAATAGTTTATTTGTTCTATTATGCATTACAAAAATATATATATATATATATATATATATATATATATATATATATATATATATATATATATATATATATATATATATATATATATATATATATATATATATATATATATCCCAAGTACATAAAAGTCAAGCTTGCAAAAGCTCTCAATAGGAGACAAATAATTTAAAAGCAAATTATTTTGGGCGTAGTGTTAAAAAAGACAACCATAAAAAGAAAATAGAAGTGAACTGTGCCAAGGATTGTGTCATAAGATCTTCCATAGATTTACTATAAAATAAGACCAAAGCTATGGTATAATATCGCCAATGCCTGAAGAGGATATACCATTGTTCCTTGAATTAAATCAAACTGATTTACAAATATAGTAACAAACAGATATCTTCAAAAACATATGTTCTTGTCATTGCAGCTGTTATTACTATGTGATTATTCATATAATATGTGAACATGGATGGGCTGCTTACCAAGATGAATTAGCCAGCATGGTGAGTTTATTGGCTTTTTACCTCTGAGTTTAAGATCAAGAAATTTCATGGTCTTTCTTCTCAGTTGCCTGACAGGCAGTGGTTGGTGGCTGAAGGTGGAGGGTGCTCAGAATCCCCTGAGTGTAGACCCAGGTTGCCATTTGATGACAACTTTTTATTTCAGTACTTACAACTGCAGATCATTTTCAAGTGAAGGAAGATTGCAAGAATTAAAAAAAAATATGTCTTAAATTAAATGGGACATTATTGGACTTTGTGAAGTTAGAAGAAAAGATGAAGATACAATTGATTTAAAAAGTGGACATGTACTCTATTATAAAGGCACAAATATTGAAAAACAAGTGGAGTTGGAAGCATTATAAATAAAAAGTGGAAGAACATCATTGTGGAAATTGATGGTGTATCTAACAGAGTGGCAAGATTAGTTATACAATGTAATAGCAGATACCAAATGCAGATAATTAAGGTTTATGCACCAACAAGTTCTCAAAATGATAAAGTAGTAGAAGATTGTTATATGGATATATAAAAGGCTTTTGATGACACTAAACAACATTTTGAAGTTGTTATAAATGCTACAATTTGTAAACAAATGAGGGATGATGAAAGTGATATAGTTAATTTTGGTTATGGTAATAGAAATGAAAGAAGACATAGACCTGTGGAGTTTGAAGTAAGAAAAAAAAAACTTTATATCATGAATTCTGATTTTGAGAAAAAATATTAAAAGGAAATGAACAGGGAAGCATCCAAATGAAGGTAGTGCAGAATTGGATTATATTTTGACTAACAGAAAATATATATTTCAAGATTGTAATGTTCTTAATAAATTTAACACAGTAATGTGATCATCGATTAGTAAGATGTACGATATGTGTAAATGCAAAACTAGAGAAACAAAAATTATTAAAAAAAAAAAAAAACAATATTTACAGTTCATATTCCTAATCTCCAGAAACATTCTAATGAATTTAAATTAGAACTTACAAATCCATTGAAGCATTAGTAGATTTTGAACATGATTCAGATTTGAATGAAGTTAGTATGAAAATACCTAATACACTTTTAAAATTTCAACAAAGATAGCTGGTAGAAAAAAGCAGCAATTGATCAATAATTTTTTTACTGAAACTAGAGAATTTATGAAGAAAAGAAGGCACAGGAAGATATACAAAAATGGTCCATGAAAAAGGATTGAATATTTCTAATTTTGTAAAATGTGGTGAAAATGATATAAGAAAGTATAACTGTGAACCAGCAAGGAAAGCTGTAGAAGAAAATATGTCTCAAGAATGTAAACAACATTTTGTTACTGGTAGGAAATTTATATCTGCAACAAGAAGGAAATATGGAATTATTACTGGAAAAAGAGATGGCATCATGAAATGGGGAGAATATTTTTATCAAGAATTATATAGTAATAAAGAATAAGTAACTCATATATATATATATATATATATATATATATATATATATATATATATATATATATATATATATATATATATATATATATATATATATGTCTTCCAAATTGCCCAGAATTTTAAATGAAGAAGTGAGACATACAATTAAATATATGGAGAAAAAAATGACTTCTGGTACTAATGGAATTACAATTGATATATTAAAAGCAGCAGTGAAAAAATAGAAAAAAAGAATAGCAATGTTATATACCAAATGTCTAAATGATAAAGACGTACTACATGATTGGAACAATGCAGTATTAATATTAATATTTAAGACAGGTGATAAAGAAGATATTATAAATTTACAGACCTATCAGCCTTTTATCAGTTTTATACATAATTTTTACAAAGATAATAACCACTTGTCTACATAGACCAATGGATTTCCATCAACCAAGAAAACAAGCTGGATTTAGAAGTGGATTTAGTACAGTAGATCATATCCAGATATGGGGAGAGAAGTGACAGAAAGGACAAATGAATATGTGTTGCCATTATGTTTTGGATTTGCAGATTGTGAAAAGGCATTTGATTCTATAAACACTTCTTCAGTAATTAAAGCATTGGATCATCAAGGTATAGATCCAGGATATTGTCATATTTTAAATAATATTTATGAAAATGCAAATACAGCAATTAGATTACACAATGATCCACAGAAAGTCAACATTGAGAAAGGTGTAACACAGGTTGACACTTTCTATAGCAGTGCTGCAAGAAGTATTTTATGTATAAATATTGGAAGCTAAACGATGAAAGTAAATGGAGATTATTTAAGTGATTTAGATTTTTCAGCATAATGTAGTTGTTTTCACAATTAATGCTTTAGAGCTGCAGGAAATGTTGCAGGAGTTATCAGATGAAAGTAGGACTAAAAATAAATGCTAAAAAGGACTTAATTAATCGATTTTCTCAAAATATGAAGGTAAATATTGATTATGATGAGTTTGATGAAGTTAATAGTTACAAATACCTTGGTGAGATTATTAATACAGATGGAAACATAATGGATGAATTTAATCTTAGAATTAAAATTGGTCGGAGTGCTTTGGCAGAAATAATTAGATCTAAAAAGAAATATGCATATGTGTTTAAAAATGCTTTTTTTAATAAATGTGTTTTACCAGTTCTTACTTATGGATCTGAGACTTGGAAACATAACAGAAGAGCAATACAGAGACTTCAGACCATTCAAATAAGTATGGATAGATGCATGTTGTGAGTAACAAGAAGAGATTGAAAATGCAATGTATGGGTATGAGAAAAAACAGGTGTTACTGACCTCATTGAAAAAATTATAAGATTGAAGTGGAGTCGGGATGGACATATTGCTAGAAAAAATTATAATAAATGAGCAATTGAAATCTTAAACTAGTTTCCAAAAGATTGTAAAAAACCCAGAAAGAGAACACATGCTATATGGATGGATGAAATAATAAAGTGTGCAGATATGTTATGGAGAAGACAAGCTAAAGATCAGAAAAGATGGATTGAACTTGGAGAGACCATCATCCTGCAGTGGATTGATAATGGTTTATGATATATATATATATATATATATATATATATATATATATATATATATATATATATATATATATATATATATATATATATATATATATATATATATATATATATATATATATATATATATATATATGATCAATAGATGAGCTTTATCAAGACCTCCAAAACAAGCATATTCTGTTTACATAAACATCAGAGTCAATATTCACTGTCTCTTTCATTTTGCTCCACCCTCATATCAGCTGATTTCAAGGTGATTTGCTCTCATAAGTGAAAGGATAGGGGTTAAAAACTAGACCTAAACACTAACTCCAAGTGTTTATGCAAAACGTTTCTATCAGTTTGCAAGCATAAATTTTTTGGACATGTTAATGTCTTCAAACTCAGCCTATCAAACCAGATAGCTATATGGGTCTGATATCAGTTCAGTTTCTTTACATAGTCAAAGCATCTTTAATCTATATCACTGCAAGAAAACTTTAAAGGTACATTTATGAAAAAGAAAAACAAGTTTTATATACGTAAAACCTGCTATCGCTTGTATTAATGATCAATAAATGGAGCTTTACCAAGACCTCCAAAACAAGCATATTCTGTTTACATAAATGTCAGAGTCAATATTCACTGTCTCTTTCATTTTACTCCACCCACAGATCAGCTGATTTCAAGCTGATTTGCTCTTATCAGGGAAGGGATAGGAGTTAGAAACTAGACCTAAACACTAACTCCAAATGTTTATGCAAAACATTTCTATCAGTTTGCAAGCATGAATTTTTTAGACATGTTAATGTCTTCAAACTCAACCTATCAATCCAATATCTATATAGGTATGATATCAGTTCAGTTTCTCCACATAGTCAAAGCTGGGTCTGATATGAGTGCAGTTTTTCCACATAGTTAAAGCTGCAGAAGCTTTAACTATGTGGAGAAACTAAACTGATATCAGACCCATATAGCTATCTGGTTTGATAGGCTGAGTTTGAAGACATTAACATTTCTTGCAGTGATATAAATTGCAGAAGCTTTGACTATGTGGAAAAACTGAACTGATATCAGACCCATATAGCTATCTGGTTTGATAGGCTGAGTTTGACGACATTAATGTGTCTAAAAATTCATGTTTGCAAACTGATGGAAACGGTTTGCATAAGCACTTGGAGTTAGTGTTTAGACCTAGTTTCTAACTCCTATCCCTTCACTGATTACAGCAAATAAGCTTGAAATCAGCTGATCTAAGGGTGGAGCAAAATGAAAAAGACAGTAAATATTGACTCTGACATTTATGTAAACAGAAACTGCTTGTTTTGGAGGTCTTGGTAAAGCTCCATCTATTGCTAATTAATACAAGCAATAGCAGGTTTTACGTATATAAAACTTGTTTTTCTTTTTCATAAATGTACCTTTAAAGTTTACTTGCAATGATATAGATTGCAAAAGCTTTGACTATGTGGAGAAACTGAACTGATATCAGACTCATATAGCTATCTGATTTGATAGGCTGAGTTTGAAAACATTAACATGTCTAAAACATTTATGCTTGCAAACTGATAGAAACGTTTTGCATAAATGCTTGGAGTTAGTGTTTAGGTCTAGTTTCAAACTCCTAACCCTTCACTGGAGAGAGCATATCAGCTTGAAATCAGCTGATCTGAGGGTGGAGCAAAATGAAACAGACAGTTAAATATTGACTCTGATGTTTATGTAAACAGAATACGCTTGTTTTGGAGGTCTTGGTAAAGCTCCATCTATTGATCATTAATACAAGTGATAGCAGATTTTACGTATATAACACTTGTTTTTCTTTTTCATATATATATATATAAACTTATACTGGTCAAAACACGTTGCTTCATCTAAGATGAGCTGAAAGTCAAAAAATGTACTTCAAATGCAGTCAATTCATAGATTTAGGTCAGGGACCCATATGGATTCGAACCCATTCCCTAAACCCTAGATCAAATAACTAATGAATAGTATAGTGATAGCACACAATAATATTTTATTATATTACAAAATATTTATTGAAGATTCTTTTAATTATCACTAGTAAGAAGAATAATTTATATCTCCAAGTATATACTCTTAAATCCCTGAAAGAATAAATTATGATTGTGAGATTTTTTAAAAAGATTGAAATAATAAAATTAGTAATATTCGGAATTTACACATATTTTTGAGCAGAGCGTAATTTTAATATTCCAGCACTAAAATTAGATCATGAAACAAAGGAAATAATAATTAAGAGATGGTGGTACTGACATAATGGAAAAAAATCAAAATAAGGTCATGCTTCTGGATGAAAATGAAACCTAAAACCCACTTCTTAGGGCAGTGCTTAGAGAAATGTGATTTGATATGGTGTGGACATCACAGACATGCAGAGGTCTATTATACAAAGAAGGTCATGGGAAGCTCAACTATCTTCAGAAATCCATGGTTTTGCTCTTATCACAACCCCCAGGTTGGAAGCACATGCACACACACACACACACATATATATATATATATATATATATATATTGTAACCATATATTTTAGCATAAAATATAATAATTGATGTAACTAGTATAAAAAATTTCTCTGTCTTCTTTGGTGATTTGATTGGCTTGATTTGCACTTTGAACAGATTACTCTCTTATATTATTTTAATAAATTTAAATTTGCTTCGTTCCATATACTAATTCATATCAGAATGTTTAACTTTTTAAAAATTTTGACAACACATTAAATTTGGTAAAATAGTATAAAAAAAATAATATTTTGTTTTATTTGTTTAAAGTAATCTTAAAAATTATTTCATTTGAATTAACAAAAAACCATTTGTTCAATTAAAATAAATTATTAAAAATAAATACAGTAATTACGTATGCGTCTCAATGTAAAAAAAGAAAAGAGCGCGAATTTAAGAGAAGATCGTCTGTTAGTTTTGCTTTTGGAGGGAGAAAAAGAAAAAAAGAAAATGGTAAAAAGGCAAATGGTGTAAATTTGATAAGCTTATTTTAAAATAGTTAACAAGTAAACTGATTACCACAAATTTGCTATAAACGTAAAAATAATATCGTGGTATTTAATTATAAGATGAATTGCTAAATTTAAAAGTCTGTTCAAGTCGGCTGGCCAAGTGGATCAAATCACCGGTAATAATTTCCCAATATTACATTTAAAATGTCGGAGCTTCCCAGTTTAAAAGAATTAATTGCAAGAATTTGGTATGTTTTAAAATGTTTATTGTTCTACAATTTGGAAAATTTAAATAAGTATTTTAATTACAGAAGTTTTATAAATATGAAAATTTGCTTTTTAAAAAAGAAGAAGTTTAAATTAAAGTAAAATGTTAAAGTTATCAACATAGTTTAATATTTCCGTTTCAAATTCTAATAAAAATATAGTATTGATTGATATTTAACTTTATAATGCCAGTAATATATTTGCTAATTAATTTGTTTGTCATTTGGATAATAAACAGTCTTCAAATAATTGATCAAAGCTATTTTCTAATTTTATCGTCAGTGTGGAATGATTAAATAAATTGCTATAATTGTTATTCCTAGATTTAAGCGTGGATAAATAAATATTTAGCATGGATGTAATAAACTTGGAACATTTTTAATAGAGAAATGTAGAAATTAATAACTTTTGAAAAACATTTTCATTTAAGTTCTGCGAGTCATATTTTTGAAATTGTTTCTTGTTTATGGAGCCACGTAAAATCGTTAATCTGATAGTGATTATAATAACTAACACAAATGGATAAAATTACATGTATGGAATTCAACTATAATTATAGCTATTACTTCATACATTTATTGTTCGACACATCGTACATGGATTTCACGGATCATATTTGTCGTTATAAAATGCTCTACAATCTAATTTGTGACACACACACCTGCTAAAATTCATATATTGAACTTTAAAATGCTATACATTTAATTTATATCACACACACACCTCTTAGATTTTATGTATTTGATGAATAATTCATTACTTTAATTTTATCGTTATATGAACTTGCATGTGAAGTTCATAAGTTATATTTTATTAAGTTTAAATTAATAGGGGTTGAATAAAATATTTATTCAAGAGAATAGCGCTTGCGAAAAGGGCTTGAAAAGTACTAAATGAATTCATGAGATGTATCAATCTTTGTGAGGTATTTTGTGAGTCTTTCCAGATTTATATTCCTATGCTAATATTACTTATATTGCATTACACATGTTTTATTTTAAGCAAGATAAGTTAGTACATTAGTTGTCCTGATTAGTGTAACATTTTATTATGCAAGAACCCACATTTGCTAAAGTGTTAGTGTTTTCTGAATGATCAGAGTAACTGAGGAGGATGATTTTGCACTTTAATGTGAAGTAAATAGTAATGTTGTTTTATAATGTTGAAAGGCATTAATCTGTGCCGGTGGTTAATCCGCAGATTATTTAATTGCCATTTTTTGTATTTTACACTCATTCCAGCGCTGGTGGTTAATCCGCGGAATTGTGTAATTATACGTATTACTTTATGATGGTGTATCAATCCACAAAGCGTTTAGTATTATTTAATTCCTATGTGTAGATGAACGCATCCACAGGAATATGTTTTACTTCATAGATATAAGTTGGGCAAAGTATTTTAGTTAATCTGCTAAATCATCTTCTTCCATTTGTAAGCATAATTCATAAGTTAGATCGTCAAATTGTAGCAGGACATTCTATTCAAGTTACTTCATAATAATTAACTGTCGGTTGATTATTATTTACCGGAGTGTAAGTTTACATTTTCATTTTATTTAATGATTACATTATAGCTAAATCCTACAGATATAATATTATTTATTATATTATTATAATTTTACGGTATGGATTTATTGAATCTGGAAATGACGTTAAATACTTCATGAGTTGATGTTGAATTTAGTATAATTTGCTCAAGATTCATTATATCAAATTGAAATAAGGTATGATTAGGTTTTTAAAACCGTACCTATGATATGTTAGTGAAGAAAGTCGATGGAATTATAATTTATTTATTTTATTTGTTTATTTATGTTTTTTTAATTATAACATTGGAATTAATTATTTATTATTCATAAATTTGTAAATAAACGTTGATTTATAATTAAACTTACTGTGCCGTTGCTATGTGTCATTCTTAAAATCAGAAATCATAAACCTTGGATAGAGCATACATTGAAGTACATACTATCGTCAACATGATATAAGAGTTTAGTGATATTTTGAGAAAACATTTGGATGCTTTTAGTCTTTGGTAGTTTATGATGTGTAGGGTACAATAAAATCCCATTTACCTTTTCCATCATTTTGGCTTTGCGTAGTTGATTCTAGTATACAATACAAATTGATTAGTAAACCTGTAAACAGATTTACCAAATAATGATATGATTGAATATATTTACTTAACATTTTAAATTGTCATTTGTCAGTATAAAAAGAGTCTCAGTGATATAGTAAACTATAAAAAAGAACCCAAGTATTTATGTTTATTTATTGCAAAGCTTTACCTGGACTAGCATTTGTATTAAAAATCATATAGATGGTTTAAAATTTCATAATCTTATGTAGTTTCACAAATTATGCCATCTTGTACATGGTCGGCCATCGGGTCTCATACAATAAAAATCGCAAATTAAGGTTTGTAACATAATAACATTGCACTTATAATTTGTTTACTGTATTTTATCATACTACTATGATAGGTCATCGCGGTACACCCTGGCTGCGATCAAATTAAATCATAAAAGTTTATGTTAGATCATTAGTTTGGTCTGTGGTAAGTTGCTCCAGATGTTGGTTGTGGTCCTTGGTGCATAAAATAGATAGCATAATATGCTTTTGGATACAGCTCTTAATAGCTGACAATGTGTAGCGGGAATTGATCAGTGATCGAGGTTACGATTCTCAGTGCACTGATGTTTTGGTGATATTATGTAGTTGACCACACTTTAGAGGGTTACAAATTTTTGGCGCCACAACGTGGTCGGCCCGATATGTAAGGGTTACAAATAGAGTTGGGACAACAATCGAACGGTTACAAATTTTTGGCGCCACAACGTGTTCGGCCCGATATGTTGAGGTTAGACAGTCATTATAAGTGTGCAATTACAGTTTTTAGCACTTTATAAACATGCGACTTGATTAATTGATTGTTGCAGAGTACAATATGGTAATGTGTGAACTGAATTAATTAATGATTGTTGATTACAATTTTAATTTCCCATATTACAAGAATATTATCATGTGACAAATGCTCTATCATGGTGATAAAATATTGTATGTTTTATTGCTATATATTTCTCCAAATTAATTATATAAGATTTCTGATGACAATAGCAATCGTATTCCAAGATATACCAATATTTATGATTGAATTGGGAGAAGTTGAAATTATCAAGGGTTTATAAAGTAGTTGTTGTAATACTGCAAATATTTAAAGTGGGGGTTCAGATTATTTTAGTGTGAATGTGATATATACCATCTGGGATAGATTATTGGTGGTGAGGATTTAGTGGTTGGTCGGCTTGAACAAGATTTTAATTGATCATTGTTATTAAAACACATATTTTAGGAAAGTAAAAATTTGGTTTCACAAAATATTGAAATAGTTGTTATAAAATACCCAAAATGAGTGATTCTGAAGAAATTAGTTATCCTGAAACAACCCAAGAAGTTCCTGATTTTGATTTCCAACAACGGTTTATGTTGATGCTTCAACGTATAGAGATTGGAATGAATGAACAGTCTCTAAAATTGAATGAACAGTCTCTTTCCCAAAAAGAGATGACTGAAAAATTAAATGAACAGTCTCTTTCTCAAAAAGAGATGACTGAAAAATTAAATGAACAGTCTATTTCTCAAAAAGAGATGACTGAAAAATTGAATGAACAGTCTATTTCTCAAAAAGAGATGACTGAAAAATTGAATGAACAGACTGAAAAATTAGATAGTTTTGAGAATAAAATGGCTGAAGTTCAGGAATTTGTGAAAGAAAAAATAGAAGCTGCTAGGGTAAAAACAATGGAGGAATTTAATCAAAAATTTCAATCCCTAGAAAATAGTTGTAAGGCAGCTAAAGGGGAGTCCGATATTAAATTAGAAGAAATTAAAGCTAATTTCTTCGATTATAAAAAGCACTTGGAAGTTCAGATAGAAGAAATTGGAAATAAGTTTATAACCCACGAGGAGAATGTGGACACTAAACTCAAGGTGCTTGATGTGGCAATGGGTGACTCAAGGAGTCAGTTGGCACAAATAGTTAGTGAAATGAACTATAAAGTTCAAGAAGTAGAGTCTCAATCTGCTAAATCTATTGATAAAATTAAAACTGAAATGGAAGGTAAACTTCAGAATATGAATGAGAGTCATTCAACTTTTGAACAAGGCATATTTAAATCCATGAGTGAATCTGTAACAGAGAGCAGAGCAGAATTGGGTAGCATTAAAAAGATTTTGGAGGAAACTATCAATAGGTCTAAAGTAGAAAATAAAGAATTAAAAAAGACTAATGCTAAATTTAGTGGAGATTTAGAAATGATGCAAAAAGAGTGGAAGGAAATGAGGGATAAATGTCAAGAGTGGCCAAATGAATCAAATGAGTTTAAAGAAGGACAGAAACTAGAGGCAAAGATTGAAAATCTTCAGCTAAAAATGTTAGAAATTCAAAGGGCTCAAGAGAAAAATGATAATTTCATTGGTCAAAACACCAAGTATTATGTAGAGGGGGCAGAGACCTCTGTTAAAGAAGTAGTTGTATCGGATGGTAATTTTACTGGTATCCGCACAACTCCCATTTTCCAAAAACCATTAGAAATTGAATCTGTGGCCAATGATGTCAAGAACACAGATATGTCTATGGGTGGATCTACAGCTCTTAAATTTCTAAAGATTAAGCCATTTAAAGGGGAGTATTTGGAAAACCCTCTAGAATTTCTTCAAAATCTGGAGGAATTGTTTACTTTATGTGCATTTTCAGAAAGAGAAAAACTGGCTATCTCCAGCAACCATCTTTATGCTGCTGCAAAAGATTGGTGGCAGTCTTTGTTTGATTGTCCTCAAACATATGGAGATTTTAAACATTTAATAATGTCAAGTTTCTGGGGTGAAGATCGTCAGGATAACATGCGTTATCAAATTACTCGAGAAAAGTACAATGCTAATAAAGGTAGCTATACTCAATTTTTTCGTGGACAGGCGGTCAAACTTAAAACTTTAACTGCTTTTCCATTATCTGAGCATCATATAGTCAGGATCTTAAGACATAACTTACCTCGACAGATTGAACAAGTTTTGATTGCTGCGGATAAGTATACAATTGATGAGGTGTCAGAGATCTTAGATGCACTAGAGACAAGTGAATGTGACCTGGAAAACAGATATAGAGGTGGAAAGGATGCTAGAGCTTCTCATAACTGTTCCATTGCTAATGTTAATGTTGCTCCCATAAGAAGTCCTTATCGTGATAAAAGATACCAGAGTAGGAGTCGTAGTTATAAACGACCAAAATTTTATCATAGAGTTAATGGTCAACCTAGTCTAATTAATAAGACCCAAGATAGAGATCAACCTTCTGTTAGTGGAATTAAACCACTTCACACAAAGGATATTAAGACAAATGTTAAAAGTAGTGCATTAAACTAGAAGGGGCCTCATGGAAAAGTTCCTCATGTTAGCAACTTAAAGAAAAACGAATTTAGAAAATTTTTAAGCTTATATAATGGACCTTTCATGATTGAAAGCCAGGTGGGAGAGAATGCATTTATGCTCTCAACCCCTGAAGGAATCCGAGGCACCTACAATGCACGTAGTTTAAAACCTGTACCTTCAATAAATTAGGGGGATTTATATCGTGTAAATGTTATACCATATTCAGATTGATGATAAATTATAGATAGGATAATAAAAAATAGTGACTTATGATGTACCTTAGTAGAGTTTGATGAAATGGAATTCTGAAGAAAGATAAATTTTTTCCATAGGGGGGTGTAAACTGTAACCATATATTTTAGCATAAAATATAATAATTGATGTAACTATTATTAAAAAATTTCTCTGTCTTCTTTGGTGATTTGATTGGCTTGATTTGCACTTTGAACAGATTACTCTCTTATATTATTTTAATAAATTTAAATTTGCTTCGTTCCATATACTAATTCATATCAGAATGTTTAACTTTTTAAAAATTTTGACAACACATTAAATTTGGTAAAATAGTATTAAAATATAATATTTTGTTTTATTTGTTTAAAGTGATCTTAAAAATTATTTCATTTGAATTAACAAAAAACCATTTGTTCAATTAAAATAAATTATTAAAAATAAATACAGTAATTACGTATGCGTCTCAATGTAAAAAAAGAAAAGAGCGCGAATTTAAGAGCAGATCGTCTGTTAGTTTGCTTTTGGAGGGAGAGAGAAAGAAAAGAAAATGGTAAAAAGGCAAATGGTGTAAATTTGATAAGCTTATTTTAAAATAGTTAACAAGTAAACTGATTACCACAAATTTGCTATAAACGTAAAAATAATATCGTGGTATTTAATTATAAGATGAATTGCTAAATTTAAAAGTCTGTTCAAGTCGGCTGGCCAAGTGGATCAAATCACCGGTAATAATTTCCCAATATTACATTTAAAATGTCGGAGCTTCCCAGTTTAAAAGAATTAATTGCAAGAATTTGGTATGTTTTAAAATGTTTATTGTTCTACAATTTGGAAAATTTAAATAAGTATTTTAATTACAGAAGTTTTATAAATATGAAAATTTGCTTTTTAAAAAAGAAGAAGTTTAAATTAAAGTAAAATGTTAAAGTTATCAACATAGTTTAATATTTCCGTTTCAAATTCTAATAAAAATATAGTATTGATTGATATTTAACTTTATAATGCCAGTAATATATTTGCTAGTTAATTTGTTTGTCATTTGGATAATAAACAGTCTTCAAATAATTGATCAAAGCTATTTTCTAATTTTATCGTCAGTGTGGAATGATTAAATAAATTGCTATAATTAGTATTCCTAGATTTAAGCGTGGATAAATAAATATTTAGCATGGATGTAATAAACTTGGAACATTTTTAATAGAGAAATGTAGAAATTAATAACTTTTGAAAAACATTTTCATTTAAGTTCTGCGTGTCATATTTTTGAAATTGTTTCTTGTTTATGGAGCCACGTAAAATCGTTAATCTAATAGTGATTATAATAACTAACACAAATGGATAAAATTACATGTATGGAATTCAACTATAATTATAGCTATTACTTCGTACATTTATTGTTCGACACATCGTACATGGATTTCACGGATCATATTTGTCGTTATAAAATGCTATACAATCTAATTTGTGACACACACACCTGCTAAAATTCATATATTGAACTTTAAAATGCTATACATTTAATTTATATCACACACACACCTCTTAGATTTTATGTATTTGATGAATAATTCATTACTTTAATTTTATCGTTATATGAACTTGCATGTGAAGTTCATAAGTTATATTTTATTAAGTTTAAATTAATAGGGGTTGAATAAAATATTTATTCAAGAGAATAGCGCTTGCGAAAAGGGCTTGAAAAGTACTAAATGAATTCATGAGATGTATCAATCTTTGTGAGGTATTTTGTGAGTCTTTCCAGATTTATATTCCTATGCTAATATTACTTATATTGCATTACACATGTTTTATTTTAAGCAAGATAAGTTAGTACATTAGTTGTCCTGATTAGTGTAACATTTTATTATGCAAGAACCCACATTTGCTAAAGTGTTAGTGTTTTCTGAATGATCAGAGTAACTGAGGAGGATGATTTTGCACTTTAATATGAAGTAAATAGTAATGTTGTTTTATAATGTTGAAAGGCATTAATCTGTGCCGGTGGTTAATCCGCAGATTATTTAATTGCCATTTTTTGTATTTTACACTCATTCCAGCGCTGGTGGTTAATCCGCGGAATTGTGTAATTATACGTATTACTTTATGATGGTGTATCAATCCACAAAGCGTTTAGTATTATTTAATTCCTATGTGTAGATGAACGCATCCACAGGAATATGTTTTACTTCATAGATATAAGTTGGGCAAAGTATTTTAGTTAATCTGCTAAATCATCTTCTTCCATTTGTAAGCATAATTCATAAGTTAGATCGTCAAATTGTAGCAGGACATTCTATTCAAGTTACTTCATAATAATTAACTGTCGGTTGATTATTATTTACCGGAGTGTAAGTTTACATTTTCATTTTATTTAATGATTACATTATAGCTAAATCCTACAGATATAATATTATTTATTATATTATTATAATTTTACGGTATGGATTTATTGAATCTGGAAATGACGTTAAATACTTCATGAGTTGATGTTGAATTTAGTATAATTTGCTCAAGATTCATTATATCAAATTGAAATAAGGTATGATTAGGTTTTTAAAACCGTACCTATGATATGTTAGTGAAGAAAGTCGATGGAATTATAATTTATTTATTTTATTTGTTTATTTATGTTTTTTAATTATAACATTGGAATTAATTATTTATTATTCATAAATTTGTAAATAAACGTTGATTTATAATTAAACTTACTGTGCCGTTGCTATGTGTCATTCTTAAAATCAGAAATCATAAACCTTGGATAGAGCATACATTGAAGTACATACTATTGTCAACATGATATCAGAGTTTAGTGATATTTTGAGAAAACATTTGGATGCTTTTAGTCTTTGGTAGTTTATGATGTGTAGGGTACAATAAAATCCCATTTACCTTTTCCATCATTTTGGCTTTGCGTAGTTGATTCTAGTATACAATACAAATTGATTAGTAAACCTAAAAACAGATTTACCAAATAATGATATGATTGAATATATTTACTTAACATTTTAAATTGTCATTTGTCAGTATAAAAAGAGTCTCAGTGATATAGTAAACTATAAAAAAGAACCCAAGTATTTATGTTTATTTATTGCAAAGCTTTACCTGGACTAGCATTTGTATTAAAAATCATATAGATGGTTTAAAATTTCATAATCTTATGTAGTTTCACAAATTATGCCATCTTGTACATGGTCGGCCATCGGGTCTCATACAATAAAAATCGCAAATTAAGGTTTGTAACATAATAACATTGCACTTATAATTTGTTTACTGTATTTTATCATACTACTATGATAGGTCTTCGCGGTACACCCTGGCTGCGATCAAATTAAATCATAAAAGTTTATGTTAGATCATTAGTTTGGTCTGTGGTAAGTTGCTCCAGATGTTGGTTGTGGTCCTTGGTGCATAAAATAGATAGCATAATATGCTTTTGGATACAGCTCTTAATAGCTGACAATGTGTAGCGGGAATTGATCAGTGATCGAGGTTACGATTCTCAGTGCACTGATGTTTTGGTGATATTATGTAGTTGACCACACTTTAGAGGGTTACAATATATATATATATATATATATATACTATATATATATATATATATATATATATATATATATATATATATATATATATATATATATATATATATATATATATATATATATATATATATATATATATATATATATATATATATATATGGCCCTATTCTATAGGTCAATGATGGTTATAAATGGTCAATTACTAAAAAAATTTTAAAATTAATATCATATAGTATTTAAAATTATAGATTATATTAAGCAGTAAAAGATTAATATGATATATTTAATAATAAATATTGTGATGGTGAGAATTGTATCTAATTCTATATTTTTCTAAATTGTTTTTCAAAATTTATATAATTATTTTATATAATATAAGTAGCAAATTTATTAAGACAGATAAAAATAGACTAAACAACGTGAAATGACTACATGACTGTCTGGAATATTCTATGTATAAGCACTGGTTTAAATTAATACTAATAATTAAAATATTTAAATAGTATATTATAGAGTGAATGGAATTGTCACACATCATAATAAAAAATAAGTAGTATACATCTTTATTAATTATTGTTTCAAAATTATTTTAAAGGTAGTTAACATTGTAATAGATAATAATTGATTTAAAAATAATAATGAGTTAACATTTAAGTCTATTACATCATGATTTTAAAACTTTAGAAATTGTTTATAAATCCAAGTAGGGATTGACCAATAAAAAAAATAGATCTTGGCAGACAACCAAAATCGCGCCAACTAATTGTATAAACAGGGGAGAACAAAAATGTGTTGACTCCAGAGCAGAGGTAAAATTTTAAGCTCTCTAATTTTTTTTCTTCAATTTATTAGTCAATTTTATTATAATTTTAATAATATCTTTGAAAGAAACCAACTGACAATTTAAAAATCATCCGAAGAGAATCTTAGAATAAAATCTTTTAAAAAAAAGTTTTTCATAGTAATGTTTCACTAACTTTTCAGTAACCTGCCAGTGGATTCTATCGAAATATAATCGGAGTTTTCAATAGAAAATGGATAGATTCTTAAAACCAAGTTATAAATTTTATAATGTTCCAAATATGTTAATATTATCCGTTGATATAGTTTATATAGTGTATCACTATGGAAAGCTGTTTTGATGCGTATAAAATCAATGAAAGGACATTGTGCACAAAGTTAATGAAGATAATGGAAAATAAAAATAAGTATTATTCGTATAAGTATAAATGGACAAAAGGAATTTTAATATTGAAATAGTTTGAATTGCTTTCTTTGAGATGACTTGAGAAAATACTCTAGAAAATAGTTAAAGATCAGAAGTAGTGTATATAAAATAATAATGAATTAAAGTGAAGTTTACCAAGGAAAACACTTACCTAAAGAAAAAAATTTATAGAAGAGAAATATAAAATATTGGATCCATGGAAAATGCAATTGGTACCATAATTATTAAATAATTGTAGTTTAGCTAGAAATAAAGATGCATCAACACGCCAAGGTAATATTCACCAGAACATTAAAAAGCTTCGTGGGATAACTAAATAAAATGTTTTCTAATAATTTTGCATTAAACACTAAAACTAAAGATCGTCTAAACAGTTTATTAAATGAACTAATTTATTTAAAACTTTAATAAGCATAAAGGAGAACATTCAGACAAAAGAAGAAATAATAAATATTATAGGACTAACCAAGATATACCATCAGAAAAATATGTGATTATGGTTTGAATTATTTTCTTTACTAATCTAAGTTAAACATTAAGTTTTAGATAGCAATAGGGAAAACAAAATACATTAATTTGTAATATAACATTATATGAAATAATATGTTTTGATTTTGAATTTTAAAATAAAATTGTATGTATGTGGAAATTTGTATATTTGCGATGCTCGAAGAGAAAGAAACCTACTACGAACTCTGATAGGAAGATAAAGATTGTTTTTGGTAACATTTATAATTATTAATGATATATAATGTATGTTATTTATTTAGATCAGCTGGGAATTGAATGAATGTAGTGCAAAAGTTTTATTGTTATTATTGTTGTAAAACGCATTTTTGAAAAACAACACTCTAAAACACTTTGAGATATGTTTAGATTTTTAAAAAATATGCATACGATAATCATTTTATGTGTTATTAATATAGTTCAATATAACCGATGGTTATGCGATATTTTCTGTTAATTTTCCGATTGGGATATTTAAATGTTATTTTAACAAAACGTAGATGTTGAACCTACAGTGTAATAAAGCAAGACAAATTGTTCTTATGGAATAGGGAAATGTTTTTTTTATATTAGCGAATTTTGTTTATTGTTTTTTAAAAAGTAGTTAGTATTTTATCGATGTTGGATACAGTAAAAATCTCGAGAGATAGTTTGGGTAGTGACTTGGTAGTACGTGGTGATTCGGAAACCAAGAGGGTGTATTAAAAACTAGGATACTACAGGAAATGAAATAATAAGTAGTTTTAGATGTTAATCAGTGTAGTTAACAAAGCCCTACGACTGGTACACATGTTGTCTTGGACAGTGTTATTTTATATATTTCTTGTGAGTCATACTAGATGTTTGGTAAAGCTGAGTAAATAGCTGCCACATCATGCTTATCGCCAAGATTATTAGACAATGAATGTCGGACCTATTCACACTGTTTCATACATTTTGAAGTATATTGTGGATAAGTTATCTATCTATCTTCCCGATATCCTATACATCTTTCGCTATCTTCATCTGTATTTCTTGCAACTACATCATTATATGATAAGTCTATTAAAAGGGAAACAATAGATATTTTAGAATGTATGTCATCTATTATTTGGAATAACAATAGTTAAGTGTTAATGAAGAGTAGATTATGATTATTGAAAGAAAGATGCAAATATCCTAAGAAGGGAAGGAGTTAGAGAATTATTTTAATTCCTTTTAAAAAATGAACTATAATTTTATAAAAGTATATCCAAATAGAAATATACAAAAATATTAAATATAATTTCACGTTTTCTTATTGTTAATTATATTTTAAAAAATATAAGTATTGCATATTTAGAAAAATACAATAACATTCGATAATTATAGCATATGTGAAACTGTAACAGGTGATAATTAAACCCGTGTTATAGTATTATACATGAGTATGGCTTATGGAATAAACGTATTATAGTTTACGAGCATTGGAGAACAAACGTTAAAAGTAATAATAATATTTGAATAATATGCGGAGTGACTTATATAATGTTACAAGAAAATGTAATTTTCTTTAAAAACCATATTGATTGCACAATTATGATGTTATAAATGATGTTTATCCACATAGATAATTTATAATACAGTAACTTTTAATATTAAAAGGTAAAGAATGGTGTTACCCATAAAATAGTTAAAATAAGTGATATGATAAACCTAATGAGAAATAAATAAATAACTTTTAAAAGGCATAATAAGTTTAATTAACGATAAAAGAAATATAAATGTGTATAATTCAGCTATTGTAGTGTAAAGAAAAATGAGGATATCTCTTGTAAATAGATGTAGATGGATTTGTTTGTTTTATTTATTTTTATTGATGTTAATAAAATTTTAAAATTTGTTTATTAAAACTTGTGTCTGAGTTTTGTTTTCTCTACATCATTGCATGAATTCACAGGGTATTTTCACAACCATTAAACTAAGTATATGATTGTTTGCACAAAAGATAAATAAAGAAGTATGTTTAATCTTAATTATTTATTGATGTTCTTATAATTAAATAATTATAAAATTGCATTGCATTACTGGTCATCAATCCATTATCCTAATATTTTGCTAAATTATATGCTATTAGTTGCCACTTGCTTTATTTATCAGATTATCTAAACACTGCCACTTATTAATTTATTTTATTACTTAAAGATAAAAAAGGGGATCTTAGATTATTAACTAATTTATTACAGTTATAAATTTGCGATGAAAGAAAAGCTGTACTAGTTGGATTAAGCAATGAAGATTGTGATTATTATTGTTTTATTATTAATCTAATTTCAGAGTAGTAGATTATGACATAAAATCCCTTATCATATTTTGCTACCATATGTTTATTAACATATGAATAAATTTAAGAACCTGAGATTATTTCATTTAAGCTAGATGATTACAATTATTATTATTAGAGATAAAAGATTAATACTTTAATTGTTAAATGAGTCTTAGTGATTAGAAGTTGCGGAAGTCATAAGAATACTATGTAGTTATTATGTGTAATAGTACTATAAGGAGGGTAGTGTTCTTATGCCATTGAGGTGATATCCTGTGGGATATTGTCTCAATGTAATCTACCTTGTCACCAGTATTTCCACTTCTAGTCTCATGAATTCCTGAATATTTATTTGAGTTAGTTTAAAACAGAACCTAAGTTAATTTTAAGAAACTTGAGCTAGTAAAGCATTTAATTGAATATTTCATTAATTATTAGAGCTAGAACCCGGTTAGGTGATTTTCACTATATTATATTTATTTTGGAGGAAGTGGAGATGTGGGAATGGGGCGGTTAGATTATGGCCCTCAACGTGATTGGCCTGATGTATAGTGGAGCTTCACACAATGACAAGGGCAGAATATATATATATATATATATATATATATATATATATATATATATATATATATATATATATATATATATATATATATATATATATATATATATATATAAAAAAAAAAATATATATATATATATATATACAAACAAAGAGGAGCAGAATGTCAGTAATGCAGTATGGGTTTAAATGTCACCTATGACATTGAATAGGATTCACTGCTCTAAAATAAATGACTCCTTGTTTTAATGCTATAATATAAACAAATAATATATTATACTGCTATAATATAAGTATAGAGAAGATTTCATTTAATAAAATATCCATTAAGATTTGACCTCCTCCCTTTTCTGCCTTTTAAAATAATTCACTGCCACCTTCATATATTTTGATAATAACTGAGAATAGTTAAGCAGTTGATATTTTAAGAGTATAAAAAATGAAGTAAAATTAGCAGTTATTGAGAAAACAACTAATAGGCCACCCTTTCAGAATTTAAATAAATAACATTTTAAAATATTTCAAAGCATTAATTAGCTTTCGTGATGGATTTACTCCTTTTAAAATTACTTCATTCTATTTGGAGTTAAACAAATAACAAGTTTTATAAAAAAAAGCAACATAAAATCTTGATTGTAAAAACAATCTGGCAATCATATTACTTAATCATACATTATATTTTAAAGAGAGGTTAACCTTAATTCATGGAGGTTTACTTAAACAAAGAAAAGTAAAGATTTTTAGAAATTTAGCTCATCAAGCTTCTTGAGATTGACATATTATTAATAACAAAAATAGACACACAAAATCAAGTAGTAAATAAATGACCACACAAAAGTTAAAGAAAATTAAAGCATATGAGATATACTTATATTTATCAAAATTATTTGAGAGCAGTTTACATTTACATACTAGAAAGAGATAAAATTATACAATACATTAGAAGAAATCTTGATAGCAGTATTCAAGATTAGTTAGACTAGCTTTATTTTTAGATTGCAGCATGCGATACTGATTTACATTGTATATTTTTATAGTCCATTTTAAAAAGTCAGCTTGTACATGGCAGTTCAGGGATCCATGTGATTTCTTATGTGAAAGCAAGTTTCTATTCAGCATTCCAAAGATCTCAGGTTAGGTTTTTACTACATTCTTAGGCAGCAGGATGGTATAGGAATATTAAATTAAATAATTCTAGTGGTGTAGCTTTGTTTCAGAAATATCAATTTTATAAAGATTGTTTGAATGTTGGATACTCTGATAAATTTGTTAAAAGTATTTTACTTAATAGTAATATTTGTAAGAATGTAAAGGTTAAAGAAAAATATGATTTTATTTCTTTGCCATTTAAATTGTCTTCTTATAAAATTGTGTGTAGAAATAGTAAATTGTTTGGAAATAAAAAAATTGCTTGGAAAAGGGGTGTTACATTGAATAATTTATTAAATAATATAAAAGAAGATGTTGATAGAAAGACTATTCCTGGTGTAGTATATTTTATCCCTTGTTTATTTAGTAAGAGGGTTTACATATGTCAGAGTAGTTTGAGTTTAAATAAAAGAATAAAGGTTCATAAAAGTAGAGTTAAAAATAGATATCTTAGTTCTGCTTTGTATGTCCATGAAAAAGATACAGTCCACACTATTGATTTTGATGAAGCTAAGGTTGACTTCTTTGAGAGAAATGAAATCAAAAGAAGAATTAAAGAATCTTTATTATTGAAAATTTATTATTCTGAAGCAATTAACTTATTTAAGAGTTCTTTTAATATTAATGGTGGATGGGAAGTGAATGAATTTGTGGGTAGTTTTTAATAGTATATATATATATATATATATATATATATATATATATATATATATATATATATATATATATATATATATATATATATATATATATTGTGTAGTTTTTGTAGTTCTTTACACTTGAGAAGTCTGTTTGTAGCAGTTAAACCTTTGGTTGTGTTTTAATATTATTTGTATGCTGGTATGTTTTAATTTTGGATTTGGGGTAGTTTTGATTTTATATTGACTAGTTTAGCCTTATGCTTGTAATGTTTATATATATATATATATATATATATATACATATACAACATATACAAGCATAAGGCGACGCTAATGATATATGATATATATATATATATATATATATATATATATATAATCATTATCAACCATTATCAATCCACTGCAGGATAAAGGTCTCTCCAAGTTTAATCCATCTTCTCCGATCTTTAGCTTCTCTTCTCCACATCACCCCTACACATTTTCTTATTTCATCCATCCATCTTACATGCGCTCTCCTTCTGGGTCTTTTACAATCTCTTGGAATCCAGTTTAAAATTTCAATTGTCCATCTATTATCATCTCTTCTAGCAATATGTCCATCCCAACTCCACTTCAAGCTTTTAATTTTTTCAATGAGGTCAGTAACACCTGTTTGTTCTCATACCCATACATTGCGTTTTCGATCTCTTCTTGTTACTCCCAACATACATCTCTCCATACTTCTTTGAGTGGTCTGAAGTCTCTGTATTGATCTTCTATTAAGTGTCCAAGTCTCAGATCCATAAGTAAGAACTGGTAAAACACATTTGTTAAAAACCTTTCTTTTCAAACACATAGGCATATTTCCTTTTATTATCAAGTTATTTCTACCAAAAGCACTCCAACCAAGTTTAATTCTATGATTAATTTCCTCTATTATGTTTCCATCTGTATTAATAATCTGACCAAGGTATTTGTAACTCTTAACTTCTTCTAATTCATCATAATCAATCTTTATTTTCATATTTGGAGCAAATCGATTAAACATTACTTTAGTTTTTTTAACATTTATCTTTAGTCCTACTTTCCTACTTTCATCTGATAACTCCTGCAACATTTCCTGCAGCTCGGAAGCATTATTTGCAAAAACAACTACATCATCTGCGAAATCTAAATGACTTAAATAATCTCCATTTACTTTCACTCCTTTAGTTTCCCATTTTAATCCACAAAATACTTCTTGCAGCACTGCTGTAAAAAGTTTTGGAGATATGGAGTCACCTTGTCTTACACCTTTCTCAATGTTGACTTTCCCAGTATCATTATGTAATCTAATTGTTGCTGTTGCATTTTTATAAATATTCTGTAAAATATGACAATATCCTGGATCTATACCTTGATGATCCAATGCTTTAATCACTGAAGAAATGTTTATAGAATCAAATGCCTTTTCATAATCTACAAATCCAAAACATAATGACAACTCATATTCATTTGTCTTTTCTATAACTTCTCTCAATACTTGAATATGATCTACTGTACTAAAACCACTTTTAAATCCAGCTTGTTCTCTTGGTTGGTGAAAATCCAAGGTTCTCTGTAGACGAGTTGTAATTATCTTGGTAAAAATTTTATATAAAACTGATAAAAGGCTGATAGGTCTGTAATTTCTAATATCTTCTTTATCACCTTTTTTTTAAATATTAATATTATTACTGCATTATTCCAATCATCCAGTACATCTTTATCATTTAGACATTTGGTATATAACTTTGCTAATATTTTTTTCTGTTTCTTCACCTGCTTCTTTTAATATATCAATTATAATTCCATCATTACCTGGAGCCTTTCATTTTTTCATACATTTAATTGCATTTCTCACTTCTTCATTTAAAATTCTGGGCAATTCGGAAGATGTAATAGATATAGGAGGTACTTGTTCTTTATTACTATATAATTCTTGATAAAAATCTTCTACCAATTTCATAATGTCATCCCTCTTTTTAGTAATAATTCCATCTTTTTTCCTTATTGCATATATAAATTTCCTACCAATACCAAAATGTTGTTTTACATTCTTAAGACTTTTATTTTCTTCTACAGCTTTTCTTGCTAGTTCACAGTTATACTTTCTTATATCATTTTCAACTCTTTTCCGCACCATTTTACAAAATTCGAGATATTCAATTCTTTTTAATGCATCATTCTTGCATATCTTCATATTCCTTCTTTTCTTCATAAGTTCTCTAGTCTCAGTAGAAATTTTATTAGTCAATTGCTGCTTTTTTCTACCAGCTATCTTTGTTGCAGTTTTTAAAAGTGTATCAGTTATTTTCATATTAAAATCATTCAAATCTGAATCATGTTCAAAATCTACTAATACTTGAAACCGATTTGTAAGTTCTAATTTAAATTCATTAGAATGTTTCTAAGATTAGGAATATCAACTGTAAATATAGTTTTTCTTAATAATTTTTGTCTCTCTAGTTTTACATTAACATGTATCTTACCCCTTACTAATCGATGATCACTTCCTGTGTTAAATTTATTAAGAACATTACAATCTTGAAATATGTATTTCCTGTTAGTCAAAATATAATCCAATTCTGCTGTACCTTCATTTGGATGCTTCCATGTATATTTCCTTCTAACATTTTTCTCAAAAAAAGAATTCATAATATAAAGTTTTTCCTTCTCTGCAAACTCCACAAGTCTATGTCCTCTCTCATTTCTTTTACCATAACCAAAATTACCTACAACACTTTTATCTTTCATTTTTTTACCAATTCTAGCATTAAAATCTCCCATAACAATTTTAAAATGTTGTTTACTCTGATCAAAAGCCTTTTGTACATCCATATAAAAATCTTCTACTACTTCATCATGGTGAGAACTTGTTGGGGCATAAACCTGAATTATCTGCATTTGATATCTGCTATTAAGTTGTATAACTAATCTTGCCACTTTGTCTGATACACCATCAATCTCCACAATATTGTTCTTCCACTTTTTATTTATAATGAATCCTACTCCTCTTGTATTTCCAATATTTGTGCCTTTATAATAGAGCATATGTCCACTTTTTAAATCAATTGTCTCTTCACCTTTTCTTCTAACTTCACAAAGTCCAATAATATCCCATTTAATATATGAGAGTTCTTCTTCTAATTCTTGCAATCTTCCTTCACTTGAAAGTGATCTGCAGTTGTAAGTACCTAAATAAAAAGTCATCATCAAATGGCAGCCTGGGTCCGCCTCCAGGATATTCTTAGCACCCTCCGCCTTCGGCCACCAACTGCTGCCTTGGTTGGTGACTTTACAGCCTCCTGGGATTAAGCGCCATGCTTTATTTTTGTCTGTCATAATTGTATAATTGGGAAAAATCTTTATCATTTACACAAACATTCATTCTTCCTTATCAGGCACTGAGAAGAAAGACCATGGTGTTTCTTGATCTTAAACTCAGAGGTAAAAAGCCAATAAACTTACCACGCTGGCTAATGCGTGTTGGTGAGCAGCCCATCCATGTTTGTATACTATATGAATAAACATATAGTAATAACAGCTGCAACGACAAGAACGTATGGAGTGGACATTAGGAATTTGCCCTGCTCGGTTCCTTTAAGGCCTCTAAGAGGAATCAAAGGGTCTCCTTTCAGTTAATAGCAAACTCCTTTCTGCAGCTATATATATATATATATAAAACAAAATAAATGTCAGCTAATATTAATAATACAATAACGAAACTTAAATATATTCCTAACAACGGTAAACAATTTATAATATAATATAAATAAAAACTCATAAAGAAATATTTTTGATGAATATAATTGAAAATATTTCTTTATGAGTTTTTATTTATATTATATTATAAATTGTTTACCGTTGTTTGGAATATATTTAAGTTTCGTTATATATATATATATTGTAACGTTTAATTATATACATTGCAAATATATTGGCATTTGGTAAAAGCTAAAAAAAATAAAAGTAAATTTAGATTTTTTTTGTACTAATTTTTTTTTTTAAAAAATAATGTACAATGAAAGTTAAATTTTTCTTTCATTTTTTTTTTATGTAAGTAGAAATAAAAGTAGAATTGGAGAGAACAAAAGAATTCCAAAAGTAAAATAAAAAAGATAAGAGAAAGTAAAAATATTTTGGCTAATTAAAGATGGCCAAAAAATATGATAAGAAAAGAGAACTTTATAACGTAAATTTTATAAAGAATCTACAAGATTATGAACCAAAAAACACAATGATAATAGCATGCGCAGAAGTCTGAAAACTGGACCTCAGGTATAAAAAGGAGGGATTCGGTTGGAAGAACGTCTTGGTTTAGCTGATATTCTTTTGTTTGGTTTTGAATTAAAGAATCCAGACCACTCTACGATGAAAAAGTTATTCATATGAGAGTAGACCAGACCTTTAGAGGACATCATTACCGATGGACACCAGAGAAGCTTACGTGACTAGCCTATGGAACCAGCACCAAGATCCACTAATAATCAAAGCCTGTGAGCTCAATTCAACCCCAAAAAACTATGCATAGTAATCTACTACTGAATTCACAAAATTTACTGGTAAGTAATGCTTCATTACTCCTGATTGTGACCAAATTAAACATTTTCAAACAATTTCTAAACGTATGTTTAAACAATCCCGATAGAGACATTAAATTTCTTGTGCAAGAAACATTCATTATTTAGTAACTTTCTAGAAGAAATTTGGAAGTGAGCTGTAATTGTAAAATTGTTTTTTTATTAATTGATTCATATCTGAATTGTGTTCTTTCCAATTTATTTGATAAATAATTTATTTCAAAAAATTTTTAATTTATTAGAATAAAAATATTTCTAATACCAATTTTCACTTGTGCGTTATTAATAATAGTTATTATTTTTATTATTAAATTTATTATTAGTTTAAGAAGATTTAAGAATGTAATTTATCTTTGCCAATATGTTTGAATAAGCCCAGGAATAATAATCTTAAAAAAATAATTCTTGTTACGGTATGATGTAATATCGATTAGTTTAAAAATATATTTTCTTTTTAATTTTCGAGATGCTATGTGATGGTTCAGTGGGGTCTTTCAGAACTCTGGTGCATTTCAAATAAATTAAAAGCTGATGTTTTCAATAGCATAATTCTCAACAATTACAAGGCTGACTTGATCAGGAAATATAGCTATGTTTTTAATAAAACTCAAAATACAACTTTCTTCTTTTTAACATAGCTTGATCAATTCGCGCGCAATTTATATTAGCGTGTAGAGACCTATCAAAATGGAAAACGTTATATATATATATATATATATATATATATATGTGTGTGTGTGTGTGTGTTGTAGTAAATTAACATTTTTAAAAAAATCTATTTAGTTTTTTTTTTATTATAAACCTCAATACAGACATTGTTAATAATAGATCTTATGTTTTTAATATTCACAATCATGAGAAATCATACAAACCACTGGAAAACTTGAATAAGATAACAATATAATTTATAAATTATAATGATCTAGCAAGAATAAGTTTTCCAAAAGTAACTTTCCATTTAAAAAATTTTAACCTTAAAATTTATTTATTTTTTTTTTACTTATTAAAACTTAAAAAAAAAAAAAAAAAAATTGAAAATACTTTTGTGAGAACTTGCAATTAATTTAAATCTAAGTTATAGGTTATAAATCATTATCATCATTCATCAAAAATGTTTGGTTAATATTACTATACATATTTCATCTCAAGCATTATTACTTGAATTTTATGAACCATTCAATATGAATATTTATTTGTGCTAAACATGAGTCCAAAATTATCATTACAATATATGTATATGTATTCCATATGGTATTAAAATAAGCTAGTTTGGTATTGTAATAATTATGATGGTTGTTAATAAAATGATATACACATACTTAACTTTTCTATTATCAGTTTCATTAGTTTTCATAGCTTATTTATTTAAAAAAAGAAAGTTAGATTCTATTGCACTGCTCTACTATTATTTTAACTGCTGTCATTTTAGAAGTTTTTTTAATGTTAAATCTATGTTCTTGCTTTTTTCAATTTAATAATTTAAAAAAATGTAAAGTATCCAGATAAAAGTTTTCAAAATTTTTTACCCTATTGTTAAATGAAAGATGTTGACAATTTTTGTAATCTGATGTTTATTTTATTTGTAACATTATATTGAGTAAAATTTCTAATTTATTAAATATTTCACATATTTTAGACAATAATTGTTCAAAAATTATTTTACTATCTATATATGTTTATTTTTTTTTGAAATATCTGTTAATAAATTTGAATATAACAATGTTATGAAGACAAAACTGTATGACATTCATTATGTAATATCCTTATTGACAAAGTTAACATTATGTTTTTTTTTTAGCTACACTAAAAAATATAAACCAGTTTTAATAATTTATAGTAAAACTTTAGAGATTTTTCAGGAATTATTATTTATTTATTTGCACTTTATAAAGGAATGTAAGATAAAAATGTCCTTGTTGATTTTCTGAAGCGTTTTTGTTTACAACACATTTTTTTCAAAATTTGAAAGTTCAAATATGATTTTTTATATTAAATGAAAATGAAATGAAGTCCAATTTATTTGGTATTATTAAAAGAAAAATGAAAAGAGTAACAAGAGAATAAATAAGAGATTGAAAGGGTTAATTTATTCTTTCATTAAATAACTTAAATAATAATTAGTTTAAGAAGTAATAATAAAAATTATTAGAGACAATAATTTCCATACATTTCATCAAAACAATACATAAAAGAGCCTCATTTACCAGACAAGCAGCCTTTCTATTTAAATTAATTCTAGAAATTGTTTGAAGTAAACAAATATGGTAAATGGGAGTAGCTTTTGACTCTGTGCAAATTGATATTGTTATAAAGAAACTGAAATATCTCAATCTTCTAAAGCTAGAAATACATATAATGCTAAAAGCTAAAACATCACCTTATATGTATTCCACATTAATTGGTACCCAAGGCTCATCTCTCAGTCGTGTTTTACTGTTTACTACATATATTTAATTTGTTCCAGACATCCATGATAAATTCTATTTTAAGTAAATCATAATTATTGAATTTTTGTAAAGTACTAATTATGATTTACACACAAAACAATCCTTATGGAAATCCAGAAATGGATCAACAAAGACATCATACTGATAGCAAATGAAAAATATTATAAAATAGAAAATGGATGGCCAATAGTTTTTTTCCTTTTAGTTCATGTTTGCAGCTTATTCCTCACTAAAATTGAAAATACAATTATCCCAAAGTTTTTGCTTTTGAACACATATAGACTGTATATTAGGCACATTGATGATGAACTAATTTGATAGTCAAAATGCAAATTATGAGAATAATTATTAGAATAATTGTCATCTTTAACTTGGACTGTAGAAAAGAAAGATAAAGATTAAGGAATTAAATTCTTGAATCTGTATGTTCAAAAGCACATTAATTTGTTGAACTACAAAATGATACTAAACCAATAATCATAAGAGAAGCAATCTACCCTATGTGTTTAACACATATATCACCCAATAGCTGGATTGAAAGGTTTTTTTTATACGGTTTAAGAGTGATAAAATAAAGAACACAGATGTATATGTCAAAAATTTACAAAATTTAGATGTAATTATTAACATAATTCTTAATACAATTGATGTATTTTACAACAGAATGAAAAAAAAAACCCTCAGCCTTAACTTATGGAGACTACAAATTGAATAGTTTTCCATATATTCTGAAAGTGCTTAAAATTAAAGTGAATATGCTCAGGAAAATGCAATGTAAGCTTTCAAACTCTCCATCACTAAACAAACCACTTAACAATTTAAATGACAAACTTCTACAGACTTAGCTCAACAAATTGTTTATAAAATCATTTTATCCAACTTTTTGGTAAGTTGGCATATTATGGGGAATCATGGCTAATATTTCAATAAGACAAGCCCAGCATAGGAATGTATAAAATAGAGTATATAAAAGTTTTGAGTTTTCCTCAATATAAATATGAACCACTAGCAAAAATCTGACCATAAATTTGATTTGTCAAAAGCTAAATTGTATACATTTAGTAGGAAGACAAAAATGAAAAAATAAAGAGGCTTAGGAAATAGCAAAATCAGATTATCAATAAACAAAAAAGGTGCAATCATCCCCCTCTCAAAATAGTGAACTGTTTAAATGGATTTAAATAGTTTTGAACAAATAAAACAAATTTACATGTTAAATAAAATAATTATTAAGTGAACATAAAATCTTAGAACACTAAAGAAGTAATAATGCTATGATTATGATGTTTTACCTATAACACGCCTACTAAACATTAATAAAAAGCTATGTTTCAATTATAAAGACTACCTTTTCTGTATGAATGCTCAAAATATTTATTTGAATATTGAAATTAATTAATAAATTTAAAAAATATACGATAATATGATACTTTTAAATCTAGTGCATTTTTATGGAAAAAAATTATAGAATTTCTTATAACAAAACGAGTTGATTTTTACCATTACATTAATTAGCATTTACCTATTCACATGTTTTGATAATTAGATATAGAAAAAAAACATTTCACTATAAGAGAGGAGAAAACCTTTAAAATAGTTTAAACACTTACGAAAATGTAAAGATCATACAAATTTATATTTTGGAGAGAAAATAAGAAAAAAAAAATAGAATAATAAAAAATAATAATGAAAATAAAATTTGTTTATTATTTATACTTAAATTATTATTTGTATTAAAAATTATTTGTGAATGTACATGTTCTCATCATAGTACTATTTTACCATGACCTTTTTTTTTTAGCCCTTCTTTCTCTCAGGGCGGGGGGGCATCATTCCCTTCTGGTTTTTTCAAATTTTCTGATTATAAAACCAAAAACTTTCGCCCTAGAAGTTCTATTATTATTTTTTTTGTAGATTCAAATTTTATATTTTTCTTATTTTATAGCTAATACTCATTTTAAAATTAACATAAATATACAGATTTGATTGACACGCGTTAAATTTATTTATTTTCTAATATAATAAAGAAGTTAAAACTAATAAATAAATTACTGAAAAGAAAACAAAAATATTCATCGAGTTATATTTTTGGAAAAAGTAAAACCAGTACATAAATGAAATTCCTGAGCAGAGGCTAAATGTATAATTTGTTTTATTATTGTGTATAAGTTTTATTTTTTTTTTACAACTAGTATTAACAATTATAAATTTTCAGAATGTTATTATGTGCAATATGTCCTTATTTCATATCACCATTTGGTGAATGAAAATATTTAAATAAATTAATACTTGCTTTTATAAATAAACATTGTTAAAAATTATTATCATTTCTCCTTTCTAAATTTAATGGTGTTAATAAGCTGTAATTTTTGATATGGTTAGAATTGGCTTCTGTCTATAACATGATCATACCCATTATCTTAATTGAGACAACGAAATGATGTTAAACATTTGATTTCTCATTATTTTAAATTTATATTCTTAATGGTTGTTTTACTGCTGGTGATGTATCATGCCCAGATAACTGGTAAATTACATGCTCAGATTATGTTATAATACATTTCTACAGGCAATCTGTCATGTGTTGAATTGAAAATAAGTGTTATAATACCATTATGTACATTTAATACAATTATACATAAAATTAATGGATTACTGCTATACATCAGGTCATCTCACACAGGTGTAGATTCCCTTAACAAATAACACCAGGAATATCCAACTCATATAGATAACCCAAGGGAATATTAAGTGAGTTTCTATCAAACAGAAGTGTGGTCATCCTTCCATAAATAAATATAATAAACTATACATCAGTATAAATAATAGACAAATTATTTACAACTGACAACTCATTCCCACATAGACATATACTTGAAAAATGCATAATAATACCAAATAATCACAGAGATTAATACTCAAATCAACTACTTTATTTCTGTTTTATATATCATGAAAGACTTTCATATTTTATCTTTATTATTAGTTAATATATTGACTTATTTAGAAGAAATAAACTGAGGGCATATTAGCACACCTCATCTTCCTTAATAGCCTTCAAGATTTCATTGTTCAAGATATTACAATTCATTTATTTTTTAAAAAAACTAAAAGAAAACATGATCTTAAATCTATTTTTTTTTACAATTTATAATGCATGGCATCTTATCACTTTGGCACATTTTAATAGCAAGATGAAAATTGTTTGTCTATTTGGGTAGGTCACATTCAGAGTCACCTTTGTAATTTACCAATTGTTGTATATAAACAGACAAAATTCTCCATACAGTAGTGTAACAATTATGTGCTAGCATAAGAAAAAGTGATCATGTGGTGTATATATTTAGATAACTCAGCATATTTAAAGTCATTTTAGCTTAAAACCAATTCAGAATCATTGATATAGTAAACCATCTTTATTGTTACTCTAAGAGTTACGTTTAACCTCTGTCCTGGTTCTAATCCTTAAAATTTTAGAATATCCTTTCTTGCCCATTTACTCTTGCTAAACATTTTTGAATTTTTTCCTGGATCTATCTTTTTTATACTTATTCCATCTTGTACTTATACAGTGATATGTAGATCCATGTGGTAATCTGTTAGGAGTTCTTGTTTTTATCAGCTGGGGTAACCTTGTGAATGCTTCACTATTATTGTTTTTGTATACTGCCTGTACTTGTCTGTCTTTTTCTATTTCTTCAATATGGATAAATTCTGCATGTGTTATTTACATCCATACATTTTATGTTTGTTTTAAATCTTCCATTATGTATGTTTTATTTTTTCTGTTGAAAATAACTTTCTTCTTCATGATCAAAATATTCTGCTTGTTAATGTCTTGACCATCATTACCAATCAATATTTGTTCAATCTTAAGAGGCAAATTTATTTTTATGATCTGAATTTTCTAACCTTCAGTTAGAGGATGTGCATTTAGATATGTTAATCTAATTACTCATCTTAAAAGATAGTGGTAAATGTTTCTACAGGTTTACACCTTTCTGATGAGACTTTGTAAAATATACTCTCTTGATATTCTTTGGTCTAAAAGATAGTCAATAATCCTTTCCTATACTTTGAAAAATACTAGAATAAACAAAGAATCACACCATACCTGAAATCCTCCCTGTAAATGGCTACTAGATATCAGCAATTTAATTGCTTCTAACGTTATACTAAAATATTTTTCTAGACTATTTTATTTTCAATATGGGCTTCACCAGCCTGGTCCCTAAACATTTTTTATCTTCAAAAATTGTTTCACTGATCTATGTATCTTATTATGAGATATAGGATTAAGCCTGGCCTATTTTACATTTGTTTTGATTTCCATATTATCTACTTCAATGAAATTTGACACTATCTGACCTCTAATAACCAATTTAAATTGTTTTAACCTATTTAAGAATGGTTTTCCAATGTACAATAATTTCTTCAAAAATCTCTGGAATATTTTTTTTCTGTGTTAGTTTCCTATTGAAACATTCTGACTATATGTTCATTCTTTTTTCCCATATTAACTTTTATGATTAATCATTGATACTCAAACTTGCATTTGTTATATTACTTTTTTTCTCACTTGTAAATTCCAATGGTCTATTTTCTACTATTTAATCCATTTTTTTAATCATCCTCTTGAATCATATCCTCCTTTAATCATAACATTGACTATTGTTCTTACTTCTCTTTCTTATCTTTCCATTTCCATCCACATTTTGAGCATAATTCATTCCTTTATCATGCTCTTTTTTATAAACTTTCATGATTTGGTTGATACTCAGGATAGTTTTATATATCCTCTTGTTCATCATTTTATCATCTATTACTATTTTCTGATCGATTTCATCCATTTCATTTAATATATTTTGATAGCCATTTTGTATTTTGCTTAGTAGTATTTTTTTTCTCTTTGCTGATTCCTTTCTTCTATTTTAGCAACATTTTTCTTTCTTTTCTTTTCTTTTGATTATACTATTCTTTTTTTCTTTTCTTGTATTATTCTATTCTTTGTTCTGCACACTTTTCAATGCCTTTTATCTTCTTTAGCACCAGATTACTTTCTTCTGTCATTTTTATTGTATCTTCTTCTTATACTCTTTTTTGATCTTGTATTTTATCATTCTATTGCATGATCTGTTGAATTTTCAATGCCTTCTATTTTCTTTAGAATCATTTGACTTTTTTCTGCTCTTTTTTATTTTATCTTCTCATCATTGTGTTTTTTTATTATTATTTTTGTGGTTGGTATTTTCTTTATGTATTCTGAACTTCTTTGATAGCCTAGCATAATCTAAAACATATGGATTCAATTCATTAGGTTCCTTCATTTGTTTGCTGTTAAAGAAAGAATATAATCAATAAGTATTTTTTACCAATTTTTCTCATGTCAGCATGTACTTTGTAATAGTTTACTTTCATGAAACCAGCTATAAACTAATATTTGATTACATTTAATATTAAAAAAGGAACAAGTAAATTTTAATATTATTTTATAAAATAAGTGTCACATCATTTATTTTCTAAGCAGCCTTTATGACTACATAATACTATGATTCTAATCTCAATTTACGTGAACCTGTCTCAATGCTTGACTTTACTTGTCTACTATAAATTATTTTCTATTGCATTATTTTTCAATTGTATCGTGCTCATTTCACATGTGACTGATCTACTGCTTCACTATTATTTTTATTATTATTTTACTTTAAGTAAACATACATACCTACATTTTCCATGATGAACTATTTATTCAAAACTATTTTACAGATGTCTGATGGAAAATGACCTGCACCTATGGCTTAAATAAAAAATTCCACCACCAGGATATAACTACACAATTCAGCAAAAACACTAATGAGATACCTGAATTAATATACTTTTTGACACTTACAGCCATAAATAAAACTAATAATGCAAAAATATTTGCAAAACATGGAATTTTTAAATCTTTGAGGCAGGTAAATACAAAACATTCAAATATATTAACTGTAAATGACATATGAGAGAAAATATCAAAACTCAAAAATGTGTCAGTATAATGTTGAGATAAAATACTCCATGGAAGTGATATCTTCAAACTTATGACAAAATTCTCCATTCATAATCAGTGCTAAAAGTCCAGTTAAAGAAACACAAGCAGACAAGAGCACAATTCAATGTCCAAAAGTACTGCTTTGACTTTCTATTGCGCATTCCACACAAACTTATTGTTATAATTTATAATGCATTTACAATTTAATAAACATATAGTCTCAATTGATCAGAGTTTAATGTAATCCTTTCTAAGATAATTAGATTATATGGAAAAATTGAGATAAAGACCAATATTAATATAGTAGACTTTAATATATTGTTGCAGCAGTTACTCATGATTCATCTTTTGAAAGAAAAAGAACATTCACATCCCAGTTGTTAAGAGTACATTGGGACTTTAAGTTTTAGTCTGAAGTAGGTTTATCTTACTATTAGCTTAAAAATTCTGAAATTTAATATGAAGGAATGCAGAGCCTTGCAAGGAGTTAAGCATCATCAAACTTCACTATGTAGACTGTTTACTAGAAAATGAGATTACCCTAAAGAAATCTACAGCAATGCTTCTGTTTCCATTCAAAAACATTAATGTCTCAGCCTACTTGAAACATAACCTGAAGGATATTATATTGAAAAATAAATAAATTTAACTTCTGTCAATCTAACTTGGGAATTTGTGTTAATTTAGAAATTAGTATTAGTTACAAATTAAGATAAATGGAAATTGAACATGTAAAAAAAGTTAATAAGAAAATTTTTGGTAAATCAGAACATTTTGAGAATTAAAAAAGTAAAACTGAACTAGAAAGATATTTCAAATTATATATTTCAAATTATAAATTTGAAGGACAAATAAAAAGAAAACATATATATGCCAAAATGATTATAATGTACTCATCTTCATTTACAAAATAACTTTTAATATAAGTAATAAATTTTAATACAAATAATAAAGAATATTTTTATAGAAATATTTTTATTGAAACATTATTTTTCTAAAATAAAACTAATAATTTAGTTTAAAATTTAATTTTTCACAACTGGGATGCTACTGTTGTTATTTCAAAAACTGAATCAAGAAATACTTTTGCTCACAAGATAAAGAGGTCTACTTTTTTATCTACCACAATGCTTTAATTATTTGTAATAATCCTGTTTCCATCTAATCATGTTGTATTAGACAAAACAGTATTAAGTCCTGACTAATTGAATCTGTTTTTACAAAAAGGTTATTTGATTTTTAACTTTTTGTTTTAATTACACAATTCAAATCATAACAGCTGTAGTTTTTTTTTGTCTTAACAATGCAAAAATAGAATAGTCCTTAAGTTTCTTTCATTTCAACAGTATTGCTTTTCATTTTACATAGATAAAGAGAAAAGAATAAAAAAACATTAAATAATTAAAACAGTATTTCTTATCAAAATGTTAAAAACATATTTTTTTTTGTATTTCCTTTAAAAATCTGATAAATAGTATATAAAATATTATTTATTTATATCTCCTTCTCCTCCATTTTTCTTCTTCTTTTGTTTCTTCTTCTTCATCTTTTTTCTTTTTCATCATCATCATCATCATATTATTATTATTATTATTATTATTATTATTATTATTATTATTATTATTATTATTATTATTATTATTATTATTATTATTATTATTATTATTATTATTATTATTATTATTATTATTATTATTACTACTACTACTACTACTACTACTACTACTACTACTACTACTACTACTACTACTACTACTACTACTATTATTATTATTATTATTATTATTATTATTATTATTATTATTATTATTATTATTATTATTATTATTATTATTATTATTATTATTATTATTATTATTATTATTATTATTATTATTATTATTATTATTATTATATACTTCCATAAGGTATTGGTTATTTTTTTTCTTTTATTGTTACACTTTTAGAATATGGTTCTTGTATATGGAATTTCAATTTGATTAATATTCAGTCTAAAATACATAATGTTGAACAAAGTTTCAATAAATGAATAATGAAAGTATGTCAAAATGTTAAAAAAGTAATAAAAAAAGAATATTGAAAGATATGACGTATTGTGGAAAAACTTAATTGATGGGGAAATTTATGTCAGTGATTGTATATCAAAAATAGAACTGAAAGTACCTACTCATTTGATAAGAGAAATGTGTACATTCAAGGTTAATAAATGTAAAAATACTTTATTTAGCAAGCTAGTTACTAACTTTTTTACTGTCCACAAAACCAGTTGACTGAATGAGTTATGTTCTAAACTTTTGCTTGGTCAATTTACAGAATCATCAGTAAAAATATATTCAACTTTTAATATTAGATTCATGTTAGTTTCATTTGTAAAAAGCAAATTAATAATTTGTCAGATAAGGAAAGTGAAAGAATGTTTTTTTTTAAAAAAAAAATAAATAAATGTCTATTTATAAATATAAAAATATTCGATAGTGGAAGGTCTAAAAAAGTTTGTAACAAATTACAAAGTGCTACAGATGTCATTGATTTCTTTCTCAATTTACATTAGTGTAAAAGTAAATATTTTTTTTACTAAAATCTTACTATTTTTCTAAAATAATGCTCCAAAACATTTCTTTCATTTTTAAAATAAAAAAAAAAGAAGTTGGAGTGGTGAAAATTATTGACAGGCACTCTTCTTTTGGATGTGATGAGAATCAACCAATCAATATTTAGGAAGGCCTTCTTTGTCTTTTTGTCATAGCTTTGAATGCCTATATTATTGATTTTTTTACTTGTAAAATAATTCAAGAGAAGGCAGCATTTTATGGTTCTTTTTAAGCTTTAAAATAAGTCTAATATGCTACAGTAATATAAAAAATTCCTGATTTAGAGCAAGTTAAAGTCATGTACAAGTTTACTGGAAACAACCTGGAAAGGGGTTAATAGATTGCAAGTAATATACAATCTAACTTTTAATAACATTGATATTTCTTGTGATCAATTTATTATGAATGTTATTAAACAACTAAATTTATAATTACAAACATATATTTATATATAATCTTATGTATGTAATTTGTATTTGCTTATTGTTTTTTTATTTGTGTTTATTTTTTTGTTTATTGTGTATTTCTGTTAACGTGTCAAGGTTGAAATGCACACAATACGTAGATATTGAATTAAATTACTACTACTACTTCTACTACTACTATTACAACTACTACTACTACTGCTGCTGCTGCTGCTACTACTACTACTACTACTACTACTACTACTACTACTACTACTACTACTACTACTACTACTACTAATAATAATAATAATAATAATAATAATACTATTACCACTACTATTGCTTCTACTGCTATGATTGCTACTACTACTTTTAAAAAGTTAAAACCAATAAGTAATTTATTGTAGAAAGAACAAAAATATGTGTTTTATTACTTTTAAAAAGAAATTAAAAATCCTAAATACATGAAATTAGAGTAGACAGAAATAATATATATATATATGAAAAAAAACAAGTAAAAAATTTGTTAACACTCATATTTATGTCAATAGATGGTGTTCTACCAAAAACACCATCAAGCATAAGTTTGTTTCACAAACGTCAGAGCAAGCATTCACTATCTCTAACTTTAGTTCCACCTTCAGATCATGATTTCAAGCTATTTGCTATCATCAGTGAAAGACAGGAATAAGAAAATAGATCTAAACACAAACTCTGAGTGCTTATGAAACAGTTTCTATTCAGCTTGCAAGCAGGAATCTTTTAGACATGTGATGTTTTCAAACTCAGCATAGCAAGCCAGATAGCTATATGGGTCTGATATCAGTTCAGCATCACCACATAGTAGAAGCCTCTGCAATATATATCATTTCAAGAAAGACCTCAAAGGTACATTTATGAAAAACAAAAATAACAAGTTAAAAACTTGCTAATGCTTGTATTTATGTCAATAGATGGTGTTCTACCGAAAACACTGTCAAGCGTAAGTTTGTTTCACAAACATCAGTGCAAGCATTCACTATCTCTAACTTTAATTTCACTTTCAGATCATGATTTCAAGCTATTTTGCTATGCTTGATGGTGTTTTTGGTAGAATGACATCTATTGATATATATATATATAGTTTTTTTTTTGTTTTTGATAAATTTTTAAAAATATATTTAATATTATAAATGTAACCTTAATTTGCTTTTTTATAATTAAAAATAGAATTGCATTGACATAATGCAGGTTGATATAATATAAAAATATAAATTATACCAATTGTAAGTTTTTCAATGTGTCTATCAATTTATTCTAAAAAGCTAATATATTTGTAATTTATACATCTTTATTTTATAAAAAAAAATAATACATATAAATATAAGTCTTGTAAAGACACCTATCATTTATGTTAAATTATTGATATAATGATGTAATCTGCAGAAATTTGTCTACAAGTTGATGTAACACAAGCATGAATCATGTTACTATTTTTCTTTTCTAAATTTTGTATAAAAGATCATTAAATATGAAATAGATGATGCCACATTGATAAAATAATGACAGGGATAATCATGCTATATGGATATAAAATTTTGCTCTCTGATTTATCCTAAGATAAAAAGTGGTGTCTTCTAATTTGATACTTTTACTATATACAAGTTATAAGTCATTAGTAAAGATATTTTATGTTAAAAATAGGAAGAATCCCAGCTTCCTTGATATTTTTATAAATAAATAAGATTCTGCAATAAAATGTAAATTAATATTAGTAGTTCAGACTTGATGGAGTTAAATAAAAATTATAATAGGCATATTTATATAGGCATATTTCAGCTAAGATATATCCAAGTGGTAACTGATTGATTATTAAAATAATGTTTATCATCATCACTTTACCCAGTATTCATATACTGCAGAATGAAACTCCCTCCAAGTTTAATTCAGTTTAAATAATCTTTAGGTTCTTAGTCTATATTAGACCAGATAACTTCCTTATTCCTTTTCCCATCTCATATGTAGTCACTTTCTAGATTTTTTTCAATCCCTTGGGATCTAGTTTAAGATGTCATCTGTCTATATATTAGTAGATATTTAATAAATATATTCAACCATATCTCCTTCAGACTTTTATCTATTTTTATTTAATATCAGAAATATCAATTGATTATTTTACTAATATATATCATTTTGGATTATTTCTTTTATGGCTAATATATTTGTGCCATTCTCTTAAGTATGAAGTCTCAAAGTCATACTTAAAAAAATGGTAAATCACTTTCATTAGCAGCTTCCTTTTTAGAGAGGTATACATATTTTTATTTAATATTATTCCTATTAAATGTTGTTCATCCAAGTTTAATTATATGATACAATTTCATTCATTATGTTACCAGCTATATTAGTAATTTGACACAGACCTTCAGAGTTGTAACATCTTTTAATTGATTATTACCAATCATTATTTTTTTTCTTTTCAAAAAATCAACTGAATATAATTTTAGAGTTTATTAGCATTTATCTTTATTACTACTTTCATAATTTCACCTGATAACTCTAGCAACATTTCATTAAACTCTGAATTGAAATATTATTTCCAAAACAATCAGCTCATCCATTTAATTTTTCCCCTTATCTTTCCATTTTAATAATTAAATTACTTCTTGTAAATCTACTGTGAAGTTATTGGGAAATATAGAAATATTTGTTGGACATCCTTCTTAATTTTAATGTTTTTAATATACCTATATAATTTAAATATTACTGCTAATATCAGGTAAATATTCCTAATTTTATGAAAATATTATGGTCTATAGCTTGATAATATAAAGCTTTAATCACTGCATACATAATTATAATATCAAATGATTTTTCATTATCTACAAATTCACAGCATAATGACAACTTATATTGATTTATTTTTTTTTTTGTATGTCATCCACTGTTGTAAAACAACGTTTAAATCCAGCTTGTTATTTTCGTTTGTTAAAATTCAAACTTCTCAATAGGTATAATTAATTTATTAAATGTTTTTTCTTAGAAATGATAAATGGGTACCAAGTTTTAATTTATATCTTTTTACCATCTTTTTTTTAAATGTAAATGTTACCATTACATTTTTTCCAATCATCTGGTACGTCTTCATCGTTTAGACATTTGGTATGTAACTTTACCAATACTTTTGTATTACTTTACCTATAATTTCATTATTACCTGGAACTTTTCCTTTTTTTATATACATTAAAGTGCAAGTCTCATTTCTTCTTATAAAATGCAAGGCAATTTAGAATATGTTGTACTAGTCTGTGATACTTAGTTTTTTTTTTGTTTTGTTTTGTTTGTTATTGTACAATTCTTTATAGAACTTTTTCTTGCATTTCATTATGCCATTTATCATTTTAGTAGTTTTATATATTTTTCTTGTTACAGAAAAAATGTTTTTTTTGTTTTTTTTTTTTACACATTTAAGACTTTTACTGTTTTTTATAGATTTCCTGCTATAGATTTTTTGCTACTTTACAAATATTTTCTTATATCATTATTACTTTTTTTTTTACTGATCTTACTAATCAAATTTAAAAATTAACTGCTTTTAGTCTAGAACATTGGGTTAGAAAAGTATTTATAAGTCAGTTATAAATATTTTATATATGTAAAAACAGGTTAAATCTAATATTTCTTGAGAAAAGTATTTTAGCTTCCGATTGTTAATTGTAATTAATAGTTATCCAGCAAAATAAATATATCTTTCATTGTTATAAGGAAATACTCCTACATCATAATTTTTATCACACATATATACATACATTACTAAAGACTAAGAGATATAAGATGGCTATTATAGTGGGGTTATCATTTTATTGCGAAGAATTAAATGAAATCTTAGCCATATCAGTGGGGGGGGAACGTTTTTTTTTCTGTTGTTTTTTTATAAATTAATTAAATAAGAGTTTTTTTTTTTTTGGTTGTTTTTTTGCAACAATGACTACAAAGTTAATTTAAAGTTAATAAAAAAATGTTAATAACAATAAGACGATTACGAGCAAAATTATAAATAAATTTAATTATACAGTTTAAATTTAATATAGTTTGCTATATTCTAAATGCAATTTATTCAAGCGTTTTAATATTCAGCATTAATCCGTAAAATTTGATTAACACGATTTTAGTAAAATAATTAAGATATTACGCATGGGAGAAAAAGAAACATAAAGAGCCATGAGTGTGTGTGTGTGCTGAAAATCAGATATATTAATGTTTAACGTGGATTAAAGTTTATATCTGTGCTAGACAAAATCTCTAGTTTAATAAATGATTAGTAATAGTCATTACGTGTTTATCAAAAAGTTGATAACGTAAAAGTTGGGAGAGGAGTAAATTGACGCTTGAAAATAAAAATAAGACAATTTGTTCTACATAAATACTCTACTTGTAATAGTGATGTATATGAGATATGATGGCCTGGCCCAACTGATGAGTGCTGGTTCAGCACAAAATGCATCTTGGGAGATGTATTTTATTGTATCTTTATATATATATAATTATTTGTGAAATAAAAAAGAATGGAGATATATGGAAGTTGTCTATCTATAAAAAAAGTAAAATAATTAATTAACATTTTCCCTAGAAGTAAAATATTTTAATTAACATTTTCCCTAGAAAACAAATTAAAAAAATATTTAACATTTCAATTTTTTTTTTTCTATAAATAATATTAATTGTTTACCGTTTTCAAATAAATATTAACTGTAAATTATTTATTTACAGCAATAAGAGTTATTCCAAAGTAGCAAATGATTATTTTTCTTTCTTACAGTAAAATAATGGTCCTTCTTAATTTTTTTATCTCTAGTGTTATATATTATAAGTATGAGTAGTCAGCACCCCAGATTCATTTTCGATTTTTCTCTTATAAATGTGAATAAGTAATTTATAATTGGAACAATTGCAATAAATGTGAAAGACAAATGTAATTCAAGATAACATTAAAAAATAGCTTGATTGTGCAAATAAGATTTAATGAAGAGTAATTATATTCTTAATTACATTGTTTTATTTTTGAGTCATAAGTTCTCATTGATAAAGCCAAAAATCAAAACAATTGTTTAAAATGAAAAAAAAAAAAAATCATTCTTTGATAATCAATAGTTTGTCAAACTTACTATATATTTTTCTAGAGTAAACAAAGGAGAAAAAAAAATAGATTTTAATTATATTGAATTAAAATTAGTTTTAATTTAAAAAAAAAAAATGTTTTTAAACGAGTTATAATAATAAACCTTTTTTTTAAAAAAAAAAAGAAAAGTAACAGACAATTTAGATGATAGTTAGTTTCATAAATTTGTATGGAATATCCAAATTTTTAATAAGTTTTGATAAATAACGACATTTCAACTTTTTCTCTATATAATATTTTTAATATCTATAATCTTATATCAGCAAAATGAACTTAAGTGTATTGGGTATTATAGTCCAAATAACATTATACAATATGGATAAATCTCCTAACAAGACTAAGTTCTGTTGTAACATAATTTTAAATTTACAATTAAAATAAATAAATATTTAAATCAAAATGAATATAATATAAAATGTTCCACTTGTATGAATGTAAATAAGTTTTACAAATCCAAAATTATTAAAAATATTTTTTTGTTCAAAATTCACGTTCTTCTGATGATCCTAAATATATTTTTCATCAACGATGATACACTTAAATAATATTTTGCTTCAACATAAGCAGACTGCAGTGAAATATAAATAATATTCTTATTTTGGAAATAATGAATATTATTTTTTTAGCTAAAATTATAATTTCAGCACATTTATATTTCATTAACAAAATATACTTTTAAAAATACGATTTATTGTCTAACATCATTCAATATGATATCTAATACTGATATAAAAAATAAAAATGAATTAATTCTAAAAACATCTATTTATCTATAAAGAAAGTTACTACTTATAATTAAATAATTATTCTGCTAAATTGAACTGTTTCTTTTTTTTTTTTTTCAATACTATTTTTGTCACATGTAACTTGGAATAAATTTGTAAATGTATCTGAAAATTAGCTCAGCTGGTATAAATATTATAGTGTTGACCAACTGATGAATGCTGGTTCAGTGTGAAATATATATATTGGAGATCATTTATTTTTTTCACATGTATGAAGTCTTATGTATCCGGTTATATAAGATGGAGTAGACAACTAATGGGAATTTAAAAGTCTGGGTTCAAATCCACTCTTTTTACATCTAGCTTAAAATACTAAATACTATATATATATATATATATATATATATAGTATTTAGTATTTTAAGATAGATGAGATATGCTTGTATATATATTATATATATATATATATATGGCTGCAGAAAGGAGTTTGCTATTAACTGAAAGGAGACCCTTTGTTTCCTCTTGGAGGCCTTAAAGGAACCGAGCAGGGCATATTCCTAATGTCCACTCCATACGTTCTTTTTGTTGCAGCTGTTATTACTATGTGTTTATTCATATAGTATACGAACATGGATGGGCTGCTCACCAACATGCATTAGCCAGCATGGTGAGTTTATTGGCTTTTTACCTCTGAGTTTAAGATCAAGAAACATCATGGTTTTTCTTCTCAATGCCAGATAAGGCAGAATGAATGTTTGTGTAAATGATAAATATTTTTCCAATACATATATACAATTATGACAGACAAAAATAAAGCATGGCCCTTATTTCCAGGAGGCTGTAAAGTCACCAACCAAGGCAGCAGTTGGTAGCTAAAGGTGGAGGGTGCCTAGAATCCCCTGATTGCAGACCCAGGCTGCCATTTGATGGCAACATTTATTTAGGTACTTACAATTGCAGATCACTTTCAAGAGAAGGAAGATTTCAAGAATTAGAAGATGCTCTCTCTTATATTAAATGGGATATTATTGGACTTTGTGAAGTTAGAAGAAAAGTTAAAGAGACAATTAATTCAAAAAGTGGACATATATTCTATTACAAAGGCACAAATATTTGAAATACAAGTGGAGTAGGATTCATTATAAATAAAAAGTGGAAGAACAATATTGTGGAGATGGATGGTGTATCAGAAAGAGTGGCAATATTAGTTATACAACTTACTAGCAGATACCAAATGCAGATAATTCAGGTTTATGCCTCAACAAGTTGTCATAGTGATGAAGTAGTAGAAAATTTTTTTATGGATGTACAAAAGGCTTTTGATCAGAGTAAACAACATTTTAAAATTGTTATGGGAGGCTTTAATGCTAGGATTAATAAAAAACAAATGAAAGATGAAAGTGGTGTAGGTAATTTTGGTTATAGAAATAAAAATGAGAGAGGACATAGACTTGTGGTGTTTGCAGAAAAAGAAAAACTTTATATTATGAATTCTTTTTTTGAGAAAAATGTTAAAAGAAAATGGACATAGAAGCATTAAAATGAAGGTACAGCAGAATTGGATTATATTTTGACTAACAGGAAATAAATATTTCAAGATTGTAATGTTCTTTATAGATTTAACACAGGAGATGATCATCGATTAGTAAGGTGCAAGATACATGTTAATGTAAAACTAGAAAGACAAAAATTGTTAAGAAAAATAATATTTACAGATGATATTCCTAACCTTCAGACACATTCTAATGAATTTAAATTAGAACTTACAAATCGGTTTCAAGTATTAGTAGATTTTGAACATGATTCAGATTTGAATGAAATTAATAGAAAAATAACTGATACATTTTTAAAAACTGCAACAAAGATATCTGGTAGAAAAAAGCAGCAAATAAAATTTTTACTGAGACTAGAGAATTTATGAAAAAAAGGAGAAATATGAAGATATACAAAAATGATGCATTAAAAAGAATTAAATGCCTCGAATTTTGTAAAATGGTGCGGAAAAGAGTTGAAAATGATATAAGAAAGTATAACTGTGAACTAGCAAGAAAAGCTATAGAAGAAAATAAAAGTCTTAAAAATGTAAAACAACATTTTGGTATTGGTAGGAAATTTATATCTGCAATAAGACAATAAGATGGAATTATTACTAAAAAAAGATTGGACATAATGAGTAGAGTAGAAGATTTTTATCAAGAATTATATAGTAATAGAAAACAACTACCTCCTATATCTATTACATGTTCCGAATTGCCCAGAATTTTAAATGAAAAAGTGAGAAATGCAATCAAATGTATGAAGAAAGGAAAGGCTCCAGGTAATGATGGAATTATAATTGATATATTAAAAGAAGCAGGTGAAGAAACAGAAAATATTTAGCAAAGTTATATACTAAATGTCTAAATGATAAATATGTATCGGATGATTGGAAGAATGCAATAATAATATTAATATTTAAAAAAGGTGATAAAAATATATTAGAAATTACAGACCTATCAGCCTTTTATCAGTTTTATATAAAATTTATACCAAGATAATTACAACTCATCTACAGAGAAAATTGGATTTTCACCAACCAAGAGAAAAAGCTGGGTTTAAAAGTTGTTTTAGTACAGTAGATCATATTCAGGTCCTGAGAGAAGTTATAGAAAGGACAAATGAATATGAGTTGTCATTATGTTTTGGATTTGTAGATTATGAAAAGGCATTTGATTCTATAAACATTTCTTCAGTGATTAAAGCATTGGATCATCAAGGTATAATTCCAGGATATTGTCATATTTTAAAGAATATTTATAAAAATGCAACAGCAACAATTGGATTACATAATGATACTGAGAAAGTCAACATTGAGAAAGGTGTAAGACAAGGTGACTCCATATCTCCAAAAATTTTTGCAGCAGTGCTGCAAGAAGTATTTTGTGGATTACAATGGGAAACTAAAGGAGTGAAAGTAAATGGAGATTATTTAAGTCATTTATATTTTGCAGATGATGTAGTTGTTTTGAAAATAATGCTTCAAAGCTGTAGGAAATGTTGCAGGAGTTATCAGATGAAAGTAGGACTAAAGATAAATGTTAAAAAGATTAAAGTAATGTTTAATCGATTTGTTCAAAATATGAAAATAAAGATTGATTATGATGAATTAGAACAATTTAACAGTTACAAATACTTTATTCAGATTATTAATACAGATGGAAACATAATGGAGGAAATTAACCATAGAATTAAACTTTGTTGGAGTGCTTTTGGTAGAAATAACTTGATACTAAAAGGAAATATGCCTATGTGTTTGAAAAAGAAGGTTTTCAACAAATGCATTTTACCAGTTCTTACTTATGGATCTGAGACTTGGAAACTCAATAGAAGAGCAATACAGACACTTCAGACCACTCAAAGAAGTATGGAGAGATGTATGTTGGGAGTAACAAGAAGAGATCGAAAATGCAATGTATGGGTAAGAGAACAAACAGGTGTTACTGACCTAATTGAAAAAATTAAAAGATTGAAGTGGAGTTGGGCTAGATATATTGCTAGAAGGGATGATAATAGATGGACAATTGAAATTTTAAACTGGATTTCAAGAGATTGTAAAAGACCCAGTATGAGACCACATGTGAGATGGATGGATGAAATAAGAAAGTGTGCAGGGATGATGTCGAGAAGAGAAGCTAAAGATCAGAGAAAATGGATTAAAGTTGGAGAGACCTTCATTCTGCAGTGGATTGATAATGGTTGATAATGATATATATATATATATATATATATATATATATCATATATCAACCATATATATATATATATATATATATATATATATATATATATGCAAAACCATAAAACAATACAGTATTAGTGTTAGGGAGTTTTGGTTTTATATATATATATAATTAAAGCAAATGTTTTTTGCAGTTAAAATATATAAACATATATTTTGTATTTATTTATTTAAGCATATTTCTGCTGAATATACTAATGATATACAACCATTTATAATGCATAACCAATTTCTAAATCATCTTCATATGATTTCTCATATCCCAATTGGTTGCTGATTAGAGCCAATCAGAATAATTGCAATACTCTAACATTAACAATAGATAATAATGAATTCAATTTATTATTATTATTATTATTATTATTATTATTATTATTATTATTATTATTATTATTATTATTATTATTATTATTATTATTATTATTATTATTATTATTATTATTATTATTATTATTATTATTATTATTATTATTATTATTATTATAATTATTATTATTATTATTATTATTATTATTATTATTATTATTATTAAATTGTTATTAATATTTACAGTGAATTTTTATTTTTCTTTACTTTAATTGAAGTAATATTGTCCCAAATTCTGACATATCTATCATCCATATGATAGTTTTGCATTGCCTAATAGAAAATGTCTCTTTAACATGTATACTAATTCAATGTAAAATAGCTAAATGTTAATATTGGTTAGTAAAAAGTCAAATAAAATCATGTAAAACATTTTATTGTTCTTGAAATTATTTAATGTATTTAGATGACCTCAGTGTAATCTTAAAACCTTGAAAACAAAAATTGCAAGTTCACAAAGACTTTTTTAACTTGTTTATTTTATATTTATAAAATAAATATTTGTTTTTTGATATTATTTATATTTTGATCTTATTTAAATATATTTACTTTTTAAAAGAAATTAACTCAAAAAAATATAATAACATGAAAGATAAAGATAATACCTCTATTCTTTATTGAAATTAATTTACCAATAAAAAAATGTTGCATAATTATTTATTATTCTTTTTTTTTCACCTGAAAGCTTACAAAACATATAGTTCTGAAGAATATAAATCAATTTATTACTCTGTTTATTTATTTGAGAAACTGACATACACCTGTGTCTCATTTTATGTGGTCGATAGGTTCCTCAAAAATGTGCACAAAAGAAATCACATGAAAATAAATGTAACATACCTTGAAAAATGGGGAAGAAATTCTGTAATTTTTGGAAATTGGCATAAAAGCAAAGCAACAAGGAAAAAAATACTTTAAAATTTGCAGTAAAAAAATAAGGAAATAAAGTATGACTAATAAAAAATTTCAAATATTTGAAAAAAATTAATACAGGACAAACTTTTTTTACCTTTTTTCTTAACTACAGTATTTAATTTTACATTTTTTATACATATTTTAATCATTACTGCTATTTGATAATATGCATTCATTTGTGAACTGGTAAAAAATCAAATTCATGATGTGATGTACAACTAGTGCCACTTTCAGTCTTGTGCTGTGTTAAAGGTTTTCTGTTTCTATATTTAAAAAAATGAGATCACAATCAAAACAAAAAGATTATACATTATCATTAGAAAGATTATGTTCCATTTATAAAATCAATAAAACCTTCATTATTTATTTTAAAAATCTAAAAGAAAATTTGTTTCTGTTAATATCTAACAAAATAAGTTTTAAAAGTTACATTTTTTTTGAATATTTAATGTGATATTTTTATACAAACATATAAATTGATTATTATTATTTACTCATTAGTATAAGTAGGTTATTTACATAGAAGCTAAAATTCTAAATACACCTTCAGGCCATATTCATGTTAGCTGTTAATATAACATAATAATTTTGAAAAAAAAAGTATTACAAGTCAAAATAAGTTATTAATAATTTAAATTTTTTGATATCTAATAAATATAGTGAAATATGAAAGATATTAAGAAGAAACATGAATTGCATAAATTCTAAATCCCATTAAAATAATCTGCATAAAACAAGACCCAGGTGTATTGTTAATAAGAGATTATGTATTGCTTAATAATTATGATTTTAATAAATGTGTAACGGAGAATAAAAAAATAGCTATTAAAGACAAAAAAACATCAAATATTTACCAAATTAACCTCTATGAACACAACAAAGAGAGGAAGTACACTAAAATATTAAAATAAATTGTGTTAAAAGAATAGCAACTACCACTAACTTAAAAACTTAAAAATGTTATAAATATATATATATATATATATATATATATATATATATATATATATATATATATATATATATATATATATATATATATATATATATATATATATATATATATATATATATATATATATATATGCATTCCACAATATATGTAATATTCAAGTCTATATATATATATCAAAATACAGTAAAATTCACATAAATTATATTATTTTTTGAAGTATACATCTTGTAGTTTTTATCAACGATATAACAGTGAATAATCAAAATCAGACAACCTTTTTAATATTTGATGATTGATGATTCATTAACATTTGATGATTTCTTGAAATCAAAAATTGTGCAAATTGAACATTGCCTTTATATACGTAAAATAAAAGTAGCTATGTTGATTTCAATAAATTGTCATATGTTAATGAATCATCAATCATCAAATGTTAAAATAACAGAATTATGGGAAATCTGAATTGAACTATGGATATTGAGGAAGGTTGTCTCATTTTGATTATTCACTGTTATGTAGTTGATAAAGACTATAAGATGTAAAGTCAAAAGTACTTCTAGTCTTGCATTGGTGGTTGAGAGGTCAGCATGACTGCCTTTCCCTTGCAGGCAGTTGACCGGGTTGTAGGTTCACGTCCCGGCTGATGCTATGACACTTAAAAAAAGTACTTCTAAAAATAATATAATTTTGCGGAACTTCACTGTATTTTGATATATATATATATATATATATATTATATTTTGATATATATATATATATATATCATTATCAACCATTATCAATCCACTGCAGGATGAAGGTCTCTCCAAGTTTAATCCATCTTCAATTTTTAGCTTCTCTTCTCCACATCACGCCTGCACACTTTTTTATTTCTTCCATCCATCTCAAATGTGGTCTCTTTCTGGGTCTTTTACAATCTCTTGGAATACAGTTTAAAATTTCAATTGTCCATCTATTATCATCTCTTCTAGCAATATGTCCAGCCCAACTTCACATCAATCTTTTAATTTTTTCAATGAGGTCAGTAACACCTGTTTGTTCTCTTACCCATACATTGCGTTTTCGATCTCTTCTTGTTACTCCCAACATACATCTCTCGATACTTCTTTGAGTGGTCTGAAGTATCTGTGTTGCTCTTCTTTTGAGTGTCCAAGTCTCAGATCCATAAGTAAGTACTGGTAAAACACATTTGTTAAAAACCTTCCTTTTCAAACACATAGGCATATTTCATTTTAGTATCAAGTTATTTCTACCAAAAGCACTCCATCCAAGTTTAATTCTATGAATAATTTCCTCCATTATGTTTCCATCTGTATTAATAATCTGACCAAGGTATTTGTAACCATTAACTTCTTCTAATTCATCATAATCAATCATTATTTTAATATTTTGAGCAAATCGATTAAACATTATTTTAGTCTTTTTAACATTTATCTTTAGTCCTACTTTTCTACTTTCATCTATAACTCCTGAAACATTTCCTGAAGCTCTGAAGCATTATTTGCAAAAACAACTACACCATCTGCGAAATCTAAATGACTTAAATAATCTCCATTTACTTTCACTCCTTTAGTTTCCCATTTTAATCCACAAAATACTTCTTGCAGCACTGCTGTAAAAAGTTTTGGAGATATGGAGTCACCATGTCTTACACCTTTCTCAATGTTGACTTTCCCAGTATCATTATGTAATCTAATTGTTGCTGTTGCATTTTTATAAATATTCTTTAAAATATGACAATATCCTGGATCTATACCTTGATCCAATGCTTTAATCACTGAAGAAATGTTTATAGAATCAAATGCCATTTCATAATCTACAAATCCAAAACATAATAACAACTCATATTCATTTGTCCTTTCTATAACTTCTCTCAATACCTGAATAAGATCTACTGTACTAAAACCACTTTTAAATCCAGCTTGTTGTCTTGGTTGGTGGAAATCCAATGTTCTCTGTAGACAAGTTGCAATTATCTTGGTAAAAATTTTATATAAAACTGATAAAAGGCTGATAGGTCTGTAATTTCTAATATCTTCTTTATCATCTTTTTTAAATATTAATATTATTACTGCATTCTTCCAATCATCCGATACATCTTTATCATTTAGACATTTAGTATATAACTTTGCTAAAAAAAATTATGTTTCTTCACCTGCTTCTTTTAAAATATCAATTATAATTCCATCATTACCTGGAGCCTTTCCTTTCTTCATACATTTAATTGCATTTCTCACTTTTTCATTTAAAATTTTGGGCAATTTGGAAGATGTAATAGATATAGGAGGTACTTGTTCTTTATTACTATATAATTCTTGATAAAAATTATCTACCAATTTCATGATGTCATCTCTCTTTTTAGTAATAATTCCATCTTTTTTTCTTATTGCAGATATAAATTTCCTACCAATACCAAAATGTTGTTTTACATTCTTAAGACTTTTATTTTCTTCTACAGCTTTTTTTGCTAGTTCACAGTTATACTTTTTTATATCATTTTCAACTCTTTTCCACACTATTTTACAAAATTCGAGATATTCACTTCTTTTTAATGCATCATTTTTGTATATCTTCATATTTCTTCTTTTCTTCATAAATTCTCTAGTCTCAGTAAAAATTTTATTGGTCAATTGCTGCTTTTTTCTACCAGCTATTTTTGTTGCAGTTTTTAAAAGTGTATCAGTTATTTTCATATTAATGTCATTCAAATCTGAATCATGTTCAAAATCTACTATTACTTGAAACCGATTTGTAAGTTCTAATTTAAAATCATTAGAATGTTTCTGAAGATTAGGAATATCAACTGTAAATATTGTTTTTCTTAACAATTTTTGCCTTTCTAGTTTTACATTAACACGTATCTTGCACCTTACTAATCGATGATCACTTCCTGTGTTAAATCTATTAAGAACATTACAATCTTGAAATATGTATTACCTGTTAGTCAAAATATAATCCAATTCTGCTGTACCTTCAATTTGGATGCTTCCATGTCCATTTTCTTTTAGCATTTTTCTCAAAAAAAGAATTCATAATATAAAGTTTTTATTTTTCTGCAAACTCCACAAGTCCATGTCCTCTCTCATTTCTATTACCATAACCAAAATTACCTACAGCACTTTCATCTTTCATTTGTTTACCAATTCTAGCATTAAAGTCTCCCATAACAATTTTAAAATGTTGTTTACTCTGATCAAAAGCCTTTTGTACATCCATATAAAAATCTTCTACTACTTCATCACTATGAGAACTTGTTGGGGCATAAACCTGAATATATATATATATATATATATATATATATATATATATATATATATATTAAGGTTTATATATCTCAAGATATATATATATATATATATATATATATATATATAGAGAGAGAGAGAGAGAGAGAGAGAGAAAGAATTTATGAAGAAAAGAAGGAATATGAAGATATACAAAAATGATGTATTAAAAAGAATTGAATATCTCGAATTTTGTAAAATTGTACGGAAAAGAGTTGAAAATGATATAAGAAAGTATAACTGTGAAACAGCAAGGAAAGCTGTAGAAGAAAATAAAAGTCTCAAAAATGTTAAACAAATTTTGGTATTGGTAGGAAATTTATATCTGCAATAGAAAAAAAGATGGAATTATTACTAAAAAGAGAGATGACATCATGAAATAAGTCGAAGATTTTTATCAAGAATTATATAGTAATAAAGAACAAGTACCTGCTATATCTATTACATCTTCCGAATTGCCCAGAATTTTAAATGAAGAAGTGAGACACGCAATTAAGTGTACGAAGAAAGGAAAGGCTCCAGGAAATGATGGAATTATAATTGATATATTAAAAGAAGCAGGTGAAGAAATAGAAACAATTTTAGCACAGTTATATACCAAATGTCTAAATGATAAAGATGTACCGGAAGATTGGAAGAATGCAGTAATAATATTAATATTTAAAAAAGGTGATAAAGAAGATATTACAAATTACAGACCTATCAGCCTTTTATCAATTTTATATAAAAATTTTACCAAGATAATTACAACTCATCTACAGAGAACTTTGGATTTCCACCAACCAAGAGAACAAGCTGGATTTAAAAGTGGTTTTAGTACAATAGATCATATCCAGGTATTGAGAGAAGTCATAGAAAGGACAAATGAATATGAGTTGTCATTATGTTTTGGATTTGTAGATTATGAAAAGGCATTCGATTCTATACACATTTCTTCAGTGATTAAAGCATTGGATCATCAAGGTATAGATCCAGGATATTGTCATATTTTAAAGAATATTTATAAAAATGCAACAGCAACAATTAGATTACATAATGATACTGGAAAAATCAACATTGAGAAAGGTGTAAGACAAGGTGACTTCATATCTCCAAAACTCTTTACAGCAGTGCTGCAAGAAGTATTTTGTGGATTAAAATGAGAAACTAAAGGAGTGAAAGTAAATGGAGAGTATTTAAGTCATTTAGATTTTGCATATGATGTAGTTGTTTTTGCTAATAATGCTTCAGAGCTGCAGGAAATGTTGCAGGAGTTAGCAGATGAAAGTAGAAAAGTAGGACTAAAGATAAATGTTAAAAAGACTAAAGTAATGTTTAGTCGATTTGCTCAAAATATGAAAATAAAGATTGATTATGAAGAATTAGAAGAAGTTAACAGTTACAAATACCTTGGTCAGATTATTAATACAGATGGAAACATAATGGAGGAAATTAATCATAGAATTAAACTTGGTTGGAGTGCTTTTGGTAGAAATAACTTGATACTAAAAGGAAATATGCCTATGTGTTTGAAAAGAAAGGTTTTTAACAATTGTGTTTTACCAGTTCTTACTTATGGATCTGAGACATGGACACTTAATAGAAGAGCAATACAGAGACTTCAGACCACTCAAAGGAGTATGGAGAGATGTTTGTTGGGAGTAACAAGAAGAGATCGAAAACACAATGTATGGGTAAGACAACAAACAGGTGTTACTCACCTTAATGAAAAAATTAAAAGATTGAAATGGAGTTGGGCTGGACATATTGCTAGAAGAGATGATAATAGATGGACAATTGAAATTTTAAACTGGATTCCAAGAAATTGTAAAAGACACAGAAAGAGACCACATGTGAGATGGATAAATGAAATAAGAAAATGTGCAGGGGTGTTGTGGAGAAGAGAAGCTAAAGATCGGAGATGGATTAAACTTGGAGAGACCTTCATCCTGCAGTGGATTGATAATGGTTGATGCTGATATATATATATATATATATATATATATATTTTTTATATATATATATATATATATATATATATATATATATATATATATATATATATATATATATATATATATATATATATATTGATTTGAATATAATTCATAAAATATGAAACGAAATGTAAATATTATTCTGAATAAACTTACTGCTTTGTTTTTGCATTAATATATTTTTTAAATATTACTATTTAATTGTACATTACTTATAAGATAATTAGTTAAATGCTCAATGATTTAATTATTATTCTTTTATACATTTGATATGTTAGAAACACCATGTTTATGAAAAGGAAATTTGAAAAAGATTTTTCAGTACAATATAGGATTTTTTAAAAAACAAAAACGAAATTTCAACAAGTAATATTAAAAATTTTCAATGTCACTTAATATTTTAAAACAAGTTTTGAATGAATGAAAAAAAAAATTATAATAAAAACTAAAAACAATATAATTAAATTTTTACACTCTTTTTTTGTCTTAAGTTTTTTTTAAAGTTATAACTGATATCCATTACTCTTCCCTGTTTAATAATTGTGTTAATTCTCTTATAATGTTGTAAATCTTTAAGATATCTATGTCAATGTTTAAATATTCCTAATCATTTATCATCATGTAAAATATAGATACTTACAACTAAATTAATTGTAGTAATAAACAAAAATAAGTAATGTTTTATACCTCACAATGTTCTATACTATTACTCAGATTATATATCTTTTACATTGAATGTAGTTGTTTTTCACTAACAAACCTTTGTAACATTGAATAATAATAAGAGAGTTAACAAACTAATTTAATAAAAAAATCATTACATATAAATTACAAAATTACTAAAGTTGTTTTCATTGACCTTTCCAAAAATAAACATGATTGTAATGAATTGGAATATTTTTTATATAAACATTTTGGTTTAAGTATTAAAACAGAAAATTAAAACTGTTAATTAACTTTAACATAAAATATATTTTCAGTAAAAATCTTTAATTGAAATAGCATCAGATGGGTAAATGATTTTATATTTGAAAATGAAGAGTATATTTTTACAGCTTTCATACCAATTTAAAGCTTAGATATAGATAAAAAAATCTTATAGTAAAGTAAAAATTAAGTACTATATTTAATATTTTCAATAGCTAAAATATCATTAATAAGTTATACATTCTCAAAGAAAATCTGTTTTGCATGATAAATTATCAACTTATTATAAGGATTATAGAATAAAGTGTCTGCTAGCTACTAAATATTTATTTTCAAAATGTAATTTATGTAAATAATATAAGAAAAACAAATACAATTTCAAGTATCATTTTAATGTTCTTACACATATTAATTTCAATGAAAGCTCTTGTAAAACTTTGTCATAAAAAACTTGATTTATCTAGAGACACAAGTATGTGGCAAATGCCTGAATTATTTGTTTAAGATAGTGCAATTATATATATATATATATATATATATATATATATATATATATATATTGATATTATTATTCAAGATCTGTACTTTTTTAAAAGCAATATCCATAATTATATAATTAAATACTTATAAATACAGTAATTAGATAATTAAAAATTTTATCCACTTAGGTGTGCTTTTGATTATTCTAGTAATCTTTGTCAACTAACACTTTGAAAGTCTAATCTTCCCACAATTACATGGTCTTAATGTTTTCTGTCTGCATGCTAATTAAGTCATGTTTATATTTGTATATTAACATAGCTTCCTTTATTTTTTATTGTTATTTTTTCAATTTGCAATATATTTACATTATTAAAATTGAAGTCAAAATCACAAATACATGACTTATTATGGTTGTAAAAAGCAGATGCTGAAATATTATTTTCTACTTTACAATTTTGTTTCTATTTCTGAGCCCATTTTAATAAAAGCAAGTACTCTTTATTTCCTTTTTTCAACATACATCTTGATTCGTCTATATATCCACTACCACATGTAAATATTCATTTATAAATGACATATTTTTTATTTATAAATGAGGTTTTATCTTTAGTTATTTATTAATTTGTTTAATGTAGGAGATGTGTAAAATGCAATATCATATATATCTTTATAAATATCCCTTATACAATTTACTTAATTATTTGAAGTATATGGTATTCATATCCATATTTTTTATTAGCAGGAAAAGCAATATTATTATTAAATTTTTATTCTTATATTTTGTATTATATATATATAATGTTATTAGAGATTTTCAATTTGATACTCCTATGCAGATTAGACTCTTGAGAATGGTGAACAAAAGGGAGTTTTCAGAATGTTTATTTTATAAAAATTAAAAACAACAGTAAAAAAGGATTATATTAGTTGAATAAATGAAATTGTTGTTTTTAATTAGTTAGGGGAGGGGGTTGAAAGACTTACTAACTGTCAGCATCTGATTATTAATCACAATTTTAATCTTTATCTTATATTCCAACAAATAAACGTATTTTGATTTAAAATATATAATACTCAAATATTAATTCTTTTTTTTATTTGACCCTACACTAAAATATCACTCCAGGCATTTAATATTAATGTATTCTAACCTTCTTTATAAGCAATAGCACAATTAGTGCGAATAATAATTTGAATAACTTATTAATCTTTATAACCTCCAGCTAATTTCAAGCCGTTGAAAGGAAGTTCTGCCCTATCAACTATAAGACAAAGTAATTTAATTAATAAAAAAGCTATTAAACTTTTTAAAAATGATTTGGCTTTCTTTGAAAAAAAAATCCATTAACGTTTTCTAATTAATGATGTATTCTTTACCTTTTATTTGTATTTATTATTATTATTATTATTATTATTATTATTATTATTATTATTATTATTATTATTATTATTATTATTATTATTATTATTATTATTATTATTATTATTATTATTATTATTATTATTATTATTATTATTAAGTTTAAATATTGTATCTGAATTATTTTTATTCAACTTTAATTATTTAAAGATATTAAATCTATCTAAAAGTAAATGCAATTATAAATTTATGACGTAAGTAACTCATATACATATATATATATAGTTAAAATAGCATTGAAATTATAAAGATAAAAGCACTGTTTCAAAATTATATTATAGTTGCACTTTTATTTGATACATATGTAAACATATATGTTAGGAAGTAACAATATATTTACTTGTATATAATTTTGCGTTAATAATTAGATGTGTTATTTTATATAGGCTTTGATTAAATAATATATATATATATATATATATAATAAACTTATATTTTACTATAAAATATATAGCTTTGTAGAACTAGCCTAAGTTTTCTTTATCTTTTTCCAGTTGACTTGATTATCATGATTATTGTGCATAATTGACACTTATGTCCAAATTAATTGAACAATGCAATTATATAATTTCATTTTTTGTCATACTTATTATATTTTTTCCTCCTTCATTCTTTTATCTATTAGTTTTGCTTTGTTTCCAAACACTAAGTTAGGTAAACTGTGCTTAACCTGAAAGTGCAAATCAACATTCTATCACATCAAGTTCAGTAAAATAAATAATAATTTGTTTTTTTTCTTTAAATAATCCTAAAGATTGTTTTGGTTTAATTAAAATGCATAGTTAATTCGTTTGGAAGTAATTTATATAGTATGATAAATAATCAAGAATTTGTTACCACTATTGATGTTTGCGATATTAATACTTAAATTAATAATAAATTTGCTAACCAATATTACAATTGAACCTATTTTCTAATACTATAACAGGTATTTTATCTATTCAACTAAGAGTTTCATTGCTATTGATTTGATGTTATATTTAGGTTAATGAAGAACTTAATTAACAGTTTATATTGCTTATTTTCCATTGCAAAGCATTACCTTATATAACATTTATGTTACTTTGAGTATAAGTATATCTGAGCTACATCCAATCATGTTATGAAACTGATTATATGTATTACTATCTTATTAAATGACCAATATTGACCATGTAATGATTAGCAGTTTTATAAATTATGCTAGCTTGATCATGGTTGGCCATTGAGTCTCAAGTAAATAAAATTGTAAATTAAGATTTGGTGATGTAGTTTTAAGATCCAGTTATTAAGGAGAATTATAGTTAATTAAAGATTCGTACAATTTATATTAGATAAGTTAACTTATTAATCAGTAGTTCTTTCTATTTGTTGGATTTCTTATCAACTGGAAAGAAATAGGGAAGTTTAATTTCCATGAGTTGTGTAACTCAGTATTTTCTGCCTGTCTATTTATTATATTATCTTTAAATTTATTTATCAATATTGTTTTCTTAACTTTACCATAATTTTAGGGGTGTTATACCTAAAATGCAAAGAAGTAATATAAGTTATCAGATTGTGGTTATAAAAAATAATATATCAGGGAATCAAGATGTGTTCTGCTAAAAAGTATAAGAGAATACCAATTATTCTATAATCCGGTAAAAAAAAACTAAATAATCAATTAATTACAGTGTCAGTGTTCTTAGACCATGAAAAATCTTGTAATTATGAATTTAATTTTAAAGTAAATGATTCAAAAATATTAATGGAAGAGAGGGATTATAGAAAGAGGAAATTTATTGAAGTAATATTGATAAATAAATTTAAAGATAATATAATAAATAGATAAACAACAAATACCAACATACACATTTAATGGAAAATCACATGATATTAAAGTTCCAATATTATTTTACAGTTAATAAGGATTATAACATAATTGGAAATGCTACTGATAAATTAAGGTTTATATTTTGTTATTGTTACCATTAAAACTATTTAGAACATACATATAGTATATTTATAATGCCTATTTATAGTTTATATATATATACAGAAAAAAGTTCTCTACTTGAGTGCCATCATTTCCAAACTTTAGTAATAAGTTTTAAGAAATGTTAATGCACATCAATTTCAATCCCAGATAGTTTTTTTCTGATTTTTGTCTTTATCAAGAAAATCTTGAGATACAAATATAAAAAACAATGAAGTTATGTATCAGATAATCCCTTCTTTTACTCTTTTTATTATTATTATCAAGATAATGCTGCATGAAATTCAAAACATGACAAAATTTCAATGCAATCCAAAATGATTTTTTAGTTATAAAGGTGGGACTGGATCAAGTAATCTGTATGTATTAATAATGAAAACACTTTTCTAAGCATATGTATTTTTATTTTTTTGCTAGTAAGAAATGAGCTATAAGTGTGCATTGTATTATGCGTTAGCATACAATATAAATTGGATTTTAAAATCATAATTCTGTAAATAGTTTGTGATATAATAAAATGAGCACTGAGTCTAGTTTCATAAATTTACAATTTTCCAAAATGTCTATTACATCAAAAATGTCTAAAATCTAGCTTAAGAAGCAAATACAATATTTAATATTCTGTTAAGTTTACCTTTTTTTAAAATAAAAAATAAATAAAATTCTTTTGTTTTCAAATGTTTTTTTCAAGGGTGTTTTTTATAGGTAATTCATTACTTTTGTAAAACAAGGTTTATCTCTGTAAATTAATTCATATAGAATCAAAATCTCATTTATTATCAACAAATCATCGTCATCATTTTCCACTATTATCAATCCTCTGCTGATTGAAGGTACCTTCAAATTTCATGCAGTTTCTCCGATTTCTAGCCTTTCTTCTCTACGTTACATCAAAAATTTTCTTATTTTATCCATCCATCCCACACCTGATCTTTTTTCAAGACGTTTACATTAAGTAGAATGTTGTTTAAACTTTAATTTCCCACCTAATATAATCTCTTTTAGCTATAAGTCTATAGAGGCTCCGATTCTGTCTTTTGATTTGATTCAGTGATGTCATTGATACAGATTTATCTTTTAACCCATTATTTCATTTTTAATATCTTCTTGTTAGTTTCAACATAGACCTTTTCATATTTTGATGCCTAGATAGATTTCTCTGAATTGCTTTTCTGCTTTGTGTCAGATCTTTAAGTAAGAAATATTAAAACACATCTATTTAAAATTTCCTTTTCAAATTCATTAAAATGCGTATGAGAAGGAAGTACAGCTTTACTATCCAATTCTATCCAAAGAACAACCTGATTAAACAAATAGGAGATAGTAAAGTTTTGGATAACAGTTACTTAGTTATATTTAAAACCTTTTCAATTTCTTCTAAAAATGTTTTTTTTCTAATCTTGTTAGAGAAATTCGCTCTTAAAATAATCTTCATTATGAGACAGTTTATAAAACTTAGTAACATTGAAAACATTAAACGTGTTAACAAAAAATAAAATCAAAATGTTGTTGTATCACTTATTTAAAAAGTAAGAACCCCCCTCCACACAATTATTTTCAAAATTTGGGAATGATAACTGTTAGAATTATTCTTTTGCTAATAATTTTAAGCCAATTTATTTCATTTTATTAGTATTACAGAAAATTATGATTGTATTTAAAACTAACTTTTATTATTTATTATTCTCTAAAAAAATAGCTTGAAAAATATCACAAAGATGAATTTATTATGACAATAAAATCTGTTTGCTAGATTATACATAACTTGTTTGCAACATTCTAAATTTTTATGAATAGCAGATAAACATTCTAAAAATATAGATAAATTAAACCTGAAAAATATTCTACTACATTATCATTGAACAATTTGTTAATGTCCTCCATTAATTCTTGTCTATGAAACTAGACTCTATTAAAGTTAATAATGCAGCTGGTATAATCTCATGAAACATTTTGTAGACGTATTTCCAATAATTACAACTGACTTATTTGTTTAAAATATACAAGAGTTATTCGTATGATATTAATAATTGATTTTGTTAACTGTTAAAAACATATTAAATTGAACGCTAACTTTTATGCAACAAGCTACAGAAGATTATATATATATATATTCTGACCTCTATAATGTATCGGGCCCCTAAAGTTGAGCTGCCACAATCTGGCCTCTACTATGTTGTGTAACTACGTACACCTTGAGCCCACCACGTTACACCACAACCTACCCTTTCACCCTACATGTAATTATGTGTATATGTGTACTCCACTTCCCCCAAAATAAATAATATAACATAGTGAAAATCGCCTCACCGGGTTCTAGCTCTAATAATTAATGAGATATTCAATTAAATGCTTTACTAGCTCAGGTTTCTTAAAGTTAACTTAGGTTCTGTTTTAGACTAACTCAAATAACTATTTCAGAATTCATGAGACTAGAAGTGGAAATAAGGGTGACAAAGTAGATTACATTGAGATAATATCCCATAGGATACCACCTCAATGGCATAAGAACACTATCCCCCCTTATACTACTATTACATATAATAACTACATAGTATTCTTATGACTTCTGCAACTTCTAATCACTAAGACTCATTTAACAATTAAAGTATTAATTTTTTATCTATAATAACAATAATAGTAATTATCTAGCTCAGATAAAATAATCTCAGGTTCTTAATTTTATTCAAGGTTAAATTAAAATAAGGTAGCAAAATATGATAAGGGATTTTGTGTCATAATTTACAACTCTGAAATTAGATTAATAATAAAACAATAATAATAATAATCACAATCTTCATTGTTTAATCTAGCTAGTACAGCTTTTCTTTTATCGTAAATTTATAACCAAAATAAATTAGTTAATAATCTAATATCCTCCTTTTTTTATCTTTAAGTAATAAAATAAATTAGTAAGTGGCAGTGTTTAGATAATCTGATAAATAAGCAAGTGGCAACTAATACATACAATTTAGCAAATTACCATGACAATGAATTTATGACCAGTAACGCAATGCAATTTTATAATTATTCAATTACAAAAAAATCAATAAATATTTAAGACTAAATATTCTTCTCTATTTATATTTTGTGCAAACAATTATATACTTAGTTTAATGACGGTAAACATACCCTATGAATTCATGCAATGATGTAGAGAAAACAAAACTCAGACACAGGTTTTAATAAACAAATTTTAGAATTTTATTAACAACAATCAAAATTAAGATAAAACAAACAAATCTATTTACATTTATTTACAAGGGATATCCTCATTTTTCTTTACGCTACAATAGTTAAATTATACATTTTTAGATTTCTTTTATAGTTGATTAAAATTATTATACCTTTTATAAGTTATTTATTTATTTCTCATTAAGTTTATTATATTACTTATTTTAACTATTTTATGGGTAATACTATTCTTTACCTTTTAATATTAAAGTTACAGTATTATAAATTATATATGTGGATAAACATCATTTATAAACATTATAAATTTACAATCAATATGGTTTCCCTAAAAAAAAATTACATTTCTGTAACTTTATATAGTCACTTGCATATTGTTCAAATATTATTACTACCTATAACGTTGTTCTCTAATGCTCGTAAACTCTAATACATTTATTCCATAAGCCATACTCATGTATAATGCCATAACACAGGTTTAATTATCACCAGTTTTAGTTTCACATATACTATAATTATCGAATGTTATTATATTCTTTAAATATGCAATACTTATACTTCCCAAAATAATCAACAATAAGAAAACATTAAATCATTTTTAATATTTTTGTATATTTCTCTTTGGATATATTTTTATAAAATTATAGTTCATTTCTTAAAAATTAAAATAATTCTCTGACTCCTTCCTTTCTTAGGATATCTGCATCTCTCTTTCAATAATCATAATCTACTCTTTGTTAATACTTAACTATTCTTATTTCAAATAACAGCATGACATACATTATAAAATATCTATTGTTTCTTTTCAATAGACTTATCATATAACGATGTAGTTGCAAGAAACACAGATAAAGATAGCGAAAGATGTATAGGATATCGGGAAGATAGATAGATAACTTATCAAAATATATACTTCAAAATGTATGGAACAGTGTGAATAGGGCCAACATTCATTGTCTGATAACCCTGGTGATAAGCATGATGTGGCAGCTATTTATTCAGCTTTACCAAACATCTAATACGATTCACAAGAAATATAAAAATAACACTGTCCATGACAACATGTGTAACAGTCGTAGGGCTTTGTTAACTATGCTGATTACCATCTAAAACTACTTATTATTTCATTCCCTGTAGCATCTTAGTTTTTTAATACATCCTCTTGGTTTCCGAATCTCCACGTACTACCAAGTCACTACCCAAACTATCTCTCAAGATTTTCACTGTATCCAACATCGATAAAACTAACTACCTTTTAAAACAATAAACAAAATTCACTAATATAAAACATTTCCCTATTCCATAAGAACAATTGCTGCATTATTACACTACGGTTCAACATCTATTTTTGTTAAAATAACACTTAAATATCCTAATCGGAAAATTTAACAGAAAATACGACATAACCACCGGTTATATTGAACTATATTAATAACACTAAAATGATTATCGTATGCATATTTTTAAAAAATCTAATTACATCTCAAATTTTTAGAGTGTTTTTTTCAAACTTTTACAATAATTATAACAATAAAACTTTTGCATTACATTCATTCGATTCACAGCTGATCTAAATAAATAAAACATACATTATATCATTAATAACCATAAAATGTTACCAAAATAATATTTTACCTTCCTATTAGAGTTTGTAGTAGGTTTCTTTCTCTTTGAGCATCACAAATATACAAATTTTCACACACATACAATTTTATTTGAACATTCAAAATCAAAACATATTATTTTATATAATGTTATATTACAAATTAATGTATTTGTTTCCCTATCGCTATCTAAAACTTAATGTTTAACTTAGATTAATAAAGAAAATAATTTAAACCATAATCACATATTTTTCTGGTGGTAAATCTTGGTTAGTCCCATAATATTTATTATTTCTTCTTTGTCCGAATGTTCTCCTTTCTGATTATTAAAGTTTTAAATAAATTAGTTCATTTAGTAAACTGTTTAGACGATCTTTAGTTTCAATGTTTAATTCAAAATTATTAAAAAACATTTATTTAGTTATCCCACAGAGCTTTTAATGTTCAGGCGAATATTACCTCGGCGCATTGATGCATCTTTATTTCTAGCTGAACTACAATTATTTAATCATTACGGTACCAATTGCGTTCTCCATGGATCCAATTTTTATATTTATTTCTCTATAAAATATTTTTTTCTTCTTTATTTTCCTTGGTAAATTTCATTTTCATTCATTATTATTTTATATACAATATTTTCGATCTTTAACTATTTCTAGAGTATTTGCTCAAGTCATCTTAAAGAAAGCAATTCAAATTATTTCAATAATAAAATTCTTTTTGTCCATTTATTCTTATACGAATAATATTTATTTTTATTTTCCCTTATATTCATTAACTTTGTGCACAATGTCCTTTCATTAATTTTATATGCACAAAAGCAGTTTTCATAGTAATACGCTATACAAACTATATCAACGAACGACATTAACATTTTTGGAATATTATAAAATTTATAACTTGGTTTTCAGAATCTATCCATTTTTTATTGAAAATTCAGATTATATTTTAATAGAATCCACTGGCAGCTTACTGTTGAGTTAGTGAAACATTATTATGAGAACTTTTTTTTAAATTTTATTCTTAGATTCTCTTCGGAAGAGTTTAAATTGTCAGTTGGTTTCTTTCAAAGATATTATTAAAAATTATAATAAAATTGACTAATAAATTGAAGAAAGAAAGAAATTTTAAAGAGCTTAAAATTTTTACCTCTGCTCTGGAGTCAACACATTTTTGTTCTCCTCATTTATACAATTAATTGGCGTGATTTTTGTTGTCTGCTAAGATCTATCTTTTTATTGGTCACTCCATACTTTGGTTTATAAACAATTTCTAAAGTTTTAAAATTGTGATGTAATAGACTTAAATATTAACCTATTATTATTTTTAAATTAATTATTATCTATTACAATTTAATTACTTCTAAAATAATTTTGAAATAATAATTAATAAAAATGTATAATATTTATTTTTTATTATGATGTGTGACAATTTCATCCAGCTCTATAATATACTATTTAAATATTTTAATTATTAGTATTAATTTAAACTGGTGCTTATACATAAAATATTCCAGACAGTCACATAGACATTTCCGGTGTTTAGTCTAGTTTTATCTGTCTTAATAAATTTGCTACTTATATTATTTAAAATGATTATATAAAATTTTGAAAAATAATTTAGAAAAATATAGAACTAGATACAATTCTCACCATCACAATACTTATTATTAAATATATTACATTAACCTTTTATTGCCCATTTATAATTTATAATATTAAATACTATATAATATTAATTTTAAATTTTTTTTAGTAATTGACCATTTATAACCATCATTGACCTATAGAAAAGGGCACAATATATATAATATTTAACATGAACAACATAAATTTACTTCCAGCTTAAGCTGGAAAATGAAATAAATATCTAAACCAAATTAATATAACATTTATTTATTATAATGAAACTTCTTTATGATATATGCGGACTGTTTTACAGTGATAATTAATTCTTTGTATCATAGACTTCATTCTATATTCTTCTAAATAACAATCTCAATGATATTTTTTCACAGGTAAAAATGACTTTTAGTATGATCCATTATATAATTATTTAATTTATCCTGATTTCTCTTATACCTTAAGACTGATTGTCTGTGCATGAATTCATAATGAACATGTATCTAATTAAAGAATACTTACAGCTAATACAAAAATTCAAATAGAAAACTATTTGTCCTACTATTATCTGCTTATTTAAGATATTTTCTCTATTTGTGTAAATAATATTAACTTTGCACCCATTTATTTAATAAGCAACAGTTATTAAATTGAACAATTTTAACTTGCAGAGCACACATTATTGAATGTTCCTGGTACATTTTTTTTTTTTTGTAATGATAATATCTAAATATTGAAATATATTCCAATGAATTGTTAAATGTCGGCTACAGTTGTAATCATATATATATATATATATATATATATATATATATATATATATATATATGATATACAACTATATATATATATTATACGAATATATTCCGATCTATATATAATGTTATTAGAGATTTTAATACAAAATATAAAAATAATTTTTTTAATAATAATATTGATTCTCCTGCTAATAAAAAAATATGGATATCAATCCCATATATTTCAAATTATCAAGTAAAGTTTATAAGGAAACTTTATAAAGATATATGTGATATTGCATTTTACACACCTCCTACATTAAACAATTTAATAAATAACTCCAAAGATAAAATCTCATTTATAAATAAAAATTGTGTCATTTATAAATGTATGTGTAGGTGTGGCAGTGGATATATAGGTGAATCTAGATGTATGTTGGTAAAAAAAACTAAAGACAACTTGCTATTATTAAAACATGTTCAGAAATCAAAACAAAATTGCATAGTAAATAATATTTCAGCATCTGTTTTTTTACGATCATAATAAATCATGTATTTATTGTTTTGACTTCAATTGTAACAGTGCAAACATATTGCAAATTGAAAAAAATAACAATAAAAGAAAAATAAAGGGAGCTATGCTAATATACAAATATAAACATGTCTTAATTAACAGGCAGGCAGCAAACGTTAAGATCATGGAATTGTGGGAAAGTTAGCATGTCAAAGCTTTAGTTGACACAAATTAATGGGATAATCGAAAGCATTTCTAAGTGGATAAAAAAATTTAATTATTAGTTACTGTATTTACAAATATTTGGTTATATAATTACACACACATATATATATATATATATATAATTCTAATATTTTCATGGATAAAAGATGTTATATTATTATTACTATTTGTGGGATATTCCGTGTAGTTAAAAAAGCTAAGTGCTGACGTTTCGTTACAATATCAAGTATCTTCCAAAGAGCATTCTCTTTCTAACATGCATTCTTATTATAATTTGAGAAAGAGAACGCTCTGAGGAAGGTACTTGATATTGTACTGAAACGTCAGCATTTAGCTTTTTTAACTACACGGAATATCCTGCAAATAGTAATAATAATATATCATATATATATGAATTATTGTTTCTTCAATAGTTTCAAATGTTATACTACTATTAACTACTTCTTATGTAAGTATATACATTTACAAAATAATTGTGAGTTTTTCTAACTTTAGCTTTTTTAGGCTTTTTACTAAAATTTTCTTATTAATATGTTTCATTATACCTGCACTGTACTCAAATAATTAGAATATATCCAACATATAATTAGATATAATTCACAAAATCATGATTCTCACAGGAAAAACATTTTTTTTTAGTATACTAGCTTAATTTTTCATTACATGTTTACAAAACATAGGTTCCTATGTTAGGATTTATGTCATGCTTATTGACAAAATATTAGTCAAGTGTTACACTTAGAAATTCAAAAGCAATATGTATCTGATCTCATTTTATAAAATTTCATCAGTACATTATTACAAATATTGCTACAAGTATAAACATTAAAAATAATTTGTCTCCAACTTTTATAATAATGTCTGTAAACATATACATTAAATTAGAAATATATGTAAAACTTTATTTATAATTAAAATTATCTTGTCTGTGATAAAATCTTGGACTATTTGCATTTGACCTTTATTCATTTCATTAAAATATGTGTTGCTGAAATGTTTTCTTTTTTAAAAAAAAAAATGCTATAATGTACACTAAAATAATACACTGGTTTTGTTTTCATCATTTTATAGAAAAGTAGTGTGAATACTAAGGTATAAAGATATCTGATTTAAATTATTACAATCTCCTCATATTAGGTACACAGAATTAAATATTATTTTGCAGTTATCTAAGGTTTTAGAAATTATGTAGCTTATTTTCACTGATATTGAATCCATACATACTAGAAATGGCAGAAAAATTAACCAAAAAAATATAGTCAATAAAACTTTCCAAAGCCATACCATACTTTGAGGTATTCTAACTTTTACCCAAACCTAAATGGGTTATACTGAAAAACAAAAACTGTGAATATGGAATGTGAATGTGAAAGGAAGTATAATGGTGAAAGCTATCACCTGATTAACAGAAATTGAAAGCAAATAAACAATTGTGAGACAGAAAAAAAAACAGATGTATATACACTAGCAGATCATGTTTGTAGTAATGACCATATGCTCAATTGGTAAAACACAAAAATATTGGATAGAAAGGGAAAAATGCAAAGAAGAAAATTCAGTTAAGCTGCTCACATGACAATGGCAAATAATTCTATAAGTCAATCTAGTGTGGCAATATATTATCTATGGAAGCCTCTACAATATTAAAAAAAAATGAAAGGGCCATGAGGATTTGAACCAACCCTCATATATAAATATATGACATTTCTTCTATCTGTTGCCTTTAATTGAATAGCTAAGGGGGTTAGAGCTTTGCCTTAAGATTCAATATTCAAGAATCTAAAGGTGTAAATTCATATCCTATTCTAATATTGTCAACACCTGAAAAATAGTGGATAATACTATTCAAAACCTTGTGTAATTATTAACCGTGATGTGTTGTCTAAGTTGTTTGTATTTGAAAAGTTTGAATGAAGTTGAAAATTTTCTTTACATTTAAGTAACATTTACTGACAAATGATGGAAATAGTTCAACATAGTATAATGGTAAACTTTTTATTTTGCTAGAAATACTTTTTTCTTTTTCTACAGACAAAAAGGAATATTTCTTATTATCTATTTTTTTTCTCTATAATATTTTATTTATTTATAATTGAAATTGCAGTTGACTTTATTTAATGTTGCTTAATATGTGATTTGTTTTTAGAAATAAATATATGTGAAGAGTGATTTTTATTTTGTTTTAAAAAAATAGAGATCAAGAAATCAACTAATTTCAAGACTTCTTGGTTGGGGGGGGGGGGGGCGCGCCTCCTCCCCCCTCCTTTGGGGGGGGTTCCCGGTGGGGGGTTTGCGTCTGCCCGGTGTTTTTACTCTAAAAAAAAAAAAAACTAATTTCAAGACGATATTCTATTTTTAAATAATGATACTCTTAGTGTTTCTCTTTATTGTAATTATTAATGATTAAAAACATGATTTATGGATGTTGCTATAATTTATTTTAGACTTGAGAAAAATTGCAGATTTATTTCCAATTAAATTTCCTCTTTGCCAATATTTATTTAATTATGCAAGAGTTGAAAGAAGTCAAAAATGTTTTAAAGAAGAGTGAAACTCTTCTTGCACATTAGGAGCATTGCGCTTGAGTAGATTGTAACTTCATTTTTACACGAATTATTTTACCGGTTATTTATCATTATTTATTTTTTTATTGTAAATTATTAAAGGTCTGTTTCTCAGCAATAGTTTGTTTGCATTTAAATTTTGTTTCAGTGTAATAGAAAATAATTTTAAAAGAAATTAATTAACAATACGTTTTCATAATATCAAACTCAACCTACCTTCAGCAAAAAAAAAAAACTTTCTTCTTGTTTTTTTTTCTTACTAATTTAAAATTACTTTTCAGTATTTTGAAAAGCATATTCTTAATTGAATATATGTTTTATACAAAATGTGTATTAAGTCAAAAAATAATTACCAAATGTTGTCTTATAATGGAATGGAATTATTTTAAAGTCAAAATTACACAGTGTTTAAAAATTTGTAAACATGTTGTTGTTTTTTTTTTTCTATGTGAACTGCTTATGTTTTCATAACTATATATATATATAAATTTGAAGCAAACCAAAATTTAAAAAGAAAAAAAAATGACAATATACACTCTAAATTATTTACACCGTTATTAAAGAAGAAAGAAAATGTTTAAGAAATGTTCCTAGAGAGGGCAGTGTAACCTTATATAATGTTTAAATTTGATTTTCTGTCTGTCAATTATAATCAATCAAACGATTGCGTGGTTTTTAGTAAATATGTAATAGAAAAATAGAAAGAAGTAAATTATCGCTGGCTGCTGATCGATTATTCTTACGCACTTATAACACAGCACATATCTATGGTGTTTTTTGTTTTTTTTTAATAAATTGAAAACAATTTTGCTTAATATATGTAGCATATGTACGTTGTATATTTTTGAATAAAATATATTTATAGAAACACACACAAAATCTGAACAAAGATTCATGAAACAATCAAAGACGGAATCGATACATAGTTAGAGTACATTTTGATCGACGAGTCAAAAACCCTCATCCACTTTAAAATTAACTATCAACATTTTGTTCTATTTTACATCTTTAATAAATTTCTTATCACTTATGGTATGTTCAATTCAGTATTTTTTTAAATGTTTTTTTTCTCCTCAAATAGACTTTTGATTTTACAATAACTCTTTTCAATATTCTTATATTTTGTAATATTGTAGTTTCTTTTATGTTTTATAAAGTTTCCAAGTTTACTATCAATCACCGCTAGTACCCCCCCCCCTTAAATTAATCAAGCATTCATTCCAAATGAGGATAAAAATGTAATCTTTTTTTAAATCTCACTACAAATAGCACTGATTATGTATTATATATGTGTGTGGGAGATGATAATCTGGACCAACTGATGAGTGCTGGTTCAGCATGAAATACGTATATTGGTGATGATTTATCCTTTCTATATTCTGTGGCCATGTGTATCAGTTGTATGATATGAGATGGTGTGAATAGTTAAAGAGTGCTTGAAAGTCTGTCATCAAATCCCTTATATTTGCAATCAAGCACCGAGTATATGAAGAATGCCCGTATTTCAAATATTACTACAAAGAGCTCTAAAATTTATTATAAAGAGGCTTTTACAATATTATAAATTTTCCGCAGATTTTTTATTTCTATTTTTAATATTAGTTTTATAATATCGAAAATATATAAAGAACAATAACTTGGTCTATAACTGACTACTAATTTTTATATCACTTTTCTCTATATTCACATACTCACTTTAGAATTAGATTATTTATTACAATTACTGATCTTTATGTAAGTTACTGCAGTAGAATAGCTGACTCAAGTTCTAAAAGACCCTGGATCCATGTCAATATCTCATTTTAAGCTGATACACTTTTTTACATTTCAAACAAATTATGTTTTATTTTTATATTATATTTCTATTTTATGTTTTCAAAGTCCAGCTCATTTGGTAAAAAGAACCTCATTTTTCTTTAGTTTTAATCAAAACCATACTCTTTAAAAAAATCACATGGATAAAAATTTAAATGAAGCAATAAATGACTATCATCATTCATTGTCATGAACCTTTTACTTTGTTTTTTTTTTTTTTTTTTAATAAAGTATGCTTAATTTTTTAAAATATATTTTTGTTTCTACAATAGTATTCTTTTGGCCAATTTGCCCCCTGGTGATTTTTTTGGTAAGTATTAGATGTTAATGTGAAATATAAAATGGTATATTTTATTATATATATTTTTTTTGCCGAAAGTTTTGCACTAAAAATGCAAAATTCAAAATTCCCACTCTAACAATAGTCGTAAGTTCTGCCCTAACATGTTTATCCATTGTCTGTTGGCAAAGCTGTAAAACGTTCAGCGTTTTACAACAATGAATTTCCAATGATATAAAAATGTGTTTATTTGCGAATTTATTACAGTTTTTGATGTTGTTTTTTTTTTAAATAATTTACACTATATTTATTAGACATCAAGAAATATAAATTATTAATAACTTATTTTGACTTGAAATATTTTATTTTCAAAAATATAATATTATATTAGCAGCCAATGTAAATATGGCCTGAAGCAAATTAGAAGACTAGCTTTGATATAAATGATCTACTTTATATTTATGAATAAGAATATCACAATTTTGTAATAAATATTCAAAAAATTTAAACTTTTAAAGCATAATTTGTTAGATATAAGAGAAATAAATATGTATTTGTTCGGATGTGTAAAAATAATGAGAATTAAAAAATATTTTGTTGATTTTATAAAATGAAAATAATCATTCTAGAAACAATGACATGTAAAGTCTTTGTTTTGAATGCGATTTTTTTTAATATTTACAGGAACATAATGTGAACATTTAAATTTTATTTTAGTAGTAAACAAAAATATCTATCAAATGAAGTCAAATTTGTTATTTTCTGATAAGTAATAATCATTTATCATTCATTTTACATTGATGTGTGAGACAAAGAAAATGTCAAAAAATGCTGAAATGTAAGAGGTGTTAGGCTGCATATCATAAATGTTAACACCATTGTCTTCAATTATATTTAAAACATACAGTAAAGGAATTCCTTTATCATAATAAATCATTTAATTCACTACTCATTTCTGATGTTATGTTGAATTGGCACAGCAATAAACCTCATGAGTTCTATTTTTTATATCCATAGAGGTTTGCTTTACAAATTTTCATTAATTTAATGGAAGCAGTAGATTTAAATGTGTTTAATTGATATTAGTTTTAGCTAAAAGAGATAAATGTCAATATTATTTACAAAAAACTTTTATCAAAAAGATCAAAAGTTGCACCATTAGAAGTATGCAATCACTATATTTATGTGAATTCTTAATTTTTCAAATTAACTTTGGCTTTTGAGAAATTAAAAAAAGGGGCAAATTAACACAGAATGTGTTACTCATTTATTTATATATATATATATATATATATATATATATATATATATATATATATATATATATATATATATATATATATATATATATATATATATATATATATATATATATATATTGTGCCCTTTTGTATGGGTCACCATTTAATTTTTGTGCTAATCTATTAAAAATTTTAAATTTAAGATATATTTGAATATGTGATGTTAATTTTGCTTATGGTAATAGTTTCAAAAGGTTTAATTAAAGCAATCTATGAGTATTTGATATGTGAAATTGTGCTGATATAGAGAGAGACATTTTAAATGATGATGATTATAATATATAGTTGGGAAAAATGGCCATAATCAATACTGCATTAATATATTTAATAAATAGGTATTTAAAGCTAAAAGTGTTTAAAAGACAAGTAAAATTAAATACATATATTTATTGTTGATAAAATAATATTATAAAAGAATATAAATATTTTAATTATTGTAAGTACTTAAATAAAAGACTAATATTTGATTTTAATAATATTGGATAATTATTTTAAAATCTATTATAATATCTTATTTATTTAAAAAAATATTTATTTTAAAAATGCAATTGTTAGTTATTTTTAGATTATGAGAAGCGTTTCTTTTATTGTAAAAAAAAAACAGATGTTAGTTAAATACGCACACATGCTTGGAAGTTATCTAATAAAGTTGCAAAACTATTTTAAAAAATCATGTTATAAAATTTATAAATAATACGTGAGTTATCACGAGATAAAAATAAAGATAAATCAATGTAGAATATTAAATCTGATTTTTAAAAGTATTGCTTTTAAAAATATAACGTATAAAAAGACTTAGTTTATTTTAAATAATCTTATAAAAGTTAAAATTATAATCAAGTCAGTAAGAATATTTTTAAAAAAATGTTTAATAGATTTAAATAAACGATAAAGATTATTTAGAAATTTGATAATGTAATAAATATTAAATATTAAATAAGTCATTATTTATTTTTAATTTTGTGTTGTTGGTAAATATGTAAATAAGCCAGCAAAGTTGATTGTTTAATCTACCAATCAAATGGGAAGTTTCTTCCGGTATAAAAGCTCAGTTCAATTGTTAGGAGAGGACTTCGTGATTGATTTTTCAAGTTAATTGTGTTATTAAAAAATAGCAAAGTAAATTTGATAGACGCTCTTAAAATCAATTTTAAAATTACAAGAGTGTCATTATAAATAATTTATAAAAGTTTTAAATGATAGACATGCAGTATTAACTTAATTTTTTCCCTATCAATCGTCTCTATATTAAGCTCAATTTACATGCAAATGGTCATGGGAACATCATATATAGTGAAAATATATCGGAAACTTTATACTAGAAGTATGACAAACGCTGGATTAGTTCGGAAAATTACAAGATGGAGAAAAGTAGTATTTTGGACAGTATATAATTTTAAAAGCTAATTACTATTGCTTATTAGAAAATAGATATTTTAAAGAATAAATACTTTTGTGTAAAGAAAGTATTTTTGCAAGCTATAAATTTAAAATGTATATCTTGAGTAAAGATATTAGAAATAAAAGTAGTTTTATAAATACTTGCCTTGTTAAGTCTTTATGTTTAAAAGACTGAATGTTGATAATTTTAAAGGCAAGTCAATTGAAATATAATTAGCTAAAAATCTTAATATAATAAAATTATTATATTGAAATAATTTAAACGCTGGTCGTTTATAGATAAAGAAGCTTATTCTTACCTGGATGTTTTGTTAAGAAATGCGCAAGTAATATGTGGACGTCCAAGTTAATTTAAAAATAATTAAATATAAATTTTTATAAACTATAGACTAAATTAAAATAATAACTTTTGAATAATATTTTTAAAAGAACTAAACCAGGATCCTATAAACTATTTTAATTTTATTTTATTTTCTTGTGGGAACTTATTTTTAAAAAAAGAACGTTTTCGTTTTTTCATAAACTTTTAAAAAAACACGTGATGGACCGGAAACAGGAAATGGTGTGCTAGTGAATATGTGCCTAGGATTAAAAAACTTTATGGTGAAAAGGAAACATCGCTGGATTTATGTAATATGAATTTTGTTTTATTTATCTAATATAAAAGTTAAATATTATTAATCTATTAAAAATAAGATAGGTACATTTCTTAAAATAATAACTAAAGTAATATAATAATTAATTGCATAAGTTTATCTTATAATTAATATAAAACATAATATGTTAAAGAATGATTGTGAGTGTAAGTGTGAATTATTTTATGAAGCTGTAATTCCGAAGAATATTGGAAGATGGACTGTACATTAAATCTTATTTATGGTAAAAATTGTATAATTATAATAATTTTAATATATTTGACATGTTTTTTCTTTAGATCAACCAACTGAGATGTTATTGTTGGATGAATGTATAAATATTTTAAAAATACACACACATTATATTGGCAGTAACAGTTTTATTTAAATATGCATAATTTGAATTTATGATATAAATACGATACAACATTACATAAGAAGCTTAGAAATAATTATATGATTCTTTCGTAAATAAATTTTGATTTTTATTTTTATTATTATTATGTTGGAGTATTAGAATTATATTTATTATTCATACAAGTAATTATTTTATTTCAAGTTAGGAAGAGATCTCAAAGTCTATATTTTTTTATTTTTTATTTTATTGGATAAGTTAAGTTAAGTTTATGTAGAAGTTTATATTTGAATTGAAGATTTACCGAATATAGATGATGAATTATAAATAGTTTTGGATAATTAGTATTTATTTAAAGTTGATGATTGTTTTTCCGGAAAGTTTAAATAAGTTTAGAGGATGTTTTGTAGATAGAAATTCATTAAGAAGGAGTAGTATAACACATAAAGTAAAGTAATAATTTCACATAGAAAAGAATCATAGAATTTATCTAATATAATACTTTATGAGTTTGAAATTGATTAATAATTTAAATATTATTATTTTTTAACAGTACATATATGTAATGCATATTTGATAAAACATGTAACATGAATTGTATTAAATGAAATATAAATTATAATCAGTTATTTTTATTACATTACAAAGATACATTAGTTTATACATGTATGATATTAAAGTAGTATTAATAGTAAAGTGAACACATACTAGTACATGATGAAATAAGTAACAGTAATACTTAAGTGATGTAGCAATTTAATTAGTAAAGTTTAATTGTTTACATATGCTACATAAATATTATTTACATAAATTTTTCTGTGTAATAATTGAAGTTCACTGATATTTATTTAAAGTCTAAGTTTTGAAAACATACTTCAATGTTATTAATACAGCATTTTAAAGGATGTATAATTACTTATTAGGAGTATGAGTTAATAACAGTGTAAACATATTGTATTATTATTTTCTTATTTTTATTTTCTTTGTTTTTCATAATTTTGAACTGTAAATATTGTAAATAAATTCTTAGTTGAAGTTAATGTAAATAAATTTGTTTAATTTGTTTTAAAAGTGTGTCGAGTTCATTATTTTGCACCACAGCATTTGACAGCAGATAATTTGAAGAAACATAATATTTGCACAATGTGAATTTATTAATATTATTTTAGAAATAAATACAATATTTTCCTGATTATCATTTATGAGAATTGATTAACATTATTACATCATATTACAATGGTCATAGAGTAATTATCATGCATAATATAAGAGTACAATATTATTTATTGCCACAGATTATTGAATTATAAGATTTTGATTTATTCCAAAATTAAGATGCTATATGAAAATAAAAGATATACATATGATTATTTATTTAATGATTATTGATATAACAGAAATAGAGAAGATTAGGTTATACTCTAAGATTAGTATTATTATTATTATTAAAATAAGTTAGGTGTATTTAGGTTTGATATAAAATCCCATATCATACTTATTTACATGAGTTATCATTACTTTAAGATAATTAGAAGAACCTGAGATTATTTAATTATATTTTAAAAATTAAAAGTTAAGATTTATTTATTTTATTATTATTAAAGATAATTTATTTTATTTAAAAGCCATAAGAATGCTGTAGAGGTAGTAGTAAGTTAATAAGGAGGTGACAATATTCTTATGCCATTGAGACAATGTCTTGGAAGATATTGACTCAATGTAAATCTACTTATTGCTTTGTAACTTTACTTCACAGTCTCATGATTTTAATAAATACTTATTTAATTAATACATAATAAAGAAGTATATTGATTTTGATAATTGATAATAAATTAAATTAGAATATGATATTATAAAAGTATATTAAAGATAGATATGCAAATTTTAATTAAGCATAATAATTCAATTGAGCTAGTCGTATTTCAAACTATATTATACATCGAGAAGTAAGGGTACAATATATATATATATATATATATATATATTATATAGGGACTGTATATTATAAACTATATATATATATATATATATATATATATATAGTTTTTAATAATGATATTATATATTAATTTAGCTCTTATTTAAAAATATTTGTTTGTTTGTTTTTAAACATAAAAATATTAAGTTAAAACAAATGAGAAAAGTCTATTGTTAAATATGAATGTCCAAGTTAAATAAAGAATATTCACTTCACAATAATTATTTATAAAATTTTATTACATAATAATAAGAGGGTTATTTTTTCATATTAATTTCAATATAAAGTATTACTTAATATATTCATTATAAATTTTAAACTCAATTATTGTTTATTTTGTGTATTTCAATTTTGGCATCCAGTTAGGTTAATAATTGTTTAATAAATAAATATTAATAGATTTTAATTTTATTCCAGATACATTTTATCTTACTTTATTGTAGAGATTAAATAAAATTATTTCCCAAATTTAGCTTGCTCAGTTAGTGTAGCTCTATTAATTTCAGCTAGCCTATTTATACTATTATAGATTTGGCAAACCCAAAGATCTGGGTTATCTATAAGAAGAATTGTCCAATTTATTCCATTACCATATATATAAATAAAATGTCTGTTAATTACAACCATTGTAGTAACAATAAAAATAATAAATATAATAGTTATTAACTGTTATTTACAGTCTTTCAATTTACAGAAATACTTTGGTTAATTCCTTAACCCTCCACATCTGCCATACATATTGTACTGAGACAAAGTCGGTACAGGTATATACGCACACACACGAGCAATGTAAACACTCTATATTTTTTCTTCTTTCACTTTCAACTTATGAAAAAGGAAAATAATAATAATAAATGTAGTTGTCTCTCAATGCGTTATAAAATACACTGTAAAATAAAATGTTAATATTTCTGATTAAATAGTTTAAGGCTTTCATATAATCTACTATAATAATATTCTCTAAAAAAAATAAAATATAAAGTATTACTAATATGCCATTTTAAATCTCAATAAGTGATTTCTACTTGTATATGCCGCGGGGGTAATTAAAAGGGGTTTATTTTAAATTATAACTGTAGTGAAAGTTAAAAGCTTATAGAAGTGATTTTGAGACAGATTAAATGCTCGACTTTTAAACTAATGTAAGTTAAATTGTTCTCTTAAAACACGCACACATGTATGCATAAAAAGTGTGAATAAGTATGAATTGTTTCTAACTGAGATTGTAATATGAGATTGCATAAACCTAAGATTGCCTCAAGCATATGGATTGAGTGGACATTACGTAGGACACGGACCCCAACGACAACTCAAAGAATATGGAACTCTGGGTGGAGATTCGATCCTCAGATAATAACCAACCCATATAAATATGAACCTAAATCTAAAAAAAAATCTTTTACACTCTTTTTTTTTTTGTTTATGCTTATAGTTTTTTTCTAGATTCCTCCGGAAGCTACAACTAGAACTTTTCTCCTTTTTGCTATCCGGTTTGTCCAATATGATCACTGTAAAATTAACATTTAAAGCGTCGATCGTCATGATGGGCTAGAAAACCCTTCAGTGATTGATTGACGCTCCGCCGCCAGAACATCTCCACAGCTATGAATGATCAACAACCGTTCCGTCCGAACATAATGCTCCAATCAGTCTAAGGATGTTGTTCCGTTTAATATACAAGAATCGTCCAAACATACTACGCTGAACTTATGTGAAATGAATAACCATGTATTATGGAAACATCATCTATCAGGTTCGAACCCTCCCAAATTAGAAGCAGCAGAAGACTAAGCAAAATCCTAGGTAAACATTTTTTTTATATAATGCTTCCATTCATTCTTTACGTAAACTTAAAGGCAATCTCATAATTAATTAAATTCGACTTCGTAAATCAAATATAAAATGACCCGTAATCTTTCATACTTAAATCTTATTATTGTAATCCCAACTTTCGTAAATATAAAAATATCAGATGCTACATAGTCCATCATATTTAAATCTTAGGACTTTTCCAGTTATGAACTTTGATCCTAATTATTATTTTCTTTCGCAGATAACACAACACACTTACTTTCCAAATGTAAAAAGAGGAAATATATTTTATCAGTCATGTTTATTATGCATAATATGTTCTTTTCTGTGTGAGTGTGAGAATGCGCGTATGTGCGTGTAAATAAAGTTATTAATCAATGTTTCATTTTTTTATAATCAATAATTTTTTTTTTAATTTAAACTAGTCGAGCATTCCTCAAATCATTTCTATAATTAAATATATTTTTTGGGAGCTATTATTATTGTTAGCATTTATTCATGCAATTAATTATTTTACTTTTAAATTTGTCTTTTTTATATTTTCTTTTGTTTTTATTTCTTTTAAATTTCATTCATAAACATCGTGCCGTAAGTCACGATGTTTACTTATTATGTAGTTAACATAGATTTAAGAGTTGGGAGGGCCTATTATTAATAAATATAAGTAAATGTCAATAGAGCTAGTATAAATAATTTTATTGGACTGTATGATAAAGGGGGGATGATATTATAAACGTCTAAGTTGTTTATTCTAATGATGCCTCAACCGAACATTCGTATTAGTTATAAATAACCAATGATCCTGTCCAATGCTTGGATCGATCTGTTAATCAACCGATCTTCTTATCCATTGGTTAATATTGTGTCATTTGCCAGAATAATAGTCTTGAAGGCAATTTCATCGCGACCCTGAGTGACCCCTATTGGTCCATGCTGGGAGTTCGAGCTTATGGGCAGGGATTAGACTTCAAAATCATTTTGATATGACGTAAGGTGATGCGAGAAATTAAATTGTGAATCAAATCATCGTATCTGGCGCCCTCTTGTGTTGATAATGAACAACTATTGATATAAGAAAAAATAAATAAATCTTTACGCTGTATCATGTTTGTTTTGGAGCCCACAATCCCTTTTAGGAGCGGTTTAATAGGGAGCCGGTGCAAGGGGAAAAGGGGGCGGTAGAATATATATATAACGGAAGCAAATGCCATCAACTCAAGTCTTATGATTCTTGTATTTTAATGTTAACAGTTTGTCTATTATTTATATTCATTTTATTTCAATTTGGGATAAATATTATTGAGAACTAATTGCAGCTGTTCAAATTTCATTCGAAATGATTATTTATGATAACCATATTGGTGATGAAATTATAAAATAAAATTATTTTTATAAATGTAAAGTGATTCCATATGAAAATGCATGGGAAAATGGCAATTTTTGAATTTAAACATGAAGCTTAAAACTGATAATATGATTTGTGTGAAACAAGATAAAGTATTGCTCATGTATTTAATGACAAAATGTCAGTATATTAAGAAAGTTAAAGAGCAATTGGATAAACTTAGAATCCTTAAGAGTGAAGAGTAAAATATGGTTGGTCAGAGAATATAATTTATTATCAATATTTTTTTAAAAGTTAAGAATAAAGTCATATATAATAATGTGTATTTAAGATATATCCTTTGCACTACATATCCTCATATTTTTGCAAATATAAATTTTTATGAAGAAGGTAATCCTTTGTGAATTATGATTGATTTTGTTGGTTCATTTATATATCAGAATTCTAATTGTATTGATAAGCTGTTACAAGAGATTTTAGTATTTAGGATAATATTATAGGTTCATGTTTTGATTTTGTAGATAGAATTCAAAATATAGTGATTAATGAAAGTTATGACAAATGTATGGTTGTATTGGTAGAGTGGATTCCATAAAAATAAATGAAAATGCATAAAAAAGTAAAGGTGTTTATAAATATGTTATAAAATTTGTTCTTGATTTTTTTTTTTTTTTTATGATAACACTGTTGCTTATTTGGAAGGTGGATAGAAAGTAGTATTTTATTTATGTGTACTTTTTTAAAGATATTAAAATTTACAAAAGATGTATGAATGATATTTTTGTTTACATAAATACCATACTATAAATTCACTTGTAGAGAAGTTAAATAATTTGAATGACATGAAATGAACTATTGAAAAAGAACGAAACAAAAGTATGAAGTATTTGGATTTATTTATTATAAGAAATAATATTATATTAAGCTATAAATTAATAATCAATCTATTGCAATAAATGGATATATAAATTGTAAATCAGTAAAACTAATTATGCATAAAATGGCAAGTTTTATTTCCAGTTTGTTTCATAATGATAAATTATGTTATTACCAGTGTAATAAATTTAAAAAAAAAATGCTGAGATATTTGCCAAAGAATTGCTTCAAGCTGATTATAAGATTGACCAGAGTAATAATATTTATGCCAATGTAAAAATATTTATAATAATTTAAAGGAATTGAATATTGATGATAAAACATGGATAGATGTTTTATATATATATATATATATATATATATATATATATATATATTTATATATTTCAAATGCTTAAGTGAAATTTTTAAGAATATATATAAGAATGTGTTTAATGTTTTATTTTGTGTTACAAATTATGTTAAAAAATTAATGAATAATTCTAAAAAAACGTCACACCTGCCAAGCAGAAAAGTAATGTTGTGTATCTTTTTTTTTTGTGGATGTATATTATCATATATAGATGAATCGAGGTGCAGCATAGAAAAAAAAATAATGTAGCATGAATTGTTATATATAAGTGTGTGAAAAATAAAAATAAAAATGATTAATATTGGCTTCTGTTTTCGTGGATCATGAAAAGAGATGTAAATATAAATTTAAGTTTGATATTGAAAGTGTTAAGATTCTTCATGAAGAGAGAAAACATAATAAAAGAAAAATTAAGGAGGCAATTTTAACAAATAGAAATAAAATAAATATAATTAACAGACGAGCTGCTAACATTAAAATTTGGGGTTCATTGGAATTGAGCTTATACTGTCTTTTTTTTTTAATTTTAATGGCCACTGACCCAGGTTAAATATTTCACTGATTGAATGACTGTATATAACAGTTAATTATTGTTATATTTATAATTTTAGTGTTATATATAACTATTATAAACCATTCAACACTTAGAAAATTCCAACCTCTTTTTAATAATAAAGGTGGAATCCCACCTTTATTTATGGTCCCATATATTTATACAGGCAATAAATATTGCAGCTTGATCACAGAGATTGAAATTATTGCTCACAAAGTAGTTTTAAAAAACCTTCTTAAAGAGTAAATATAATCTGTTCTGAATGTAGACTAATAAATAATCAATTATAACATTACTAATTGCAATTACAATTTTTAAATTGCACCCGAAGTATTAATTAAATAATATTATATATATAAATAACTACAACCATTAAATGTCTGTATTTTTAAAATATATTTGTTTGAATTTTATATATATATATATATATATATATATATATATATATATATATATATATATATATATATATATATATATATATATATATATATACACAAATACATGGTTTAGTAAAACAATTTATGTTAGAATTTTCCCTAACATAGGTGGATTTGAAAAAAAAAAAAACTCAGATAATTGAATAAGAATATAACATTTCTTAACTCATGTCTCAATCAAATACATTAGTCTTTTTCTATGGCTAAGATTTTCCTAATATATGTTTGTTTGTTTTTTTTTATAAATTTTACTCTATTTCCATATTAATTTTATTCTAGTCATTTTATCTAAAATTTAAACCCTTACTTTTATTAGTTTGTAATAGACTATTAATAATCCATATATGATTTTAATATGTTTATATGTATTTTAATTTTACTTTTTCTTTGAGTACTATTAAATTTGTGTGCTGTTAGAGATGAATAATTAAGGAATAAATATTAAAGGATTCTATGACAGATGGTTAATTGTTTCTGAAAAGAAAGCAATAAAGATTGTAGCAAAATGTATTATCATTTTGGTCCACACATAATAAAAAAATTTCAAATAGGATTCTTGAATTTTATGATTTATTGATGATATACTGATTGGGGTTACAGAAGATTTGATGAATATCAATATATGCAGACTGTTAGCATTGAAGAATAAGTAAAATATGTATTTAAAATATTGATTAAGAAAATATAAATAATTACGAATTTTTATGCCCTGGTGGTGAACATTGGAATTTACTAGTTGATCACACAAATAATGGTAATTGGCTAAAAAATTATGAATGGGAATTAAAAAATAATAATGATAAATTATTAAACAGGAGTTTGGAAAGAAAATAGAATACCCTAGCATACAATATATGGTTCAAAAATTATAAGAAAACAGTTTTATATTTTTTTTAAAAAAAATCTTTTAAATGTAGAAGTTTTAAAATATTATTAAGAGCAATATGAACAACCAGTAAATAATATAGGTTATTATCATAATTTAATAAAGGAAAAATTGTGATTAAGTAATTAAGTAATCTGAGTCATTGATAAAATGAAAGTGAATATGTCTAAAAAATAAATTCTAATGTTCTTGAAAATAAAGTTTAAATAATAATAAAATATTTATTTTAAAAAATGAATATAATTGGAAAATAATAAAGGAATATATTTAAAAAAATAAAAAAATTATATAATTTTTCAAACATAAGTACGAAAACAAAACACAATTAATTAGAAATAAAATCATGAATAAAATTTTAGCAATAAAAATGGAAAATAAAAATTATGTTTGGCAGCTACTTGAAACATAAAGCAAATAACCACAGTGGAGAATAGTTATAAGGAAAGATAACGATATAATATATATATATATATAAGTGTGAAACATTAACCACTTTAGATAAACTCATTCATAATGATTATTACCAATTATTTATTAAACTGAATATCAATTAACAATTCATATATATATATATATATATATATATATATATATGAATTGTTAATTTATATATTCATATATATATATAACCATTAAATGTCTGTATTTTTCAATCATATAATAATAATTCAAACAAATTTATTTAACACAGTATTCAAATTTTAAACAATATCTTCTTTATCGGAAGTACTTTTGATTGTATCACTGACAATCTTTATCAACCATTAATACAAATGTACACAAAATAAACTTATATTACCCATCATTCAATCCATACAAATTTCCCACAATTCTGTTGTTTTTATATTAACTGATTGTCTATTAATTAAACCATCTCTATTCCTAGATATCATCATTGCCTTTTTAATTTTTCATTTTTCATTACACCTTTCACTTTGTATATTTTTTACATCTATATTGTCAAATTTAAAACTATAATTACATGCTCTATTGTGATCAAAAATAATTGATGGTGTATTCATACTTAATGAAGATACATTTTCTTTCTGTACATGTTTATACAATATCTTATGATTATTATATCATTTTTGTAATGTACATAAACCACATATCAACATATATACAACAGAACTTAATTCAAACCTAGAAATCTTGGTTTTAGAATTATTTATCATATCATTTATATTATTTGAAGAGAAAAAAGAAATCCTACACAACCCACTATAAAGTTTCTTAATTAATTTAGCTTGTTGATTATATATAAAAGGAATAGAAATTCATTTATCACTTTTTAATTTACTTAATATTTTCTTATTATTACTTTTATTTAGATTGTATTTTGTAGTTGTATTATAAATAATATTCCCTTCATAACCAACATTCAACATATATGTAACAAATACATTAATATTTTCAATTTTATCACTAATAAGCTTACACAAAAATCATTTGTAAACAAAAATGACTTCAAAACAGCTAATTTATGACCCATATCAACTCTAGAATTATACGGAATATAACCCTTAATTTCCACAGGCTTTAAAATCATATTATAATCAAACATATTATTATTTCCTTTAATAAATATGTCTAAAAACTTTATGAAATTTTCTTTCTCTTCATTTACCACCCATTTTATATTATTAATCATATTGAACTCACTAAATAAATTAACCATTATTTCATTATGTACACATATAAATGCATCATCGACATATCTACAATATACTTTAATTATTTTATATTTTATCTGAGATAATATTTTAAATTCATAACTAGAAATAAAAAAAATTACAAATCTGTGATACCACCAGAACACCCATTGGCCAACCATACTTCATTTTGTAAAAACAATCATTAAACTTAACATATATATATATATATATATATATATATAATCATTTACAAATTTTAATATTTTAATAATAAAATTCTTAATGTTATTATATATAGATTTTAAAATCAAAGCTTTTTCAATAATCTCTATTGATTCCATACGATTAATTGAACCATACATATCGGATATATCAAGTGTACACATAACATCATTATTATCAATTTTTATATTTTTATTCCTACTAATAAAATTAAATAATGAAAAAAACGTATAATCTCCAATTCCAAGCACATCTTGCATTATTTTTTCAATATGTCTGCAAAAATTATAATAAAAAAACACCTCCAAAATTTACTATGACTCTTAATGGATAACCATTTTTATGCAATTTTATATTTGCAAAGATTATTGGAAACACTGCAGCAGATGGATATAAACTCTAATATGTTTTTGTATCAATAACTTTTTTTTCTTTTTAGCAGTCATTAAAACATCATGAATAAATTTCATTCTATATAAGATATGCAAGTATTCTGTAAAGTAATATTAATTTACAGTTTTCATCTAGCGCCCCCTCCCCATATAAAATGAGGAAGAAAATTGAAAATAATTTAATGACTAAGATAACAAAATTTATTGTATCGTTGGAGAAGATTTATTTGTCTTTGTTCAGGAAAATCATGCTGATGAATGCTGTCATGCTCCCCAAGATTACACACTTTCTTGCGGGCTTCTCACCAATGAAAGCCTTTATAAAGAATCATGAATCCCAATGTTGGAAGCTGTGTTGGGGGGAAGAGCTCATGCTATCAGCCTGTGCCTCCTACAGAAACCTAAACAGATGAATGGCATAGGACTACACTCAGTCATAATCTTATAAATACAGTGTTTTCATAATGTACTTACCAGATTATTTATGAAAAAACCCATAGATGGAAGGGCCAATATTCCCAGAAGAAAAAACTCCTACCGATAGGCCACCTCCCAAAAGTGGAAGGCTTTGGATTCAAAAGCAAATCTCTATAGTATTTAACCATCTAAAAATGAAGGAGCCAGAAACAATGTTTAATAACAAACTAAACTATTGGAACACATATGATCTTATGAATCCAGAAAAAACTAAAATTGACAATATTCTTTAGATTGGAATATCGAGGTTCTCCAGGTTGAACAAACGTCTAAAATTGGAACCAAGGTTTGTTGATTTTTTAATCAAGGTTAACCTTGGGGCCTTGCCTACCACTGACTTCCTACATAGTAAAAGCAATTATAATCTGGACCCTATATGCACACTATATAGGTGTAGTGATGAGACAATGGCACATATATTGGAGAAGTGTCAAATTTGGAATAGCATAAGAAACACTTTTAAATCTCTCATTAAAAACAAAGAATCAGCATGTGTAAATTTGACTAAGGCCATCAAGAGTGGTTATTTTGGGGTCATAAGATTGGCAACATTTATAATTTTTTTCCATTTATCATTGAGAAATAAGACTATCTTCAAATGTAGAGGAGAATATGACATGATGAAAATGTCTTTACACTTACTAAAATAAATTAAAGAATTAGACCAAAAATTTTCTCAGAATTGGATGTTCAACCAGACCTGGGTCCTAATAAACCTAAAACAAAGTGTAGTACTGATGATGTAAAGAATATAAAGTTGTAAATCCACAGATACTAAAAAAAATTAATGAACCATTTACCTAAAACATTCTAAATAAACTTTATATGGAAGAGATCCAAGAACTAGAAAATGCCATTATAAAGTCATTCACCTAATTGATGAATAATAGGAAAGGGTTTTCATTTGATTAACAGATCAGTTTTAATTAATGACCCAATAAATATATTAAGTCTTCTTTAACAATGCTTAATGGTAACTGATTTGTTTACTGTAAAGAATCTATGAGATATTTCATGTAATTTTCAGTCTTATTTATCTATGAAAACCTGCTTTTAAGTATTTTTATCAATGCAATCCCTATATTAGATTGGCTAACTTCATGATCTATAAGTAAAGTGTATGGTTTTCATATATGGTTCATAATGATTAATCTCTCGATATTTAAAATGTTAAATTAATACACACAGAAACATTGAAAATGCTCTTCACTTGATAAGATAAAGCTCTACAGACTAAATGGTGAAATATGGTTTTAATCATTGTCCACATGTTCATAAATTAAACAAACTTATATGTGTTTGAATTGACTAACACCATCATATATGCGATATACATGATCGGATTAATGTAAACGGGCCACTACTATAATTCCTGGAATGGGGAGTTATATGTCTTCAATTTCTGGTGATAACTAATGTCTTAATGTAATTGATATGCAATTAATTGTTTTTTGTTTATATATACAAGCCTAACCTCTGATTTTGTTGACTGGTCTCCTTTGAGATTGACATGTAAATGTCCTTCTTTTTGTAAATGATTCTTATGGTTTGTGAATAAAATTTCCTTTTGAAAGATAATATTAATTAACAGTTGTCATTTTAACCCCCAGAAACAATCTGATAAATTTAAATTAGAAATTGCAAATTGTTTTAAAACATTAACAGATGTGAATAGGGATCATATTCAATGAAATTTATAAGAAAACAAGTAGTACCCAATTGCAATAAAGAGAGTTGGGATTTTAATAAAACAGCTATTTAGCATTAAATTTCATTATCTTTTTTTTCAATGAGCTATGACAATGTATAAAAAGTTATACATAAAAATGATTTTATTAGAAAACTTGAATATCTAGAGTTTTATAATTTGGTACTAAAGAATTAAGATATAAGGAAAATATAATCGTGAATTAGTGAGAAAAGTTATAGAAGAAAATAAGAATCTCAAAAATATAAAACAACATTTTAACATTGGAAGAAATTTATTACTGCAATAATAACATAAAAACAACTATTTTCAAAACAAGAAATGACTTCATTGAATGTGTGAAAAAGTTTTATAAATAATTATATAGCAATAATGAACAAGAAAACTAAGAATCCTTGCAGTATCGTCATCTTCTAAATTGCCCAGAAATATAAATGTATGTAAAACATTCAATTCAATTCATAAAAAAAAGCTCTAGGAAATAATAGAAATATTATTGATATCTAAAAGTAACAAGAAAACAAATAATAACAGTGATTGACAAAGTTATATATCAAATGCCTAAGTAATAAAGATGGTTTTAGAATTGCAGTATAAAAAGATGTGTCAGTTTTATACAAAATGTGTACTTAAAAATTGCACATGTATCAACTACAGTACACTTTGGGTTGTAATCAACCAAGATATCAAGATAGATTCAAAGGTGTTATTTACACAATGAATAATATCTACATATTGAAAGAACTTGTAGAAAAATCCAATGAATATGAGTTGTTATAATGTTTGAATTTGTTGATAATAAAAAAGAATTTGGTTCAAAAAGTATATTTATAGTGATTAAAGCATTCGATCATCAATATATGATCCAGGCTATAATCATCATATTTGGAATAATAGTTATCAAAATGAAATATCAACAATTGGAATACATAGTAATATAAAAAAATATTGTTTAGAAAATATATGACAAAGTGATTCTATATCTCTAAAACATACACATGGATTTTACAATAAACATTTTATGAATTAAACAAGGAACCTAATGTAGTAAACCAAATAGAGATTATTTAAGTCATCTAGATTTTGCAAATAATGAGTTATTTTATTTGCTAATGATGCTTCTCATCTTCAGAAAATTTTGCAACCATTTTCAGATGGAAGTAAGATATAAGCAGTAAGGATAAATACTAAAAAAAACTAAAGTAATGTTCAGTCGATTATCTCATAAGTAAATAAAAAATGATAATCATAAATTAGAAGAAGTTATCTCCTACAATACAATGGTCAGATTATTAATAAGAATGGAAACATAATGGATGAAATTAGTCATAAAATTAAACATGAATAGAAAGTTTGGTAAAAAGAACTGATTATGAAAAGTAATTATGTCAATGTATTTGACAAAAAAATATTTTTATTTTAATAGATGAATTTAATCAGTTCTTAATTATCGATCTGAGATTTAGGCATTTAACAGAAAAGGAAACCACAGATGAAATATATGTAAAAGAACAAACACATATCATAGGAATCATTGAGAGAATTAAAAAAAGTAAGTAGATATGGATTGGAACACTGCAAGAAGAGATGATAATAGATGGACAGTTGAAATTTTTAATTGGATCCCAAAATAATGCAAAATATCTAAAATTATTCCACATGTGATATGGCTGGAGGGAATAAAAATGATTTCTGGTATGATTGGAGTATAAGTGGATTAAACTTGGAGTGACCCTCAAACTACATAGATTAATAATGGTTGAAAATGATGATAACATAAGGATTCCATGTATCATTTACATAAAATGAATTGGTTATAATTACAACTGTATTTTTTACTACTAATTTTGTTGCAGTAATTATTTCACTACGATGAAGTACTCTACCTTTTAACTTGTTAAATACAGAATATCTGAATATATGTTATATTTCAAAATCTAAACATACTTATTTTCTAAATTCACTAGCAATATATTTAAATTGGTTGCAATATCAAGATGAGAAACACCCTAAATAAAAGTTTCTCAACATTGTTCTTCCATTATGAATAATAAATGATTTTAAGTATTGAGTATTAATGACCAAATAAAAAAACATTCAGGTTGCATGCATTACATTAAACATATTATGTAGAACATGTTCGATCATGTATTCGATCACAGAGTTGTAAATATTGGTAATAATAAACCATGCTTTGTTTTTACTTTCAATCAATTCACGTAAAAGCCTCCATCATAAAACACATGTGTCTTAATACCTTATTTCATAAACTCTTATTAATTGCATTGTCAAGTGGCATAATTAGTACTCATCATTGCTTGCTAATTTTTCTTCAAGTGCTTCAGATTTTCCAATAACAGCAACTAACTTTTACATTCCATGAATTAGATACTCCATAATAAAAGTAAATTTTAAATGTAGAATCATTATATTCAACACCAATTAACTGTCTTTATTAAATCTATAATGGCAGTTACTTTGATTTGCTTCATAACAAAAAAAATATTTATATCTTAATGGTTCTTGACTTTTTAGACATACTATATTTTGTTTCTTTTTAAATATTTATTAAGATATATAATTCTTAGAAATTATTTTTTCTCAAGTACAAGGCTCAGAAAATGACAGCTCCATAACCCATACTACCCTTTTCTGACAATAGAGTAAATCCCTTAATCTGCTGTGGCCATTACCACAACGAATTACCACAAAGTATTACAACAAATTACTTTGTAACATATAAATTATTATTGAAAAAAAACATAAAATATAACATTAATTGATAATTTTGTAATACATATATTTATTACTTATCATACTTATTGAATATAACTACACATGTATATTAGAATGCCAATAGAAATAAAATAATATTATATCGTTACCACATAATTTCCAAATCCAATATTAAAAATTAGTAAAGATATTTTGTTTTGCAGGATATAAATATTTATTTGGTATTCTCCATGTCGTACATGAATATTACTGTGAAGAATAAGGTATAAATAAGATTGTAATTGATTACATTACATTTAAAATAGAGCACTTCCGGATGCCATTACAATGAGCCTCACTATAATATGTGTCATTTATGATATATGTGTGATATAAGTGGCATAGAAGAATTTGTGTTTACTTATTGGTCTTGGCTTAAATGAGTATTTCAATATAGTGTCAGATTCTCTTATGCACAAGATATTTTTTATTATATTAACAGAGTATTTTAATTATGTTTCATGACTATAGCTATATTAGAATAATTTAAATTAATGCATTTAATAAGTTTGATAATACATTAAGCTTAAAAAAAAAAAATAATAAATGACTCTAATAAAATGTGTGCAGAAAACTTTGCATTTATAAAGTAAATGGAAGTCATTAATATTAGGCAGAGTAATCAGTGGATGTTAGAAGGATTGTGCTTAAAATTCCTATATAGTGACTACTAATCCAATATGCCCAGATTGTTTTCTTGCTTGTATCTTTCATCAGTAAAAAAAGCTAGAAACAGGTATGAGGATAGTGAGTGAGTAGGCACTAAATAGGAATTTCTATACAAGCCTTCTGCATCCATTGATTACTATGGCTTGCACTAGGTAGCACAATGGTATGGAGCGTTGGCTACTGATTTACCATCTTGTGTATGCTAGGAAATGGTGGTCGTGTAAATAAAGTAAGTAACATCAAATGACATTTATTAAAAATAAAAGCTTTTTAGATTATAATGAAAAGTATTCTGATGTGGAAAGCAGAAGAAAAATTGTTGAAATATAAAAGTAATTATTATTTTAATAAAAAAAAAAACTTTTTTTCAACTTGAATGCAATCTTAATCAATGAAACAAATTATTTATTAGGCCTGGTAATAGCATTCAAACTCAAATTTCTAAATAAAATGGTGTGCATAATGTCTCTAATTGACAGTTTAAAGATATGACAAACAAGTACTTGATGTATGTAAAAAAAAAAAAAATAAGGATTTAATTCTTTTAATTAAAAGTGTAAAAGTCAATCATAATTATATGTGAAGAAGTATAGAAAGTGTCAAACTATAGATATTAATTCTGCTGAATTTATGTTTATTGCGGTTGATGAATAAACTAATATTTCTGCTACAGAATGAGGTTAGTTGTAGGTTAAGATATTTCAGAATGTCTTTAATGATTACAGAATAAAAATTTGTAAACAGTATGCAATATTGGTCTATGGTTATCTTTCTCCACTCTTATTTATCATGAAATTATTTAATTTCATAGCATAGTGCTTGAAAAAACGTTTAGATGCAAATAAGTTTGGAATTATTACCCTAGTTAGAAAAAATGTAGCAACAATCGATTTTATCAGATCTAAAGAACTGAATCACAGATTTTTTGACACACTGTTAAAAATAGATATGCATTACAATAATTTAGATAGTTAGCAAGAGATGGGGTGGGGATGGGGGATAAATGATTCTTGGAGAGTTTGACAGAAATAATAAATTTCTTAATATCTAAAAATTTATAAGTATAATATTTATACCTTCTTACTAATTCCAGATGGATTCAAAATTTTTAGTTTTTACTTAATCTAACAGAACTTTAACTAACTTTGATGATGCAAAGAAAAGAAAAACCGTTTTATATTTATTAGAATAAATCATGGCATTTAAGAATAAAATAAGAAAGTTTTTGGATAATTTTTTTTTGAAGTTATTATCTAAGATAAATTTGTATTTTTGAAAATCTAAGCAATTCATTTTAGTCTCAGTTACAAACAAATTTTTGATTTTTAGAAAAACATCAAAAGATATATTATGTTAAGTAAAGCGTAATCTGAAATTAAGTGACGTCAAAACTTATCGATAAATATCTAATGAAGAACTACAAATTGATCTTCTGATAATTGGGGTGTATAAAAACTTCTTGAAATAGTAATCCAATTTGAAAAACAACAGACAAATGAATATAAAGACCGCAAAACGTCGTTGTAAAATGCTGGAACATTTTTACAACTGATTATTCACATACCAGGAGACGTTTTTTTTTTTAAAATAAAGTCATAATTTCTTAACAATTTTTCAAATACCTGTAAATTAAATATCTAAATTTTAATAAGAAAAATAAAAATTTCAACTGTTTACCACAGAACTCTTTACATTTTGAGCACTTGTAATTTCCAATAATAAAATATACATAGAAATATAATTCATGCATCTTTGAGAATATAAAAATAGCAAAATGGAAATCTTGCAATAGAAACTTTTTTCTTAGAAAAACAATCTCAATTAATGATTCCTAAAGTACACATCCAATCTGCCAATCCGGAATTAAAAAGCAAAAATAAAAAAGTAAATCCTAGAGTAAAAAAATATGGAGGTCTATTCTTAACTGCTTTAACTTAAACTTGCATTGTGTTCATCTTTTTCTGAAAATGAAGATCTATTATCATAAATCACTTGACCTTTGGGAAAATATGCAAAACTTTTAGAACTAACAGAGCTGTTACTACTTAACTCTTTAACGCTATATTCTACCTGACTGCTATCTACAGGTGCATTTAAATTATTATCAAACAAAGAACTTTTTTTCCAATCTCTATCCTCTCATCATAAGATAAATTGCAATCTTAAACAGAATCTCTGTGACTATTGGACAATTTGTCAATAAATAAACTCATTTTGTCATCTGGTCCAAGATGTTGCATTACATTTTGTCATCTGGTCCAAGATGTTGCATTGCTGAGTGTAGAATCCCATGCAGATAAATTAGGAGTATTACATTTTGCTGAAAAAAAAAATCACCACCCTAACTAAAATTAGGATTCATGGAAATGTAACTATCAGTAGATGGTGACTGTGATTTTTGCCTTCTGAGTGGACTTAAAGAAAGATTAATGTTAGCACTTCTTGAATTAAAGAATGAATTGTTTGCAATTTTAGCACTAAGTCTTAGAGCCAGATGTAAATCCTTTTCATCTTCTGGTAATTGAATGGATAGACTTTTGACTGATGCCAAGGATGTTTTTGCTTCATCCTTTAAATGTTCAAGAGAACTTTCTGCAATGACTGCACTGTCTGATTTTTTTCTGTAGTGACAAGCTCTTGTTTGATATTTGGTCAATATATGTAATTTCAGAAATCTTAGGCATTGATTTTGGCTGAAATTCTTTATCACCTGTTAAATTTGTGTTTACCCGAGCCATTTCTGGATTTACTAAAGTATCTTTTAATATAGATTCTTCCCAAACTGCATAACCTCACTTGACTAATTATTGGTTAATGCTAATATCATGATGACTGTGGGTATTGATAAGCTACACAAATGGTACAGTATGCTGATAACTTACAGCTTAAGACATAATAACTTTCCACTGTATGGCATAAGTGAGACTTTCAAACAATTGAACAGCTTCTTTACTCCTGTCTCCCCTGCATGTTTGACATTTTCCAAAGAGCACCCAACTTCTTGAAATGGTAAACTCATAAAGTCACTCCTCAAAGCTTGATGTTAATCCCTTGTTGACAAATATCTGATGACATCACTTATTTTGTCATGCTGACTTCGATGACAGATTGTCTTGAAATGGTGGCATAGATATTTTCATCCATATCATATTGATTTCAGATGACAAGGAAGAGGAATGTTGCTGAAGCTAGAAAACCAATACACAAGGCAATTTTTTGTATAATGAAAACTGTGATATTATGGTTAACTTGAAGTTTGCTACATACTAACATACACTTTAAATTTGAAACAATATAGTAGATGAGCACATGACAGGACACTTGCTTTTAGAATTTTGACTCTTTGGTTCAAATATATAATTAAAACAACTTTTACTTTGAAGGATTTACATTAATAATAAACACAAGAACTTCAGACTGATGCTGATTGATTGGTAAATTATGGTTAAAATGCACTGAAATACACTCACAATTTTAATAAATAGACGAACAACATTTCCAATTCAAAGCACATATTTGTAACTTTTTCTCTAGAATATTCACTGAATATACTTGTTTAAATATATATATATATAAACAGTAATATTCAAGTGTTGTTGTTGTTATTATTATTATTATTATTATTATTATTATTATTATTATTATTATTATTATTATTATTATTATTATCATCATTCATTCATCATTATTATTATTATTATTATTATTGAAATTATTATTATTATTATTATTATTATTATTATTATTATTATTATTATTATTATTATTATTATTATTATTATTATTATTATTATTATTATTATTATTATTATTATTATTATTATTATTATTATTATTATTATTATTATTATTATTATTATTATTATGCCATTCAAGTATATTTAATTTTCTAAAATAGCCTTCTAATTAAAATGAAACATTGTAAAAAAACAACAACAACCTGCACTCACAAAAACAAAAGGTAACTATATGCATACAAGAGAGTTCTTCTTTATATTTATACTTTTTATGTTAGTAAATGCTGCAATTGTCATACAATTATCCAAAATTTTGACTATTTAAATTTTTTTTCAGAGAACAAAATAAATCATTTAAAATTATATTCTCTAAATTTTATTTATTATATGTTTTTTTTTTTTTTGTTAGAATGACTCTCTGTTTCAGAAAGGTACCCATATCCTGCTTCAGTAGTAGCAGTAAATATTTAGTGACAGAAAAACTGTCACTAAGATTCTGTGACACAACTTTACAAGTACACATATTCCAAATATTAATAAGAAAAAGAAGAAATAAAAAAACCAGAAAAAATAAGAAGTAAGAAGTAGTTTGAACTAAAGTATCATCACAATATTTCCAAATTACTCAAGATACAATGTTTTCAGGATTCGAAATCGATTTGTGCTGCATATTTTGAATGCAGTTGTATTAATACAAATTCCCAATAAACTGTATAAATATTGAGATGATATCATATATTGAGAACTTAATAACAATATTTATTTGAAATGAGAATCTAAGGAATGTTTAATATGGCTGTTTATTATTGGTAGAATGATTGTATGATATAATGAAGTTTTCTAGAATAATTTTAAATAAATAAGCCACTGAAATAATAAACTAGATTAAGAATCTAAAGATGTTCATGCTTTAGTAGATGGATACCTTTTCCGAATAATAATGATAAAAGTCATCACATTTATCTAGAAAATGAAAAGTAAGGTTAATAAATTACTAAAAAAACATAGAAGCAAAAATGTTGCATCTAAAACAATAACACAATATGTGTTTAATATAATGGGCCGGATGTTCATAAGGAATCATGGTGGTCACATCTGACTATAATCAGATTTAGGGTATTCATATAGGATGCTATAAATGACACAATTTAACTTTAATCCAAGATTGAATCGAGTTTAAAGAAGATAATTTAGTATTAAATATTTAACACAGATGTAACTTAGATTAATTCATCCAATCATCACCTTTATAGATTGTTCCATTATATTCAGTATTCGAACTCAGGGTAGGTTTTACTTTTAACTCTTTTCAGGGGTTTCCATCAATATTCTACAGTAGTAATAATACTTAATATAATCTCAATAGATTTTTAAAATTGATTTCAACCATGTTATCAGAATATAAAATTAGTATGATATATGTATATGGGTATGTGTATTCAGATTTTTTTTGTTTTTGTTTTGGAAAATAAATAAATAACTTAAATAAATTAGAGACCTCATTGGATTTAAAATAAATTTTAACAGGTTTATTAAGAGATAACAATTTGAATTTATTTCATATAACAATAATAAAAAAAAATATTATAAGTGCTTTACATACATTTCTACTATTTTATGATATCAAATTAAATAATACCTTCCCATGTTCTGATAGTAGATATATGTCATAGCAGGAATGCATTTTTTATAAGTTATAAAGCAATAAATGAAATTTTATATCTATAAAAATTATATTAATAATAACTAGCTAAATTTTATTTAAATAATACATGTGCAAATGATGATCTTATATTATCCAATCATTGTGAAGGAATTCCAATTTTATGAGACCCTCTTCTATTTTGGCCATTATTATGAAATAAAAGATCTTCCATGCAGGAATGTTAATCATTACACAAAGAATAATAAACAAATATTACTATATTAATTAGGTTATTAATAAACAAAAATATGTTCTGTCATGAATGAATTTAATATGAAGAAACAATAAAATCGTATCTCCATATTAAAACCACTTATCTACCTTGGTCAAGTCACTTTACTGGGAATACTTAGATTTTATTAAATAAAAAAAATAACTCAATGATCTTTTTATTTCTCTTCATCTAATAACTTTCTTAAATGGACTATTTCAATGTAAATGGATTTTAGAAGCAAATGAGATAAAATTATATGTCTGAAGCTGAAATAATATGATGTATTAAAATGTGATGGTATCATCCTATCCCTTTCCATAATGAGATTAATAATGTTCATTAAAGATAAAGTTATTTATTCTTCGTTTTCAATCATCGATGAAGCAGTCATTACACTCTTTGCTCAGAATTCCTCCTCTTGCATGATATTGACACCTTCTTCACAAATTATTTGGCTATCAATTGAAATTTCATGTTGAATTATATAGATGAAGTATGCATATATTTTGTGCATTTCTATAGAACTAAGTAATGACATTATTTTCAGTTAAAACAATAGCATTTGATTCTATGGAAAGAGGCCTTTACTCATGGCACATTTTCTATTCTTATTATCTTATTAAAAATAATTTAGTTTAAATACATAAATGTTTTTTTTTGACAAAGTTTATTTTCTTAGAATTTAGAACGATCTTATGAGTTTCTCTAATTAATAAAAAATATATACATAAATTCATTTTCAAATTACAATTAATGATACTCAAGAGTAATTTATTTACTCTATTTATTGAACGAGATTATAATTCATTTCTAATAAAAATTTTATCAAGAAAAAAATACATTCAAACTATGGATCCATCTTTAATATGTTTGGAATTGGAACAAGGTAAAAATAATATGCATAGTGGCTAATTGATTGGCAAAAGCTACAACTAATTTGAAAATTATTTGATCTAGCTTTTATAGTAGAATCGACTTTCAATAGCATGTGTTAAATATACTATTTGATTTCACGATTTCACATTCGATTATTGTTGAAATTATTAAAATTAATAATTATATAATTGAATTTTAATTTTAATTTTCTTTGTGTTTAGTTGCTAAGAAGCGACATGACCTAAAGTTATCTCTATGTTTGAGGTCTTAATTAGTGATTTTAGTCAGCTTAAATAATCATTATATATACATATATAAATGATTTAAAAAAGAATCATTTTACTATATATTTCAATTTAAAACAATTATTTATTTAAATGAACTTATGTCATCAATATTTTTATAATTTAACCTATATGTATTTTAATGTAAAAGAATAATATATATATATGTTTGTGCGTAGTTTTACATACGCTCACAATAAGTAAAGTTAAATTTAATTATATCTAAAAAAATGTGTGTATACAATTAAATTATAGCATAAAGTAAAGTGGATCCTTTAAAAATACATCCATTGTAAAGAGATCAGTTTAACTTCTATACTGATGGATAATGGAAATAGAATTGATTTAAGTTGAAAGGTGCATTGATGAAAAAAAAGACCTAAAAATATATATTTGAAGAATTGATAAAATAGGCCAGTGATGCAATGGAGAATAATAAAATTATCCTTGAACTCGCTATGAAAATATGAATTATTTTGTAGTAATGAATAAAAAAGAGATGTATAGATTTCAAAATGGGGATTTTAAAAGAAAATATTTAGATTATTAATCTTCTTTTACAATATTCACAAAAATAGAGTATGTGAGTTCATGATGTTGTCTAACTTTTGTTTTGTGTAATATATATTAAAATTGTTTTTATATGTATGTTATTTTTAAACCAATAGATTTATCTTTGAAACTTATGCAGGATTATAGATCTTGCAAAAAATTGAGATAAACATATAAAGAAATTAAAATCACATTAAACAAGGGGGGAAGGGGCATGAGAAAATATATATATAATGTTTTAATCCCTTGGAATGAATAGAGAAAACTTGATAACTAATGTCTGAAATAAATGTTTAAATATTTAGAATAATAGTTAAGATCAGCAAATCTATAAAGTGATTATATGGTTGTCTGTTGAAATTTGATTGGAAAAGGGGAAGTTGTTAAATATTTATTTATTTTTGACTAATAAGTGTTTAATTACTAACTAGAGGTAACAAAAAAATGTTTTGACACTTTTTATTAGACAAAAATAGCAAACGTAAGTTTATTGCCGTTCTTTGGCTTTTGAGACCCTGGATATACATATAGAGTGGACACCAGTAAATAAAAAAGTGAAAAAAAATATATAAAAATTTTAAGTTTGAATACAAAAAGGGAACATATACCACAATTATTTTTATCTAAATAGTAATACTTAACTTATGAGTATTCGGTTACAAACTCAAATGTTTGCCCGTTTATAAAAAAATATTCAAACGGTAAGACAATTGAAATTTGGTGCACTTCATTTCAGAAGTGCTTCAGCTTTATGTATATATAAGAACTTGCATCAAATGTCGGTCTTTCAGACAATTTTATTAATGGGATAAGATATATATATATTGTGTTGTTGTTGAATTAAGATAATTAGGTGTGGGTTCCCCTAACCCCGGTGCATACGCCCGATTGATGACACCATTCGTAAGTTGCAAGGATAAGATTAACAATGCAAGAATGAAAAATCGATTATTAATGAAAAAAAAAATGAATAGAATGATAAAATTACTTAATAAAAATTACAAATAAATAAACGTTGCTTGATAATATTTTGATGAAATTAATAAAGAAAATAATTATGAGTTATAAAGTCCAAATTAATTTAGAAAAAAATTGATGACTGGAATGTATTACATATATATATCTGGACTAGTAATTATTTAATTAAGTGAAAAAAAAAAGTAGTATATATTGTAATAATAGCGTTTACTGCCCCCCCCCCCTTCGTGCATTTTAATTTTGCACTTACTATGTAAAATATCATAACTAATTTTTGTATCTAGCGGAGCATACATGGATTCTTTTTTCTCTCACAAATAATAAAAGGATTAGAATATTCTGCCATCTAACGGTATACTCTGAAAGTTTTACACTCACGATATTGTTGATATCTAATGTATAATTAACATTTGTATTTTAATGATTACGTATTTCATATACAGGTATTATACTTATAAATATTCGATTATATAAATCCACAAATAATAATATATGCACTTAAACATATTTTATTCTACTAAAATAACTTTTCAAGTTTTATTTCAAATTATTTGAGGACGGACCCAAGCGTTAAAAAAAAGTTTTGCAGAATTATTTTTTATTTAAACTTGTGTGAAGAAATAATCGAATATAACAATAATAAAACAAATTATAAATGGTTCTGTTAAGTATAGATTATGAAGTAAATGCATTCTATAATCGAGAAGATGAAAAATAATTAATTACAAATTCAGTTGTACTGTTCAAGTGTAATAAAATAAAAAAAAAAGAAAATGCAGAAAAAAAAAAAAAGACTGTAAAATAACTGAAATTTTTGGATAATCTAAATTTATAAAGCTAAGTGTTTTTGATTACTGTTGGAAAAATTGGTTAAAATATTGATTTAATTTAAATCTGTTTTTATCAATCTGTATGTATGAAATGTTAAAATATTATTTGACAAAGCATGAATTAAGTCAGTTTACTGAAGTAGACGCAATATGGTAAATAAAGGCCTAAGGAAAGACTGTAGTTATGTATAAACGCTTTAAATATTAGCTTAAAAATCTACATATGTAAGGACATTTAAGTTTAATCTAAAAAGTTAATACCCCATTAATTTTACACTGGTTTGTGGTATTCTGCACGTTAATAGTTCAATGGATCTCTTTCCCTAGAGGTAAAGAGAATATCACTATTTGTATTGTAAATGGGTTCAATGGTTTTACTATTAATAATAATAATGAGAAAACTATATATTTAGACACTACAATGTAAAGGATTTCAGTAAATTAGGTAGAAAAATGATAAATAAGTCTTCATTTTACAATATAAAAACTGCTATTTCAATTAAGTATTATAACCTACTAATATTGAAATAAATTATAAGAGTAACACATATTACTAGATTTGTTATTAAAGCTAAAATTTTCTAATAAATCTACATTGGATTCAGAGCTACTATAAAATTAAACAAGCTCATTAACAATACAAAGAGCAAACTTTTAACGTTGAACCAGCCCAGTGTGCGGTCTATACTGTAAGCTGCTTATACACACACACACACACACACACACATATATATATATATATATATATATATATATATAATAGGCAAGCTAGTGCAATTCTGAGAATCAGAAAAACTCAACACTCATTAATGTATAAGAAACAAGAATAAACCTGAAGCATCTAATTTATATGTCTTTCTCAATAATGACAGAAACCATAATCATAACTATGCAATGAGTGCTGTTACAGTTGTATGTAAAGAGAGAAATATTTGCAAATGCAAAATAAAAGAAGTGTGGTTCATTACACAAAATGAATATATAATGAACTAAAAAGCAATAGTATTCAAATTAGCAAAAAATTAATGTTCTCAGCAATATGATGTAAAAACATCGAAAATACTATCGATACAATAATATTATCAAAATTTTTATATTCAAACTCTGTATGAGTATTATTTTACATTAGTATATATATATAAGACATATTTTGTGAGCTCACCTGTTTTAAAAAAATTAAATATTGATATACTGACATTTCAGCCTGATCACCCAAGTCATCCATTGGGTGACAAAAGGTAGAAAGATGGTTGTAGAGGCGCTACAATCACTGATTTAAAAAAAAAATGTTAAAGTTCCACCAATAGCAAAAATGTTAAATTAAGAACATTTTTTTAAAAAAAAAAAATTTCCAAATAAGAGGGAATTTGCATATATCATCTTACTTATTGATGCAATCTGGCCTTTTAAGTATCTCAATGGCTTCTCTAATTTTGCACTGGTCGAGATTATCACATCTGGATAAGATCCTGGTAATAAAAAAAATCAATTTTATAGCCTGAATCTATAGTATAGAGTGAGAGTGCTGCTCATGATGAGTGTTGTTTAACTGCATTAGCATGATCATCTCTCTTAATACTGATGTGACAATTACTCATACCTATATAAGAAGCTTTACAATTTTCACATGAGATTTGATAAACACCATGAGATTCAAGAGGGATTGAATGCCTTAGATTTGGTTATCATATTGCTGATCTTTTGATGAGTAGAATATGTTGTATCTATATTATGTCATTTTAATTTACATCCAATACTGTCTGTAGTTCCTTTTACATATGGAACACAAATCCTAATAGCTGATTTATCATTTTTTTGTTTCCTATTTCGTCCATTTTGGCCTTGAAATAAGGCATGTTTTTATAAATTTATAATTATAACTATTTGCTCACAAAACACTATTAGTATAATTTATTTCTTCTTTCAGATGTGGGTTATCTGAAAGGTTAATTGCTCTATTTAAAGGAGTTTGGATACAGAAACTATTTGAGTTGGGTGATGATGAGAGTGTAAATGTAAATATATGTCCGTGTGTGTATTCTTTCTGTAAATCGAAAAAGATAAACTATTTGGTGGTCTGGTGACTAGAACATCAAGAAAAGGGAGTTTTCCATCAGACTCTGATTCCATTGTAAATTTAATATGAGGATACATATTATTTAAATTTGAGAAAAAATCATCTAATTTATTTGTTCCATGTTGCCATATGACAAAAGTGTCATCTATGTATCTGAGTCAAATGAGAGGTTTTAAAGATGATGATTCTAAAGCCGAGTTTCTATATTTTCCATGAATAAATCAGCTATTATTCCTGAGATAGGTGAGCCCATAGGAGTACCAAAAACTTGTCTGTAATTCTGTCCATTGTATACAAAATATGTGTTCAAGAAACAATGTTTAATCAAAGCAATAATATGGTCTGGTAAATTGCAACGTTGTGAAATTATATTTAAAGCTTCATCAATTGGAATGTTTGTAAAGAAAGGCATGATATAAAAACTGACCAGAATGTCAATAGCATTAATTTTAAATTTTTTTAAAACAGAAATAAAATGAAAAGGTTTTTTTATATATGATTTAATGGGATTGTAGGTTTAATGAAATCTGATAAATATCTAGCTAAAATATGAGTTGTCTTTCCTATTGTGCTTACTATTGGACAAAGGGGGGGGGGGGGTATCTGGTTTGTGACTTTTTGGAAGTCCATAAAATTTTGGACAGACAAATGATTTTTCAAAAGGGATTATTTTATTTTTTTTTATCTCTGTTCCAATAGGTGATTTATTTTATGGCTTTTTTTTTTTTTTCCAAATACATAGTATGATCTCTTTTTGATAGTTTATAAGTTTTATCATTAAGCAGATCTAAAATTTTATTATGGTAAATGTCATAATCCATAACAATAGTAGCATTACCTTTATCAGCTGGAAATATAACAATTGATATGTTTGATTTTATATTATTTAATGCTTGTCTTTCTTTCTTTGAAATATTATTTTTAGGAAGCTTAGCATTTTTTAAAGTATTGCAAATCTCTGTCCTAGCCAGATCAGCTGATGAAGAATCTATTTTATATAGAGATGATTCAACATTACAAACAATTATCTCAAAAAGTATCTGGAAAGGCATTAAAACAAAATTAAAACGTTTTTCTAAAACCGAACAGTTTTTTGTTTTTTTTTATTTTGGATATGTAATGTTTGGTGATTGTGTTCTAATTAGCACTTGTAAATTTTTCTTTTATTTTGCTGTTACAAATTCTGAATCTTTAATGGATCTAAAACTTGTAATACGATCAAAGCTAGACCATAGTAAAGGATGTATTTTATTACTAAGGAATAAACGTAAATCTAGCAATACTTGATCAATTTTGCCTAGATTTTTTACCCAACTCAGATAGTTTCTGTAGCCAAAACTTTTTTTAAATAGAGCAATTAACCATTTAGATGAGACACATTTGAAAGAAGAAATAAATAATATTAATAGTGTTTTGTTAGCAAATAGTTATAATTATAAATTTGTAAAAAAAGCCTTATTTCAAGGCCAAATTGGACAAAATAGGAAACAAAAAGATGATAAATCAGCTATTAGAATTTGTGTTCCATGTGTAAAAGGAACTACAGACAGTGTTGGATGTATATTAAAATGCTATAATATAGATACAATACTTTCTACTCATCAAAAGATCAGCAATTTAATAACCAAGCCTAATGATTCATTCCCTCTTGAATCTCATGGTGTTTATCAAATCTCACGTGAAAATCGTAAAGCTTCTTAGATATGTATGAGTAATCCTTGCATCAGTGTTAGGAGAGGTGAGCATGCTAATGCAGTTAAACAACACTCATCATCATCATCACTCTCACTCTATACTATAGATTCAGGTCATAAAATTGATTTTTCTATTACCAGGATTATATCCAGATGTAATAATATCTGTCAGTGCAAAATTTGACAAGCCATTGAGATACATAAAAGGCCAGATTGTATCAATAAGGAAGATGATACATGGAAACTTCCTCCTATTTGGAAACTTTTTTAAAAAAAAAACATTCTTAATTTAACATTTTGCTATTGGTGGAACATTAACGTTTTTTTGTAAAATCAGTGATTGTAGCGCCTCTACAACTGTCTTCCTACCTTATATCACCCAGTGGATGACTTGTGTGATCAAGTCGAAATGTCTCGGTATATCTATATTTAAATTTTTTAACACAGATGAACCTGTAAAATATGTCTTTTATATATGCAACTCATGAAAATCTTTGTATCAACATTATTAACCTCTATGGGGAGGAAATATTTAAACAATTTCGAGTATTTGAAAGAACGTGGATTAAGAAATGTTGCTTTCTTTGTAATTTATCTTTTCTATTAATTAGCCTATAAAAATCACAACATTATTCCCACTTGCTGTAAAATTATGACTCACAAGAACAATTTTAATATTAGTAAAATTCTAAGGAAAACAAGCAATATTATTTTAAACCTTTTTATTAAAGAAACTCGTAAAAATCTAGACAAAATTGATAAAGTATTGCTGAATTTATGCTTATCCCTTAGTAATAAAACACATCCTTTACTGTGGACTAGTTTTGATTGTATTAAAGTTTTAAATCAATTAAAGATTCGGAATTTGTAACAGCAAAGCAAAAGAAAAAATTACAAATGCTAATTAGAACGCAATCACCAAACATTACATATTCAAATAAAAAACAAAAACGTTTATAAATTATCTAAGAAAGCTCTCTCTATTTGCTTTAACACCTTCCTGGATACCTTTTGATAAAATTGTTTGTAATGTTGAATCAGCTCTCTATAAAATAGATATTTCATCGGCTGATTTGGCTAGAGCAGAGATTTACAATATTTTAAAAAAGCTAACCTTCCTAAAAATAATATTTCATAGAAAGAAAGACTAGCATTAAACAATATAAAATGAGACAGATCAACTGTTATACTTCTAGCTTATAAAGGTAATGCCACTGTTGTTATGGATGCTGATATTTACCATAATAAAAGTTTAGATCTGCTTAATGATAAACATAAAATATCAAAAAGAGATCATACTACATATTTGGAAAAAAACAACAAATGCCACTATTAATAAATCGCCTATTGAAACAGAGATAAAAAATAAAATAATCCCTCGGAAAAATTATGTGTCTGTCCAAAATTTTATGGACTTCCAAAAATTCACAAACCAGATACCCACCTTCGTCCAATAGTAAGTGCAATAGGTTCTCCAACTCATATTTTAGCCAGATACTTATCGGATTTCATTAAACCTACAATCCCATATATTAAATCGTATATTAAAAACTCTCTTCATTTTATTTCTGTTTTAAAAAGTTTAATTATTAATGCTAATGACATTCTGGTCAGTTTTGATGTTGTGTCTTTGTTTACAAACATTTCAATTGATGAAGCTTTAAATATAAACTGAAGTATGTTCAGTATGTTCAATTTACTAGACCTAGTTATATGCTTTGAATAGGAACATTATCTCTTGAACACATAGTGTTGTATACAATGGACAACTATTTACAGATAAGTTTATGATGTTCTATGGTTCACTTATCTCAGGAATGATAGCTATTATTGAAGAAATTTGTAAATGAGCTCAATTGCTTTGATCATCATCTATAAAATTTGTCATTAGAAGGAGGGGGTAGATTTCAGTAAATTGACATTTTTAGATCATTTGGTGATTAGAAATAAATTAGATAATTATTATTACTTTAAATAATATGCATCGTCATATTAAATTTAAAAGTAAAGAATTAAGAGTCTATGAATTAAACCTTTCTTGATACCTAGTCACTCTGTATCAGCAAAAAGTTTAGCTTGCTTGTTTACAGGAATTATTCATACACGGATGATATTTAAATTTCCATATCACATTCCTAGGGGGGTAGCTTCTGTTGTCAGAAACATCAATCTTAAATAAAGATTAACCTTTAAGTGATGGATACTCTGAAGAAATAAATCTGTTAAAAGTATTTTATTCAATAGTCTAATTATTTATAAAGGACTGTATAAGGCCAAAAGGACAAATATGAAACAAATTATGATCTTTGCCATTTAAGATTTGTCTTCCATATAAAATGTGTGTAGAAATAGTAAATTATATGGATATAAGAAAATTGCTTGGAAAAGGGGTGTTACATTGAATAATTTATTGAATAATCACAATAGGAAGCTACTTGATAGAAAGACTATTCCTGGTCCGTGGTATATTTTAAATCTCTTGTTAAATTTGTAAGAAGGTTTTACATAGGTCAGAGTAGTTTGAGTTTAAATGATAAGAGTAAAGGTTCATAAAAGTAGAGTTAAACAATACCATCATCTTAGTTCTGCTTGATGTCCATGACAAAAGATACAGGCCACAATATTGATTTTTATGAAGCTAAGGTTGTCTTCAATTTGATAACTAAATGCAAAATCATAGAAGCCAAGAACTTAAAGAGGACTTGTATTATTGAAAATTTCATCGATTCTGAAGCAATTAACTTATTTAAGAGTTCTTTTAATATTAGTAGTGGTGGATTGGTGAAGTGAACTGGATTTGTCGGGTCAGTTTTTAATAGTATCATATAAGTTGTGTTTTTATCTATTATTTCTTTGATACTTGAGAAGTCTGCTTGTAGCATGTGAAACCTTAAGGTTGTGATTTATAATATGTCATTTTATATCTCTGGTCTGGTTTATATTTATTATATATAATTGGCTTTTTTTTGGTAAACATGTAAATTTGCGACTATTATTGGTTAGATAACAGGTAATATTGCCAAAAAAGATATTTAAAAGTCGCTCATAGTATTACCTAAGAAAAACATAAATTTGGAGAAAATATTTAAAGATATCTTTGGAGCAGATTTTATTGATCAATGCTTAACTGAAATTTGTGTATATGTGTGTTTTGTTTTTTTTTGTTTAAAATGTGCAGTTGATTTTTTTATGTACATACAAAAAATACACAGATAAAATAATGTAGAAAAATATACGAAACAGGATTTACTAAATCAAACATAAAACAGAATATTTGGAACAGTTACAATAATTACAATTGAGATTACATTTAGCTAAAATAACTTCGTTTAAAACCATGAAAGCTTGCATGTAATTTCTATATCTTTAAAATTTCATCAATTCAAAATTTATAAATGTAAAACTGTTTAATCTATCTTATTTATCATTACAACTAGTTAAAAAATATTAAAATAAATTTAATTCAATATAAATAATAGTTACAAATGTATTCTAAGAAAATTTTGTTTAATACTGTTAAATACACCACCTTAGTATATTGCGCAAGCTTTATTAAAATAAATTATATGAAAACTTTAAAGGGACATTATTTAATTATGCAATTGTTAAGTAAATGATTGTAAAATTTTGAAAATCATTCAGATTAAGATACAATATTAGAAATTTGGTATAATGATTACTATTATTATTCTTTCTTTCATTTTATTCAATGTCTGAAAATGTATATGCCTGGAATAAACTCAGACATTTATGATTGGCTGAAATGCTGTATCACAATGGGAAATTTATTTCCATAGAAGCTTAAAAGAGAAAAGGATTGTGGGTAATCATGTCTAATTATGACACCAACTGACAGAAGGTATAAATATGATTTCTTGGCAAAACTAAATCAGTCTTTGTAAAACTATAGTGAATCCATGATGCAGTTGAATTAAATGTATAACATCAATTTTATTATTATCATCTTCAGAATGGCAGAGTACCCAAATTCACTCTGGTTATTTTGCCTCACTGGCTAAAATGTATCTTATCATAGAACTAAATAGATTAACTACTACAATAATAATAGTGGTTATCACCAATAATATTTTAAAGAAAATCCAAATTACTGTTTTCAAAACTATTAATGGAATTTTGAATACTTGTTGAAATATCAATCAAATTACTTGCCTCTTCTTTCAAAATAATTTTGATATAACTTGTTTGAAAAATATATTGATTATCTCATTATGGATTAATGAAAGTTAAAATTTTATAAAATATAAGTCTAAATTCACTTATAAATTTGCAGTTTTGGAAAAAATTCTTAGTTCTTAATGAAAATCAATTTGGTTTATGGATTATTATTTATTTGCTAGGTTTTATAAATTATTAAAGCAGCCTGAATTATATTGCAAATATAAATTGTCTTTAAACCATAGGATTAATATTCTATCTCCTTTAAAATATGGAATAAGATGTCAACCATAAGAATACTAATATAAAATAGTTCTTTAAATGATTAACTTCTCTCTTTATATAAAACTACAATCCAACATTAGTCCTATAATAATGGATTTGTGATTATGAATGCCATAACATAAAAATATAATGAATTCCATAAATTAACATATATTTTCAAATGGATTAATATACTAATTATAGAATCGAAAATAGGATTACAAAATGTGTTTTATTATTATTATTTTTAATTTATTATATAAAGTGTAGCTTTGGACTGAAATTTATGAAATGAATTACCTTATGCTTCTAATTTAATGTTTAATGATTATATTAAATAATTGCCTGTAAATTATGTATAATGGAATCCTTCAAAAATGTGTAAATATTTTCCTGGGATATTCTCAACTATTCAAAGTAATGTTTCATATCTGAGAAAATATTAAATAAACCATTGCTGTATTATTTAGATTATAGTTATTATTAGTGTAATAATAAATAAATAATAAAATTCTCAAGTTAACGCTGGGATATGGAGGTACAAATAACAACTTTGTTATTATTGGCATTGGATATGTGTGTAATATATGTATTTGACATTTTATATTGAAGTCAGTTTGCATTGAGTTAAACTAATTTTTAAACTTCAGTAAATCCACTGATGTTTTCATTGATCTTATGCTTTATTGGTGCTTAATTTTAGGCCCAGATCAATAGGTAGCTAAACATTCTGAATTTATGATAAAATCATTAAGAAATATTTATTTGTATCATCATCAACAACCATTATCAATCCACTACAGGATGAAGGTCTCTCCAAGTTCAATTCATCTTATTTAAACTTTAGCTTCTATTCCACACATCACCCCTGCACATTTTCTTGTTTCATCCATGTGGTATATTTCTGGATCTTTTACAATCTCTTGAAATCCAGGTTAGGATGTCAATTGCTTGTCTATTATCATCTCTTTTAGCAATATGTCATGTCCAACATCCACTTCAGAGTTTTAATTTTTTGCAATGAGGTCAGTAACACCTGTTTGTTCTCATACCCATATATTGTGTTTTCAATCTCTTCTTCTTATTCCTAACATGCATCTCTCCATACTTCTTTGATTGGTCTGAAGTCTCTATATTGCTCTTCTACTAAGTGTCCAAGATTCAGATCTGTATGCAAGAACTGTCAAACACATTTATTAAAAACCTTCCTTTTCAAAATCATAGGCATATTTCCACTTAGTATCAAGTTATTTCCACTTAGTATCAAGTTATTTCTACCAAAAGCACTCCAACCAAGTTAAATTATATTAATAATTTCATCCACACTTTTTCCATTGGTGTTAATAATTTAACCAAGGTATTTATAGCTGTTAACTTCTTCTAACTCCTCATAATCAATCTTTACTTTCATATTTTGAAAAACATTCATTAAACATTACTTTAAACTTTTTAATATTTATCTTTAGTTCTACATTCCTACTTTCATATAATAACTCCTGCAACATTTCCCGCAGCTCTGAAGCATTATTTGCAAAAACAATTATGTTATATGCAAAAGCTAAATGACTTAAATAATTTCCATTTACTTTCACTCCTTTAGCTTCCCATTTTAATCCACAAAATACTTCTTGCAGCATTGCTGTAAAAAGTTCTGGTGATATGTATTTACCCTGTCTTACACCCTTCTCAACATTGACTTTTTTAGCATGATTATGTAATCTAAGTGTTGATATTGCATTTTTATAAAAAAATCTTTAAAATATGACAATATCCTGGATCTATACCTTGATGATCCAATGCTTTAATCACTGAAGAAATGTTCTAGAATCAAATGCCTTTTCATAATCTACAAATCCAAAGCATAATGACAACTCATATTTATTTGCTCTATCTATAACTTTTCTCAATACCTAAATATGATCTACTGTACTAAAACCACTTTAAAAACCAGCTTGTTCTATTGGTTGGTGAAAATCCAATGTTCTCTGTATACGAATTGTAATGATCTTGGTAAAAAATTTGTATAAAACTGATAAAAGTCTGATAGGACTGTAATTTCTAATATCTTCTTTATCACCTTTTTAAAATATTAATACTGCATTTTTCCAATCATCTGGTAAATCTTTATCATTTAGACATTTAGTACATAACTTTGCTGTAATTTTTTCTATTGCTTCACCTGCTTTTTTTAATGTATCAATTATAATTCCATCATTATTTGAAGTTTTTCTGTTAATAGCATGTCCCACTTCTTCATTGAAAATTCTGGGAAATTTGGAAGATATAATAGACATAGGAGGTATTTGTTCTTTATTACTATATAATTCTTGATAAAAGTCTTCTATCTATTTCATGATATATTCTCTCTTTTTAGTAATAATTCCATCTTTTTTGTTGTTATTTCGGATATAAATTTCCTACTAATTCCAAAATGTTTTTTCCACTCTTGAAACTTTTATTTTTTTCTACAGCTTTCTTTGTTAGTTTACAGTTCTACATTCTTATATCATTTTCAACTCTTTTCCACATCATTTTACAAAATTTGAGATATTCATTCCTTTTTAATGCATAATATTTGTATATCTTTATTTTCCTTCTTTTCCTAAAATAGGCAGAACTCTCTCCATACAAAAGAGTTACTCAGAGTAATCAATGGATTCCAGAAGAATATGCATAAATCCCTATTTAGTGCCTACTCATCCAATATCCATTGATTACTCCATTGATTAATCCATTGATTACTCTGACTTTCTTTGAGTGGTGCTACTGTATGGAGAGATTTTAGCCTATTTTAACAACAGTTATGAGCAAGCATGGGAGATAGTGATCATGTGATGTTTACAGATTATTCCAACTTTTCTTCATAACTTCTCTAATATCAGTTGAAATTTTATTGGACAATTGCTACTTCTTTCTACCAGTTATCTTTGTTGCAGTTTTTAAAAGTGTATCAGTTATTTTCTCATTAATTTCATTCAAATCTGAATCATTCCCAAAATCTACTAATACATGAAACCAATTTGTATGTTCTAATTTAAATTCTTTAGAATGTTTCTGAATATTAGGAATATCAACTATAAATATTGTTTTTCTTAATAATTTTTGTCTCTCTAGTTTTACATTAACACATATTTTACATATTACTAACTGATGATCAATGCCTAAGTTAAATTTATTAAGAACATTACAATCTTGAAATATCTATTTTATGTTAGTCAAAATATAATCCAATTCTGCTGTACCTTCATTTGGATGCTTACATGTCCTTTGCTTTTAACATTTATTTAAAAAAAATAGTTCATAATATAATTTTTTTTTCTGCAAACAAATCTATGTCCTCTCTCATTTCTATTACTGTAACCATAATTACCTACAGCACTTTCAACTTTCATATGTTTACCAATTTTTGCATTACAGTCTCCAATAACAATTTTAAAATGTTGTTCAGTCTCATCAAAAGCCTTTTTTATATCCATAAAAAATATTCTACTACTTCATCACTATGAGAACTTGTTGGGGTATAAACCTGAGTTATCTGCATTTGGTACCTGATCTTAAGTTGTGTAGCTAATTTTGCCACTCTGTCAGATACACCATTATGTTGTTCTACTTTTTATTTATAATGAATCTTACTCTACTTGTATTTCTAGTATTTGTGCCTTTATAGTAGAGTTCCTGTCCACTTTTTAAATTGATTGTCTCTTCATTTTTCCTTCTAACTTTTCCAAGTACTACAATGTCCCATTTAATATAAGACAGTTCTAATTCTCACAATCTTTCTTCACTTGAAAGTTTTTAAAAATTATATAAAGTCCTAAAGAGGATCTCCTCTCCACCTTCACAAATCCTTGTTTTGTGACTTTACAGTTCCATGGAATAAGAGTCATGATTGTATATATATATATATATATATATATATATATATATATATATATATATATATATATATATATATATATAAAAAAAATAATATAATATATATATATATATATATATATATATATATATATATATATATATATAAAAAAAGAAAATATTTACATTTACCTTACATTTATTCTGTCTTATCAGCAACTGAAAAGAACAACCATTATTCATATAGGATTTATATAGTATATGAACCTAGGTGGGTTGCTTACAAACACACATTAGCCAGCATAGTGAGTTTATTGGCCTCTAAGTTTAAAATTTATCTGTATAATGTCTATTATGTTTGTATAGTTTAAAATGTCATATGATGTAAGGAATCAGTCTTCAAATATCAATAAAACAAATCATATTTATTTGAGGAGATATATTAAATAATTATTTAAACATTAAATATAATATAAAAAGCTTAGCAAATCGTTCTAATAAAATATATGAATGTTATACATGATAAATGAAGGTATGTATTTTGCATAGGGTTATCAGTATTAAGTCAATAATGTTTCTTGCTGCAAAAGAGTTTAAAAGTTAGCCATATTTTATAGAATGAGGTTGATAATCTATTAAATATTGTTATAAGGAGAATTAAAGACCTTATAAAACATCCTTGTCCTTCTATATGTAGGATTAGGCTTTAACTTCATACAGTTCAACACTCTCCAATAGAGTATTTTGTCATTGAAACATTTTAGAATTACACACATAATCATAACCAAAATTAGCTTATTCATAGAGAAGAAACACTAATATTTAGTAATATTGTCATCGAATTTTACTATATTATGTTTATTGTTTATTTGCTTATATTTTTATAATATATATATATATATATATATATATAAATATAATATATGCTATATATTTATATATATATATATATATATATATAAAGCAGTTGTTCTATTTAAATACATCTGTTTGTCATTATTAAAATCATTGTTTTTTAACTATTGTTGAAATGAAAAGTCATATTACATATTTATTTAAGTGTAGTAATTTTTATACACCATTTATTATAATTATTGCCATCTGAAATAAAAATTAATAGAGTAGAGTGATGTACAATAAAATTTCCCTTTTACATTCGTTATTCCTAGATTAATAATAATAAAAAAAAAAAAAAAACTTTAAATCTATATATTTTTAACTGAATTATTAAGATTGATTTATTTAATAAGCCTGGTATAAATAATTTAATTTAGAAATGAAAAATAGTTATTTTTAAAAATCCATATTAATTTGCATGAAAGTGGTTCTTTACAGAAGAGATATCATATCATAATATATATGTATTTAAAAATGCAGTAAGAATGTTTTCATACATCCATAAGAATATCCTGATATATTTACTGTTCTAAAAGATAATGTATTATTAAATTTGGAATAGATGTTATTGTTTTATGTAAAAATTTACATGTATTCATTTTAATATATTTTTCATAAGTATGCAAGCAATATTAAAAGAAGTCTGCATACAACATACTTGACGCAATCAATCGTCTTTTGCTCTTATCTAATTGTGACTTGAACTGTGGTTTAATACAGAGGCTAAACTCTCCATAAAGTAACATCATAAGTGCAATCTAGTGTAATCAATGACTGCAAGAAGGATTGTGCATAAAATCCCTATCTAGTTTCTACTCATCCAATATTCCCCAAACTAGTTTTCAGCTTATCGCTTTCATCAGTGAGAAGCCTCGGATTTGAAAGCACTGCACCATGATCATAGGATCTAATAAAATCCTGTAGAAGTTGTCTTTTACCTTATTAGCTAACTATAAAGCTTTGAACCCAAAATAAAAAACACAATAGTATGATTCAAAGCTTTATATTTAGCTAATAAGTTAAAAGGTGGTTGCTGGAGGGTTGCATTAGATCCTAAGATCTAGGTATAGTGTTCTCAGATCCAAGGCTATTCACTGATGAAAACACAAGATAGAAACTAGTCTGGAGATATTAGATGAGTAAGCACTAGATAGGGATAGGTATTTTATGCACAAATCTTCTTGCATTCATTTATTAATCTGTCTTGCACTGGTGGCACTAATGTATAGAGAATTTAGCTTCCATGTAAACCTTTTGTGTAAGCATAGGAATTAGATGATCATGTGATAATTTAGTGGTTTAAAACAGATTTCTAAATGTTATGATGGAAGATTGAATTGTTTTCAAACAATATATGCTCTTAAAACAGGCAAAACTCTCTATACATATAGCCACTCAGTGCAAGCCACAGTAATCAATCAATGCCAGAAGACTTGTGCATAAAATCCCCATCTAATGCCTATTAATCCAATATATCCAGTCCAGTTTCTGGCTTGTGACCTTAGTCAGTGAGGAGCTGTGGATTTTATGCACAAACCTTCTGGTTATCCATTGATTACTCTGGCTTGCACTGCATGGCAATACTATAGAGAGTTTTGCCTATTTTAATAACAGTTCTAAGCAAGCATAAGAAAATGGTGATCATGTGAAAATATTATGCTCCTTAATACTTAAAGTAACAAATAAATGCAGAAAAACTCTTAATATGCTTAATTAGATTTACTCCAGTAAAAAGTTACAATATCTGGACTATTTATGTTTTCATAATAGCTTTTTAGGATTAAGTCCTGCCAAATATTTTATTGATTTTTTAGTGATACTTCCTGTCTTATTTTTTCAAAGACATACGATTTAGCAGTCTCTCTAAATAGTACATAGAAAATTGATAGTTTACAATAATTCATAGACATTAAATTTTGATGTGGTTATATAATTATTTTGACGAGTTTTAAAAAAAAGTAAGTAATTTTTAAATCCCAGATTATTGAATTACCAAGAATGCGAAAGCTCACTATAAAATATTAGCCATATAAAATTAAACAATGATTTTCTTTTGAAGAGTTCACATGAAGTTCAATCACTGAAAGAAAAAATCGTTTATTAATTTTCAAAAAATGACTGCAATAAGATTCTTACATTAAGAATCTCTAATGTATATTTTTATTAGTAATAGTAACTTCTATGTCTTTAATCACAACGATTTTTTTTCGTTATTTAAAAAAAATGAATGATTTATTAAAAGATAAAAAGTAATATATATATATATTTAATATAAGTAATTACGTAGTGAATTGAACTTTATTAAAAAAATTAGATCAATATTTATATTACAGTCATTGATTAATTATATTATTAATTTTAACAATCTGGTTTTTAAATAAATGACATCCAGGAAGGCATAGATAAAAAATATTTGAAATTTTAATTACATTGCATATATGCATAACTGATAATCTTCAATTAATTAAATAATTATAATAAACAAAAAATACAAATACCCTAACATTACGGCAAATTTGTAATCATTTTAAAAGATTCAATACTTACTTTTGCTTAGGTATTTGTAAAGATCACATGATTACCCTTATCTATAAAAAGGTTTGAAAAAGCTAAGCTTTGATTCTTATTTTGTTTTTGTTGATTTTCTGAACAAAAAAAAAAAAAGATTGTATATGAAGCGTTGGTGTTCTAGCGGTTAGCATAGCAGCCTTCCAAGCAGCTGGCCCAGGTTCGCTTCTAGTCAACGCATTTGACATATGGGAAAGAAAAGATTGTATAGTAATTGACAAAAGATAAAATAAAATGGTATTTTAAGCATCACAAGGTCAAGTTTAAGAAAGTTACTATTCTAATGTTTGCACAGACTTTCACACGACCCACCATTCTCCACACTATCTCATAACACTGATACACTTGAACACATATATGTTGAAAAGATAAATAATCATCAATATATTTGGTCAAGATTGCCATCTTCACACATATATGCTATAAGTGCTCAGATAACTGATGATTGCTGGTTTAGCATGAAATATATGTGCTGGTGATTATTTATCTTTTCAACATATATGTGTTCAAGTGTATCAGTCTTATGAGATAGTGTGGAGAGTGGTGGGTTATCTAAAAGTCTGTGCTAATATACCCTATATATTACATATATAAACACAGGTATATAATAAGCCTGTGTTTCGGTTAATCTAATGTTTGGAAAATATCTTTTGTTAATGTTGTATATTAAGCACCAATAGAATATTTTTTAAATGAATAACTAATGTGATGCTTCTGAAAATTTTAATTGTTAAGAGAAATAGAAAGCATTCCATATTTTCAAATTTATTTTGTTCAGTAAAATGTGACCATTAAACGAAATATGCAAATTATGTGCAATATCTGATGTCATTGATCCTAGCTATGCATATTTAACCCAATATTTTATTTTTTTTGTAAACAAATAATTTTTGTTTAAATATTAATCCTTTTTATTTAGGAACCATGACAACCATATATTATTGAGGAGGAGAAATATTATGAATACATGTTGTATTTTTGCATAAAATCGATTGATATCCAAAGTGAGAATATTAAAGTAGAATGTTAAACCACTAAACATCACATGATCACCATTTTCATGATTTGTCAAGCCTTCTGACAACCATTAATTACTCTGTCTTGGACTGAGTGATACTACTGTAAGGAGAGTCTTGCATGTTTTAACCTTTAGATTTAGCAGGATGCCAGAAATTCGACTTTTACAATTCATCCCCTGGTGAATTTTTTCATAAGTATTATACATTAAAATGCATGTAAATAAGTTAATTATTTTATATAGTGCGATGTTTTTTATAAACAATAATATTTAAACAGCATTAAACTGTTGCACATGCACTTTGAATTTTAAATATAAAATGAATGAATATTAACACTTCAACCACATGATGAAGTCTTTGGAAAAGATAGAATGGCCATCTATTTTTTCGAACCCAAACACTTTTGTATGGGCAAATCTTAAGTGTTTGAAAGTGAAAGCATGAAGATATTAAATAATCACTTTAAATTACTTTCACTTGTTTGAATGAATGACACTGGTGAAATTTATTAGAATTTACTATACGTCATTCTTATTTGAAATTAAATGTATATAAATAAGTCAATTATTTTATATAGCACAATGTTTTTTATAAACAATAATATTTAAACTGCATTAAACTGTTGCACATGCACTTTGGATTTTAAATACAAAATGAATGCATGACCATTCTATCTTTTCCAAAGACTTTATCATGTGGTTGAAGTGTTAGTATTCATTCATTTTATATTTAAAATCCAAAGCGCATGTGCAACAGTTTAATGCTGCTTAAATATTATTGTTTATAAAAAAAACATTGTGCTATATAAAATAATTGACTTATTTACATACATTTATTTCAAATAAGAATGACATAACATAAATTCTAATAAATTCCACCATTGTCATTCATTCAAGCATGTAAAATTAATTTAAAGTGATTATTTAATATCTTCACACTTTCACCTTCAAACACTTAAGATTTGCCCATTCAAAATCATTGGGTTCGAAAAGATAGATGGCCATTCTATCTTTTCCAAAGACTTTATCATGTGGTTGAAGTGTTAGTATTAATTCATTTTATATTTAAAATCCTAAGTGCATGTGCAACAGTTTGATGCTGTTTAAATATTATTAAAATGCATGTAAAATTGTATATTTTATTATAATAAATTTTTGCTGAAAAAAATTGCAGTAGAAATTGGAAAATTCAAAATTCCCAATCTTGCAATAGAGATAAGCCCTACCCTGACATGTTCAGTCACTGTCTGTTAACAAGGCTGTAAAACATTTGGAATCTTTTGACATTGTTTAAAGTAAATAGTTCTAATGACCACAAACTTGTTTATTTGTGAATTTATTATGGTTTTAGATATTTTTTAAAAATAATTTACACTATATTTATTAAATATCAAGAAAGATAAATTATTAATACATTATTTTGACTTGAAATACTTTATTTTCAAAAATATAACATTATATTAGCAGTGAATCTAAATATGGTCTGAAGCAATTTACAAGCTTAGTTTCTATGGAAGCAATCTATTTATATTTACGACTATGAAACTATTGTAATTTTGCAATAACTATTCAAAAATTTTAAACTTTTAAAGCATAATTCATTAGATATAAGATAAATAATTATTTATTTATCGGATGTTTAAAAATAATAAGAATTAAAAAATATTTTGTTGATTTTATAAACTCAAAATAATCTTCTTAGAAACAATGATAGCTAAACTCTTTGTTTTGTTTATGATTTTATGTTTTCAATATTTACAGAAACAAAATGTTAAAATTTAAAATTATTTCAGTAGTAAACAAAAATATCTATCAAATGAAGTCAAATTTAAGACAATTAGAAAAGAGTCAAATACCATTGATCCCTCCAATTTCAGCCTATATCTTTGATGAATGTTATTTTACATGCATTTTGAAATTTAGCCATCATGATTTCAGAAAAATCATATCTACAAATTTATTTCAAAATTTCGATGATGAATAATATTCAGCAGAATTCATTCTTAAGAAATTGCAAGGTTGGAATTTTAGTCTATTATAAAGTAGACTATTTTATCATTCCTATAGCATAATTCTTTAGATTACATTAAAAAAAATGAATGGTTTCAACAGATCAAAAAAAGATTAGTACAAAAACCCATTTTATTGCTTTTAAATTATTTTTGAAAACTGATTTTACTTTCTAGTTTTATTTGAAACATTTGATAGATTTATAGAATATGATACCCCAATATACTGATGACACTTTATTTGACTTAATACATCATTCCCACCTACTTATATATACTGTAACCACTCCCTTACACCAATTTTACATTATTTATGAATAAATACTCAAGGCACCAATTCTATTGACAATAGAATAAGGTTATACTCTGAACCCATTGAGTAACTATCAGGACTCTTTTAATAATGTCCAACTATAACTTAGCTCTGCAGTGGGTTACATAATACTATATATAAAGTGTAAATAAGATAAAGGTAAATATTATAAATCACTAAGAATAAAATATCTACTCCATTTCATAATGAATAAATGGTTGAAATTGACAATGTCCTATCCATTCAAACTGATAAGTTATAGCTCAAGCTTAACCTTTTCCATCATCCAAACATTTTGACTAACCACGATAATGCTTCAAGAAGTCAGAAGAAGGATAAAACACTAATAAGCTTTTACTGTATAATAAGTTTAAATGAAATGAATAAATTAAAATTTACTTGGAAATTCTAAGGGGATATTGCAGGGTTTTATCATATACTTAATTTAAAATTCATATTATATAACATCTAATAATTGCCACCATGAAGAGTAATGGTATAAAATCAAGTATTGTTCTAATGAAATAAGAATGAGATAAAGAAATAAATGGGATACTTTTTCATTTCAAATCAGTATCCATATAATAACTGAGTACATAACTTCCCATAAGTTCATCAAATAATTAAGCATTTTATATAATGTCTAGGTTGAGAAAATAATATCAAATTTGAACATGTTCCTCATCAATTCATGAAAAAGTGCAATTATATCATATTGTATATGTAGGTGTGGATATTCAGAATGTGAATGTCCATAAAAGAATAACACTCAACAAAGTTTAAATACATGAAATATTTATTACATTATGGAATTAAAATAAACACCTTTATACTTTTATGTCACATACATGTTCTCAGTTAATTCTAATATTGTTTATCGAATAAAGTAACATTGGAGTAATTAAATGATGCAATAGGGAGATAACATTAAGTTAAAGAAGTCACCCTATCCTACAATTGCATGAAAGTTAAACAACTCTGACTGTCCAGAGAATAACTCTTTAATGAGTCAATTAGTCAATTCTATTAACTAGCTACATTTTTTACACATTTAAAATAGGAATAATTCATTCTGAAGATTTGATGATTAATGTGATATAATTTGAAATATTTACTCAAAACTTGCAAATCTGCTGATAAAACTCTTCCATATCTTCAGAATTAATAGCATTTCATGTGTGCTTCTATATTATGCTATACACTATGATATAACTAACACAATTACATCCTGTTGGTTTGCTTATGAAATTAAGAAGTAAAATATAATATGGATGATGTCATAGACCAGCCAACAACTATAGTATTACTTCAGCTGTGGATATTCCATAAAAAAAGCTAATCCTACCTTTATTTTGATTGACAAACTATATTGCACATAGCTATGTGTAATATGATAAAACAAAAAAAAAATTAAATGAACACCTGAGGGACAAGAAGACCTTCTTAATTCTACTAATCTAAATGACAAGGTACAGTGACTCCCTAACCTTATTCAGAGGTTCAATATTGGTGTAAATTCAGTCTCATCACCAAAAACAAGGATAATACATTGCTCTACTTTGTATAATACCATCATCATAATGCACAAATACCTAATCTAGGAAATATAATCTGATCATGGTAAATATCTAAATAAATTAAGGGAGAGTTCTTTTAATCCCTGACAATATAATATATATCCTTAACAATTTCTTTGCTCATAGCTACTTAACATATTTCATTCTAAACACTAGAAAAAATCGTATGTATATAGATTTCTAATTCTTTCACCTCATTTGGCTATTGCATCATTCCAAAATTACCAGGAAAATATGAGTCAAATGACCATAAGTTCAATAGTTATATACAATGAGTCACACAAATAGGCACACACACATAAATAACATCACACAAAATAACTCCAAATTATGTTCAAGACATAAATGCTATGCCAATATTAACAAATAACTTGAAAGCAAAATTGTAATTTATGACAAACTATAAATATTTTAAATTTGAAGTATAATGATTATTATTATACAGACTTCATCATCTCTGAAATGTAAAGATAAAATAACACTTTTGTGTATTCCTCCTCTTTAAATGCATTGTTAACTTCATGTTAGCAAATAAAGACTTCTACCACTAACATAAGCATAGAGAAAACATGGATAAAAGAAGTTACATCTAAATTATAATCAATTACCAAGTACAATAATTTTACATTATACATGTCCAAGATGATCTTGGAGAAAAAAAACAACTTATAAGATAAATAAATTAATCTACATGTCTACCCTACACTAACAGTAAAAGAAATGACTAAATCTTTTTTAATGAGAAAATAGTAGCTCATTCATACAGTCTATAAATAAAGCTTTAGGCATATATGAAGATAATGGCAATAATTACAAAATGAATAAATATTATTAGACATGTAGATGAATTTTCACAGAATGAACAATACACATTTTGGATCAAACTGAGGGGCAATTTCAAATATTCTTAGCAACAGCTAATTGAGATTGCCAACTAAATAGCATGCAAAGTATTCAATATTTATTTTATTTTCCTTTTCTTTTTTGGTAATAAGAAATTAATGTTTATGGCTGCAGATTTCTAATAATTTTTTATCATTTAATTCACTGGTAATTATGCAATTTGTGACTCAGCAACAAATTTTATAAATTTCTACAGGGAGCACCAGTGTTCCACAAATTAACATTAACTATAATTGTATTTATCCAGGTGTTCACAATAACTTATCAAAGGCCACCCATTAGTGGAATAGTTTACCCATTTATAATATTCATCTAAGTATATACAATTTCTTAAATGACAATATTTTAATAGGTTGAATATAAGCAAGGGGAGCAATGAGTAAAATATATCATATATAGGATTCATGCTCCACCACTTGAGTTAAGTTATATGCACATTTAGTAGACATTAGTTATCCATTAGTTTTATATAAACTGTGCATTCAATTCTTTAATCCTATAATATATGAATGGTTATATATAATTCTCACCTGATAACAATTATACCATGATGTACTAAATTGGGCACATATTCTTTTTTCTGATTTTTATGTTTATACATCTAAAATAATTTTTAATCTAGAGTCTATGAAATGTTTTTTTTTTTTACAAAATTCAGCATAACGTTTCCCATAAAATAGCAAATTTCACCCAATTCCATTTGATTATTAATACTAAAGATTGAGATTATGTAAGTTAACTCTGAGTGATAGACACACATACACATTTTAAACAATGATATTAAATCTAAAAGTTAGTTGATTGAAAGTCAGTGTGATATACCTTGCTTGAAGTCAACTACATTCTCATTCTTTCCTTATTAAAAAAATCTTTACATAATAGTTTTATGCCAAAAAAATACTTAAAGAAAGTTATACTTTCAAATTTAAATTGAATATCAACTGGCTTGACCTCCAGAAAAGAGTGATTGCAACTACAACATAGAAAAGGAGAAAAAACAATTAAAAATGTCTTTTTTTACCAAATATTGCTTAAATATCTATTTAACTTCACCAATCAAGAGGTCACTTCTCCCAAAGGTCAACCTCAAAAAGGTCAATCTCACCCTTTGTACTAAAATAATTAGCTGGAAATATCCAATAACTTTTTCTCTCTTGAAAAAGAAAAATCATTCTGACTTCTAAATAATATTATTCAAATTAAATCAATAAAAATATTTTTTACACTCTTAAATAATAAAGAAATAATTATTTAACCAATAAAGTAGTTCATAATGTATTTGGTCAGCCCAATAATCCACCAATCCATCAAACCATTAATCACTTAAAATGAATTTTAATTGGTTATCAGAAAAATCAATTATAAATTTTTGTATTTCACTGTAAAATATAGTATTTGGTACAATAATTAAATACTTAAATGAAAAATACAGCTGTCGAATGGTGCAAATATACATGCACAGACATATGCCACAATATAAACACTAAACCAATCTGATCAAATAGAAGCTTATATGACCACTACTTGAATATACTGTATTAACCATGCTATAGACTGAAGTATTAATGAACAAATAAACCAGCAAATCACTAAGCAAATATCAATCATTGCCTGACAGACAAATAAAATGAATCTGTATTAACTCAACCTACACATTAACAGTTCCTGGGACAAGCCACTCTCCTTCTATCATCAAATATTCATCAAGATCTACTAAATGTTTCTAAAATTTCTAAACAACATCTACAAGTAACTTCTCCAAACAAGATTATGGATCTTTAAAGTAAACCTATTTAAAATTTTCATGTTATTTCACTTTTTTTAGTTAAATGTAATTTGTTACTACTGACTCAATGTTATTTACTTAAAATTTGCTTCTTGTTCCCATTTCAAAGATCACAATATTTATTTCAAATTTTGCAACTAATTGCTTCTAATCAGAGTTCAATTGTAATTAAAATCTAACATAATATAATATTTATTTATTTTACTTTCACCTTACAATAAATTTTTATCAGTACAGATTTTAGTGCAAAAAAGGTATTGAATAATTTAAAGCATAGGAAATTATATGTAAATAGTTTGTATGGCAGTAAAAAATGGAATTTTTTTATCTCTGGCACACATGCCATAGGTTGACCATCACTGATACACCTTATTTAGGTAATGGCAGTAGGCTTTTGCATGATCGCCAACAACCTATTTGAATGATAAAGCCACAGAGAGCTATTCTAAATGTGTACATTAATGAGAATTTCTGATTCCATTGCCTGTTTTATTCCAAGTCTAAATACCTAAAAAATGTAATCAGTAATTTGTTTATAAATTTAAGACCATTTATGAAAAAAAATATTATAACCTAAAATAATTTCTTTGAAGATATTTATTTTAAAAAGACAATTCTTAAAAAGTTTATTATGGGATAGCAGAAACACTTTCCATAAACCAAGCATGTGTCAAATCGTAAAATCATTATTTTTTTAAATTTTACTAACAATAAAAATATTTATAGTTGTAATATTTTTTTTTCTCTGATGATAACTAACCTTATAGAGTTAAAATATCTAATATTCTGTTCTACAAATGTGTTGAATATAACAATTTATACAATGACTATCCGATATTTTGTTCTAGTAACTTTTTTAAATAGGTAAATTTATTCAGTTATGTTAAGCTTCATTGTTGTAGGTAAAAAATCACTTTAAAAAGATATTTTCATATTTTTATTTTATAAAATGTATATCACTTAAGTGTAAAAATAAAATATTCAAATAGAGAGAATAAGTCTCATTCAAAAAAGAGAGGTGACATTTTCAGCTAAACATGTTAATTGATTTAGCAAAATCTAAACAAATTATTATTCAGATTAATTAAAGTGACAAAATTCTGCATATAGGGATTAGAAAATAAATAGAAATATCTGTTAAAGTTGATATGTATTCATTTCTTAATTAATTATAAGTTGTTTTAAGTTATTGAGCTCTCTTGATTTGGCTTTTTAGAAAAATACATATTTTTGAATGAAATCTGAAACTAATTATATCCTTTTACTAAACAACAAATTTTATAAATTTTGGAAATACAATCATTTTTTTTTTGGTTTTCAACTTATAATAAAAAAAACATAAGTTCTTATCAGTCAACAATATTTGAAAATGAAGAGAAAGACAAAAATAAAGAATTTAAAAGAGTTGTAAAATAATACAATGTGAGAAAAGAAACTCCGACAAATGTTTTTATATAATCAGATAAAAATGTTTTTCAATATTATTTTTAAGTTGTTTTATTTGATAATGTTATTGTCAAATCCCACATGGAGTAGCAATCACAGTTATTCAATGTTTCTTTCACACATTCACAAGAAAACTTTTAATCAGAAACAATTCAAAGAGATCACCCTAATTGGCCATCCTTTAAATTATGTTTGTACTAGCATTTATTAAGATATTTAGTTTTTTTAAACAAAACATAATAAACTTGTGTATTTAATAAAATTGATGTTTTAATTCAAAAATATATATTTAAATATCAGTGTAATTAAATAATAGGAAAGTAAAAGTGATGAGTCCTTGCAACCATGTTTTGGATAAACTTTCAAGACCATTACAATATTACTTAAAAAAATGGAATAACTAAAAACTTGATTTTTTTGTAAAGTTAACCAAGATTTGTGATTATTTTACACAATAGTAATAATTATTAAAAATCAAATGTATACATATTTACATTTTTTATATGTATATGTTTTATTTTTAAAAATAGATGGTAATAAAAAAGTAATGACATTTTGATTCTGAAAATAATGGCTGATAAAGGATTTATAATATTGTTTAAACAATTTGAAATATGTTAGAAAGTATAAAGTAGTTGTGAAATTTTAAAACATAATTTGATACATTTGCAAGAGTTAGACATACATTTATTTGCATTTGAAAGACAAATTTCAATAAAAAAAAAGGATTTTGTTCATTTTTTGAAGATTGTTTTCTTATAAAATATAATAATGTTATAAATTTATTTGTTCTCATGGGAAATTATTTTTTTCAATAGTGCATTCTTCTAATATGATTTTTTACCTTTTTTTTATTTGCATGCATATATTGTCCAATTCATTGAATCCTGATATATGATAAAAGACAATATTGAATATTAACATAAAGCGACATCTAGGGAAACAATAAAACTGATCAAGTGTATGAGAGTTAGGTATATGATGAATATTATCACATTGAAAATTACTTCAGACATTAAACCTGAGACAAATTAAAATTGTATACTCAATTTTGATGTATATGTTGTCTTCAATTTGATTAATGTATAGCAAAATTAAATTACTTTATATCGTAATTATTATTAAAAATACTTTTAAAACATATTACAACTTAAGATACTATTATTATATTTTTTTAAAAAAAAACAACATATGTAAGAGCTTCAGTAATATTGTTTAAAAATGTTACACTGCTCACCAAAATAATTTTCACTTTTATTGTTATTAAACAATAGTAATTTTAATAAATAAGCAAATTCCCTGTGAGTATCTAGATAATAATTAGGCAACAAGATTAAGTATAAATAGTAACAACATAGATGCTATATCTATTAATTAAAATATTCATGTAAATAAAAATGTATTGAAAAAATAAATTATGTGCAAAGAATTTCCAACTGCAATATAAAATAGCTGACTGGGGAAACGTAATTGTTTTTATGTTCTAACTATATTTGCTCTCTAGATATAAAAGTTAAACCGTTTTTTTTTTAATATTATCATTAAAATTAAATTGTTAAGTGAAACAAAGTCATAGTGACTGAATAATAATTAAAAGTGATGTCAGTTTGAGGAAAACGAATGTAAACAAAATAATATAGTTTCACCATTTGCTTCAAAATTCAAAATAAACCCGGAAACAGTTAATACATTTACATGATTATTTTCATATCAAATAACTATAAAAAAATATAGATAATAAAATAAATTATATAGATAAAAATGTTTTTCTACAAATATCAATAAAGAAATAATGAATCAGATGATAATGCATTAAGTTAGATTAATACACGTTCATTAATATTTTAATCATTTCCATTTCCTATCTGTTTTTATTGATAATTGTCTTATAAAAATAGCTTAAATACTCACATTAAGCAATAATCCTCTGTGAAGCTGAGGTGATGTTAATGATTTTATTTAGAAAAATCTTAAACTTGTATTAAATTTTTTAACAATCTTTAATATATTTAACATCTGCCAAGAATTGAATGCAAATTATAGATGCTAGGTGAGTGTTTTCTTTATAATAGTAAAACACTAACATAACTATTTTTGCAATATTTTATTTGACAAAAAAAAATAGAATAAATACATGAATTATGAATATTACTTTTAATCTTAACTATACAAATAATTATTATTTATAATTAGCTAAAGCTGTAGAATCTATAAAGAAATGTACTTTTATTATTATTTAATTTAATAATTTTTATTAAAAATAATTAAATCCATTTTCAGTTTAAGAATTGTAGGATTTATAATGGTAGTCACGATTATTTTCCCTCTCTTGAAATCTGGTTATCTTTTACCTGTTGAAGTAGTGCAAAATCTCTAGTTACTTCAAAGTAACGATTTAATCACTTCATGGCAGTTGGCATAAAGATTAGTTAAGATGTTAACCAGTAAAGCACGTGACACATACAAAGATAAACTAATTGAAAAGTTAAAATAAGTATTCTTATCTATTTTTATGTTTAACATTTTACTTTAGAAAATATTTTAACAAAAGTAATGTTCAAATCCAGTAGTTACAGATGTTTTTAGCATAGTCACAATTTCAAAACATATATATGTATGAAAAATTGTTATTTCTTTTATTACTATAATTTAAAAAAAAAGTTTTTGTCTTAAATATAAAGTTAACGCTGCATATATATATATACCACGTCTTTCTCTATATTTATATAAAGTAAAGCTTAAAATTTGCATATACATATATAACATTAAAATAATTTATATATATATATTAATTATCTATATGCGAGTAATATTTAGGTATACTCATACAGGCACAGAACTTGTAGAAATAAAACAATTCCATGATCACTGCTAGCATTTGAATCATGACAAAATGTATTCCTGTGACTTAAGTAAATGCATAGACACTCCTTTAATTTTCTCAATATAGTGTGAGATTTTTACTTTAGAGTTAATAATAATAATAATAATAATAATAATAATAATAATAATAATAATAATAATAATAATAATAATAATAATAATAATAATAATAATAATAATAATAATAATAATAATAATAATAATAATAATAATAATAATAATAATAATAATAATAATAATAATAATAATAATAATATATATATATTAAACAACAAATGTGGTAAAGTATATGTGCTGGTAATAAGAAGTCTAAGTGAAATGAAAACAACAATAACCGGAAGTCTAACTTGTGAATTGAAAACTTGCAAATATTTATCCATTATCGACTTTACCATTAAAGCACATCAACTCAGAAAGAAATATGATAATCTCTTTACCTCAACATATTCAATGTACTGTTTCATATAAAGAAAAAATTAAAATATTAGACTTTGAAATTTTATTTTTGTTTATATATATTGTAAGTAACCAGATTAATGTTGTATGACACAGTATTAAAAATAAAGAAGTTTGTTGATCTTGTTTAATTTTAATTTCTCTTGATCTATGGATAATGAAAGTCTTGAAATATAATGTTAACTAGAAAATGATGGCAAACAAATATATTTTCTATTAATTCCAGCATCCGATCATAAAACTTTTGTGATTCATTTTAAAAAAGAAAAATTATATATAAACAGGTGAATAAATAAATAGATTTTTGAAATAGTTAAGTGAATAAAAAAATATCACTTGAAGAGGATCCATATTACTATTAAGTATTACACATTTCAATTTCTGTTATTATAATCACCATAGCAACACATATTACAAAATTAAATATGTTATGTTTTATATATGTTTGTTCATAAATTAATTTTAAGAGAAATTATTATTAAAAATATATGTAAAATATTTAAGATCCATTAAAATATATTAAAAATTGGGATGTGAACTTTTAATTTGGTTTAAAATGAAAAATAATATTGAAATTGCAAAACAAGATTTTATTTTCACTGTATCCAATTATTTTAAAATCTCCATTTTACTTATTAATTTGAAGCAATTTTTTTTAACAATTTTTACCTTATCAAGTGAATTTTGAGTGATGTGCAGCAGTTGTTGTGATGACAGTAGCATCATCAAGAGTATTTTATAAATAGAAAAGAGTTGCTGTAACTTGAGTTATTGTAATTTTATCATTGCCTAAAACAGTTCTGTTTATATCTGTTTTTAAAAATGTATCAAATTTTATTGTTTAAGTGATCAATTTCTAAAACTATGGAAGAATAAAATTTTAATTATCATCCATTTAATTGGGACCAGGTCATTGATATACAATTCATGAGGATATGACAAAATGTAAATCAACAAACTAAAATCATCAAAAATAAGTAAGATAGCTATAAAAGTATTCTATTGTCAAAAATCTAAAATTCCATCAATAATAATTATGTGTATATCTATATCATATATCAGATCTATGGATTTCACAAGATCGATCAACTTAACTCATGTGTAATATCATGCAATCTAAATTTCACTTTCTTAATCTGAAAAAAAAAATAGCAATTCGTATTCACTTGAATATGGCTGAATTTTTGTCAGTGAATAAAATTATCTCTTTATACATGATTATCAATGAAAAGAAAAATAGAGGCAGTGATATGTAGTTTTGCATCAACTAAGTACTATTGTTTTAAAGGCTTGTACATGTTTATGTGCTTAAGAGAAATATTGGAATTTAAACAGGAATGTAATTGAATTCAAACTCATGAAAGTTATCATTTATGCTCATCTTCTTTACTTAAATAAAAATAATCTCTATGCAACAGGATCAGAAACCTGGAATCAAATGCTTTATGGACTATTAGGTCAAAATGGACAGACTTTTGCTTAGATGGTATGATTTCTATGTATATGTATTTTTTTGTTTAAATAAAAAAGAAAGGAGAGTTTGCATTTGTTTATGATTTTTTTTTAAAATGTAGGTAAATAGTATATATATATATATATATATATATATATATATATATATATATATATATATATATATATATATATATATATATATATATATATATATATATATATATATATATATATATATAATTCATGCTATAAAAAGATCTGAGAGATTCATTTTTATTGTTATTACTTAAACTCTTACTGATGAAATAGGTTAATACAAAAAACGATTCCAAACATTTAAAATTTTAATATGTATGCCAAATTTAACTCTGAGATATTTGTATAGAAAAAGGGTTTAAATATAATTAAGTTTTTTTTATGTTAGCTTACTTATTTAGAAATTAACTATTAATGAATAAATATAGATCATTTTTTATTTCATTACATTTTTTATCACTGTATATTCTCTATAAAGACTTAGGAGGATATTTCAAATATCAAATTCAGTTTCATATACAGTATTATTGTCACACAACACATTTTTGGAGTTTCATACAAAAATTATTATTATTATTATTATTTTTATTGATTCTATACAGTAATAACCTACCAATTATTAATATATCAAAGAAACCTAGGATTGTATATTTTTCAACTGGTTATGACATTATTGCAAACATCATTTGTCTGTTCTGTTATATATTTTTTATTATTACAGTCATAAACTTTTATTATAAATCAATAAATGCAGAGATTAATTTAAAATTTGGTGAATCTTTCTAATTATTTTTTTGAATGCACAAGATAATTTTGATACTTAAAAAATATGATCTAAAATCAAATTCATTTTGGTAAGTGAAATCGATTTAGATTCATTTATATTTTTTATATATTACAATTATTCTTAGGTCTGATTGGATATAAATGTTATCATCACCATCATCAACCATTATCTGTCAACTGCAGGATGAAGGTCTCTTCAAGTTCAATCCATCTTCTCCAATCTTTATCATCTCTTCTCTACATCACCCCTGTACACTCTTTCTTATTCCATCCATCCAATTCATATATGGTCTTTCTCTGGGTCTTTTACAATGGCATGGAGTCTGTTTAAGATTTCAATTGTCCATCTATTATCATCTCTTCTAGCAATATGTCCAGTCCAACTCCACTTTAGTCTTTTAATTTTTTCAATGAGGTTAGTAACACCTGCTTGTTCTCTTATCCACAAATTGTGTTTTCGATTTCTTCTTGTTACTCCAAACATGCATGTCTCCATACTTCTTTGAGTAGTCTAAAGTCTCTGTATTGCTTTTGTATCAAGTGCCCAAGTACATTTCTTTTCAAACACATAGGTACATTTTAATTTAATATCAACTTATTTCTACCAAAAGCAATCCAACCAAGTTTAATTATATGATTAATTTCATCCATTATGTTTCCGTCTGTATTAATATTCTGACCAAGGTATTTGTAGGTGTTAACTTCTTCTACGTCATCATAATTAATCTTAATTTTTATATTTTGAGAAAATCATTTAAACATTACTTTAGTCTTTTTAACATTTATCGTTAGTTCTACTTTCCTACTTTCATCTGCTAACTCCTGCAACATTTCCTGCAACTCTATTATTTGTAAAAAAAACAACTACATTATCTGCAAAATCTAAATGACTTAAATAATCTCCATTTACATTTACTCCTTTAGATTCTTATTTTAATCCACAAAATACTTTTTGCAGCACTGCTATAAAAAGTTTTGAAGATATGTTGATTTTCCCAGTATCATTATATAATCTAATTCTTCATATTGCATTTTTATAAATATTATTTATAATATGGCACTATCCTGGATCTATACCTTGATGATCCAATGCTTTGATCACTGAAGAAATATTTATGAAATCAAATGCTTTTCATAATCTACAAATCCAAAGGACAATATCAACACATATTCATTTGCCCTTTCTATAACTTCTCTCAATACCTAAATATGATCTGCTGTACTAAAACCACTTTTAAATCCAGCTTGTTCTCTTGATTGGTGGAAATCCAATGTTCTCTGTAGACAGGGTGTAATTATCTTGGTACAAATTTTGTATAAATCTGATAAAAGGCTGATAGGTCTATAATTTCTAATATCTTCTTTATCACCTTTTTAAAATATTAATAATGTATTTTTCCAATCATCTGGTACATCTTTATCATTTAGACATTTGGTATATAACTTTGCTATTTTTTCATTTCTTCACCTGCTTCTTTTAATATATTTATTATAATTCCATCATTACCTGGAGCCTTTTCTCTCTTCATACATTTAATTGCATGTCTCACTTCTATATTTAAAATTCTGATCAATTCTAAAGATGTAATAGATATAGGAGATACTTGTTCTTTATTACTATATAATTTTTGACAAAACTCTTCTACCCATTTCATGATGTCATGTCTCTTTTTAGTAATAATTCCAATTTTTTTTTATTGCAGATATATATTTTCTACCAAAACCAAAATGTTGTTTAGCACACTTGAGACTTTGATTCTCTTCTACAGCTTTCTTTGCTAGTTCACATTTACACTTTCTTATATCATTTTCACCTCCTTTCCACACTATTTCACAAAATCTGAGATATTCAATCATTTTCAATGCACCATTTTTGTATATCTTTATATTTCTTCATTTCTTCATAAATTCTCTAGTCTCAGTAAAAAATTTATATGTCAGTTGCTGTTTTTTTGTCTACCAGCTACTTTTGTTGCAGTTTGTAAAAGTTTATCAGTGACTGTCTTATTAATTTCATTCAAATCTGAATTGTGTTCCAAATCTATTAATACTAGAAACAGATTTGTAAGTTCTAATTTAAATTTATTAGAATGTTTCTGAAGATTAGTAATACAAACAGTAAATATTGTTTTTCTTAATAATTTTTGTCTCTCAAGTTTTGCATTAACACACATCTTACATCTTACTAATTGATGATCACTTCCTGTGTTAAATTTATTAAGAACATTACAATCTTGAAATATGTATTTTCTGAAAGTCAAAATATAATCCAATTCTGCTGTTCCATCATTTGGTTGCCTCCATGTCCATTTTCGTTTAACACTTTTTTCAAAAAAGAATTCATAATATAAAGTTTTTTTTTTCTTTTTCTGCAAACTCCATGTAAGTCTATGTCCTCTCTCATTTCTATTACCATAACCAAAATTACTTTGCAGCACTTTCATCTTTAATTTGTGTAGCAATTCTAGCATTAACATCTCCCATAACAATTTTAAAATATTATTTACTGTGATCAAAAGCATTTTGTACATCCATATAAACATCTACTACTACTTCATCACTATTAGAACTTGTTGGGGCATAAACCTGAATTATCTGCATTTGGTATCTGCTATTAAGTTGTAAAACTAATCTTGCCACTCTGTCTGATACACCATCAATCTCCACAATGTTATTCTTCCATTTTTTTATTTATAATGAATCCTACTCCACTTGTATTTCCAATATTTCTGCCATTATAGTAGAGTACATGTCCACTTTTTAAATCAATTATCTCATCACCTTTTCTTCTAACTTCAGAAAGTTCAATAATGTTCCATTTAATATAAGATAGTTCTTTTTCTAATTCTTGCAATCTTGTTTCACTTGAAAGTGATTTGCATTTGTATTGTAGCTAAATAAAAAGTCATCATCAAATGGCAGCATGGGTCCACAAGCAGGGGATTCTTAGCACCTCCTACTTTGGCCAACAATCACTGCCTTAGTTGGTCACTTTACAGCCTCCTGAGAATAAGGGCCATATTTTATTTTTGCCTGTCATAATTGCATATATATATATATATATATATATATATATATTGTAATATATATATATATATATATATATATATATTGTAACCATATATTTTAGTATAAAATATAATAATTGATGTAACTGGTATAAAAATTTATCTTTCTTCTTTTGGTGATTTGATTGGCTTGATTTGCACTTTGAACAGATTACTCTCTTCTATTCAAAATAATTTATTAGAGAGAATGGGTAATATTTTGCCTTACTTGTTGTCTATATTATTTTAATAAATTTAAATTGCTTCTTTCCATATACTAATTCATATCAAAATGTTTAACTTTTTAAAAATTTGACAACACATTAAATTTGGTAAAATATTATTAAAAATAATAATAATATTTTATTTGTTTAAAATGGTCTTAAAAATTATTTCCATTGAATTAAAAAAAAAAAACCATTTGTTCAACTAAATTTAATTATTAAAAATAAATACAGTAATTACGTATGCGTTTCAATGTAAAAAAAAAAAAAAGAGCGAGTTTAAAAAAAAATTGTCTGATAGTGTTGCTTTAGGAGGGAGAAAGAAAAGAAAATGGTAAAAGGCAAATGGTGTAAATATGATAAGCTTATTTTAAAATAGTTAACAAGTAAACGGATTACCACAAAGTTTTCTATAAACGTAAAAATAACATAGTGGAATTTAATAATAAGATGAATTGCTAAATTTAAAAGTCTGTTCAAGTCGGCTGGCCAAGTGGATCAAATCAGCGGTAATAATTTTCCAATATTACACTTAAAATATGTCGGAGCTTCCCAGTTTAAAAACAGAATTAAATGCAAGATTTTGGTATGTTTTAAAATATTTATTATTCTACAATTTGGAAAAATTAAATAAGTATTTTAATTACAGAAGTTTTATAAATATGAAAATTTGCTTTTTAAAAAAAAGAAGAAGTTTAAATTAAAGTAAAATGTTAAAGTTATTAACATAGTTTAATATTTCCGTTTATAATTTTAATAAAAAATATAGTATTGATTGATATTTAACTTTGCAATGCCAGTAATATATTTGCTAGTTAATTTGTTTACCATTTGGATAAATAAAACAGTCTTCAAATAATTAATCAAAGCTATTTTATAATTTTATCGTCAGTTTGAAATGATTAAATTAATTGCTATAATTAGTATTCCTAGATTTAAGCATGGATAAATAAATATTAGCATGGATGTGATAAACTTGGAACGGTTTTAATAGAGAAATGTAGAAATTAATAACTTATGAAAAAACATTTTCATTTATACTCTGCGTGTCATGTTTTGGAATTGTTTCATGTTTGGTGAGCCACGTAAAATCGTTAATCTAATAGTGCTTATAATAACTAATACAAATGGATAAAATTACATGTATGGAATTCAACTATAATTGTAGCTATTACTTCGTATATTTATTGTTCGACACATCGTACATGGATTTCACGGATCATATTTGTAGTTATAAAATGCTATACAATTTAATTTGTGATACACACACCTGCTAGAATTCATGTATTGAACTATAAAATGCTATACATTTAATTTATATCACACACACACACCTGTTAGATTTTATGTATTTGATGAATAATGCATTACTTTAATTTTATCGTTATATGAACTTGCATATGAAGTTCATAAGTTATATTTTATTAAGTTTAAATTAATAGGGGTTGAATAAAATACTTATTCAAGAGAATAGCGCTTGCGAAAAAGCTTGAAAAGTACTAAATGAATTTATGAGATATATCAATTTTCATGAGGTATTTTGTGAGTCTTTCCATATTTCTATTCCTATACTAATATTACTTATATTATATTACATATGTTTTATTTTAAGCAAGATAAGTTAGTACATTAGTTGTCCTGATTAGTGTAACATTTTATTATGCAAGAACCCACATTTGCTAAAATGTTAGTGTTTTCTGAATGGTCGGAATAACTGAGGAGGATGATTTTGCACTTTAATGTGAAGTAAATAGTAATGTTGTTTTATAATGTTAAAAGGCATTAATCTGTGCCGGTGGTTAATCCGCAGATTACTTAATTGCCATTTTTTTGTATTTTACACTCATTCCTGTGCTGGTGGTTAATCCACGGAATTGTGTAATTATACTTATTACTTTATGATGGTGTATAAATCCACAAAGTGTTTAGTGTTATTTAATTCCTATGTGTAGATGAATGCATCCACAGGAATATGTTTTACTTCATAGATATAAGTTGGGCAAAGTATTTTAGTTATTCTGCTAAATCATCTTCTTCCATTTGTAAGTATAATTTATAAGTTAGATTATTAAATTGTAGCAGGACATTCTATTCAAGTTACCTCATAATAATTAACTGTTGGTTGATTATTATTTACCTGAATGTAGGTTTAAATTTTCACTTTATTTAATGATTGCATTATAGCTAAATCCTACAGATATAATATTATTTATTATATTATTATAAGTTTACGGTATAGATTTATTGAATCTGGAAATGGCATTAGATGTTTCATGAGTTGATGTTGAATTTAGTATAATTTCCTCAATACATTCATTATATCAAATTGAAATATAAGGTATGATTAGATTTTTAAAAACCGTACCTATGATATGTTATTGAAGAAAGTCGATGGAATAATAATTTATTTATTTTATTTGTTTATTTATGTCTTTAATTATAACATTAGAATTAATTACTTATTATTCATAAATTTGTAAATAAACGTTGATTTATAATTAAACTTACTGTGCCGTTGCTATTTGTCATTCATAAAATCAGATATCATAAACTATGGATAGAGCATACATTGAAGTACATACTATCATCAACATGATATAAGAGTTTAGTGATATTTTGAGAAAACATTTGGATGCTTTTCGTCTTTGGTAGTTTATGATGTGTAAGGTACAATAAAATCCCATTTACCTTTTCCATCATTTTAGCTTTGCATAGTTGATTCTAGTATACAATATAAATTGATTATTAAACCTGTAAACAGATTTACCAGATAATGACATGATTGAATATATTTACTTAACGTTTTTAAATTGTCATTTGTCAGTATAATAAGAGTCTCAGTGATATAGTAAAAAAAAAAAAAAAAAGAACCCAAGTATTTATGTTTATTTATTGCAAAGCTTTACCTGGACTAGCATTTGTATTAAAAATTATATAGATGGTTTAAAATTTCATAATCTTATGTAGTTCCACAAATTATGCCATCTTGTACATGGTCGGCCATTGGGTCTCATACAATGAAAGTCGCAAATTAAGGTTTGAAAGATAATAACATTACATACTTATAATTTGTTTAATGTATTTTATCATACTACTATGATAGATCTTCGTGGTACACCCTGGCTGCGATCAAATTAAATCATAAAAAGTTTATGTTATATCATTGGTTTGGTCTGTGGTAAGTTGCTCCAGATTTTGGTTGTGGTCTTTGGTGCATAATATAGATGGCATGATATGCTTTTGGTTACAGCTCTTAATAGCTGATAATGTGCAGCGGGAATTGATCGGTGATCGAGGTTACAATTCTTAGCACACTTATGTTTTGGTGATATTATGTAGTTGGACAGCAATCGAACGGTTACAATATATATATATATATATATATCATTTACTCAAACATTCATTCTGCCTTATAAGGTTTCTATGAAGAAAGACCAAGAAAAAGAGAACCTTTGATTCTTTTTGGTGGGCTTAGAGGAACCAAGCAGGGCAAACTATTAATATCCACTCTATACACTTTTGTCTTTGCAGCTGTTATTACTGAGTGATTATTTATAAAGTATACAAACATAAATGAGCTGCTCACCAAAACATATTAGCCAATGTTGTGAGTTCATTGGTTTTTTACCTCTAAAAGTTTAAGATAAATGTTATATTTATCATTATATTGAATATTTGATTATTTGTCTAAGTCAATATTAATGATAGAAATAATTTCATTAGTTCAGATTTTATTATTATTTGCTCATCTTGTTCAGTTACAAGAATCTTAGTAGATTGTATTCTATTAGTAGTCAGAATGATCTGTCCTCATTACTTTTAACTTAGAAATGGTGATCATATATTTTATTGACATATAAATTAATGTTATATTTGGCTTGGATAACTGCCAAACATCATCATATATAGTTTGTTATAAAATCCATTTTATAATCGATTGATTCAGGATTTAAGTAAATGAATAATATCAGTCATTGAAGACAGTAAATCTCCAATAAAAATCTATGGTATATTTATATAATGTGACTGGCTACTGTAAAAGGTGAAATTATCTAATTGATTTTTTGGTAATGAATTCTTGTGGAGTGTTTCATTTTAGAATATAACTGAAATAATAATTGAATGTTAATCTAATGTAGGGTATGAATGAAATGGTTACAGTATATTTAATGTTTTATTAAAATAGATATAAAACTGAATAAAGGTTATTTCATTTAAACATTATATATATTGTGTGGTTTAGAAAACGTTTTCAAAATGTAATTATAATTATTTAGAAACTAGTTGATGTAAATACATTGTCTTTAAATATTAAAGTGAATTTGCATTACTATAAATAATATTACATTAATAAACTATGTCAGATTTTATTTATTTATTTATTTGAATTAAGTATTATTCAATTATCAATCAAATAGGTATCTTAGCATATATTATTGTTTAGGGCAATGGTTTATGATTTTACTGCTTATTGCAGTTTAGTTTGGAAATAGTGAATAGATATGTTGATGTTTGAGGTGATGATCTTGTTTCTTTATTTCATTTTAAATACTTTCTGGATAAATTACATTTTAATTGAGATTGTTAATATTTTATAGTAGTGCAGATGACAATATAAATAATTATTATTGGGAAATATTGTTATTGCCTAGTGTGATCAATAACTGAGCTAGATAATTTTAGACAGATTTTCATGGAGTTACTATTCATTGACACATGTTTCACTCTGTTATAAATAATATAAATCTTCAGGATATTTCTTTATGAACTTCTATTTCCATATGGGGTAATAATAAGTGATTATCTCAAAAACCTATAGATCAATTTATTTTGTGACAAATGTTGACTGGCCAAAAGTAGAAATGTAGTGAGATAGAAAATCCCATATTATTGTGACAAAGTAGCTACCCAATGATGATCATGTATAAGTGTCAATTATTAAAAATGCCAAATCAATTTTACAGCTATTATAAAATGACATTCCCCCATTTAGGGTAGATATATATTATTTACTAAATTTTAAATTAATAACTATTTTATCCATTAAATTACTTTAACCAATATTACAATTATTTATTCATATTTTTTTAATATTAGTTCAAAAAACTCAAAAATTAATTATTTAATTAATTTTAAAACATAATTTTCCTGCATTCACACACACAGACTTACACACATGAATAATGAAATGGCATTCTAAACTTTAACTTAATTTATTAACTTCCTTTTAAATAACTAATTGTAACTTACAATAACTACCAAATAAAATATATAAAGATATTAAATATTAAAATTACTTTAATAGACTTTATAGCTGACTATAATAAACTTATATTTTAACTTTTATTCTTACTATTCTAAAAAAATTACAAAAGCTAATTTTAAACAAATTTTAAATTCTCCAGTCTCTTCTGTCTTATAACTAATTTGCTATACTATTAAAATACTATTTTCTGGCTCACATTTTAATATAATATAATACTGTTATTTAATTAATAATTGAAATTATTAAAAGCAATATAAATTATTATGCTTATGACAAATATAAAAGAAACATATCTGCTTCGCATAAAGGCAATAGTAAAGTGTTATACAACAAAATTATTGTTTATTCCATATTTTACTTATTAGTTAACTATTTTTAAAAAAAAATCAAATAAACATAGAAATTTGTTATTCTGAGGTAAGCAATGGGAGCAGGTGTAAAAACATTTGATCACAATATATAAGTTTAAGTAAATAAATATGTAGAACTTGGTTATAAAATAACATATATACATTTAATGTAAACACTACTCTGATGATGATGATCAAATAATTCAGCACCGAATGTTAAGATAAATGTAAATATACCATAATTATTTTTTTTTATTTTTCTACATTCAACTAATGCTTAGTTTTCAGTTGGAAAACATTCTAAATCAATTACTTACTTCTACAAACCTTAATAGTGCTGATAATCATTATTTTACATTATGACTGTTAAAAGCTTCAACATTTTCCGGATTCTATTAACCACTTCCAGATCACCTAATAAGTGTGTTTTCAGTTTTTATCAGCATGGTAAATAGTCCTTTGCTGTAATCATAAAAATACATTAAAATAGTCAGCAAGCTACAGATTTATGAAATTGAGAAGATTATTTTTCCAGTGGTAGTTACTCACTTCATGGAATCACTCTGCTCTGTTTTTTCTTGAGTCAAGATTTAGATTAGACTATTGTTTTTTTTTCAGAACTATTTATATATCATATTATTACAACATATCTTTCAACACATGGAAAGTAATTAACTCTGTTTATTGATAAGTAGAGTTTTTTTTTTTTTAAATGGTGTTTTATTTAATAAAGATATAGAAAATTTTATTCTGAAATTTTAATACAATTTATATGCTCAAATTATTGATGGTATACATTAAATAGTATTTTAAAAAAACTCAGTGATGATGATGATGATGATGAATTGAATATTAATAAATTATTTAGCCCAAAAAAACACATGATTACTATTAGATTTTATTTGAAAATATATTATTTATTTAATTAAAATTAAAAGTAGGATAAAAAGTAATACTAAATAAAAATGAATATGATATAATTATAACCTTCATTGAAAAATGATATTGTTATTTTAAAATTCATAACATAGAACATTGTTTATAGTGTTTATATTGTTTATAAGTATGTTTGCATAAATAAGTTATTAATTTATTAATTTTATGAGTATATATATTGTAATGGATTATTCTATCTCCTTTTAATCATGGAGTGCATCACCAGATCACTGCATACCTGAAAAATTTATTTACTGTGATCAAAAGTTAATGATGATTTGTCCTGAGCAGACTCAGGGAGAGCAAGAGCTCAATAATATTCTTTAGACAATTGAGAAAGAAAACACTAAGACAAATGTCAGCAAAATTAATTGTAAATAATTTAAAATTTATTAAATTCAAGCAAAAAAAAACAAAATAAATGTAGCAAACAAAATATGAAAGTTGACTTACATTTATTAGAATATTCATCCAAGAGTGTATATGAGTAGTGCAAACATTAAAACATTAAACACTCTGGCAGATAAGTTCATTTTCTCACCTTTGAATTTAAAAAGGGAATTGATATGTACCTGCTGGTGATTTATAAAAAAACAATTCTAGTATTCTAATTCAGAGATAGAAAAAAAACAATATTGTCTTGTAGGAAATCAATGAAACAGCATTAGTGAGCATTTCTTAGATGACTGCTTATTATATACCTCTTTAAAGGTAATTCATGGTTAATTTCATATCCAAGATAAGCAAACAGGAGAAAAAATTATGATCTTACATAACATTAAATGAAAAAACAAAACCTCCAATTTTAGAAAACCAAAACACAATACATGATAAATGACCAGCCAAAAGATTTGCAATTTACAGAAAATGCAAATGTAACTGATTTAAAATTAATTTGAGGATAATACAAGAGGGACATTTGGGTTAAAGAAAATTATAAAGATTTGCCAAAGCATTTTACTAAGAGTTAGGAATATTACAGAAAACATTAAACATATAAAATCTACTCATCATACACTCCAGGATAAGTACAATTTTCAAATTAAAAATTTTACCATTAAGGCTAATATAATAAAAGAATAATATATAAAATAATGACAAAAGAATACAATTTCTGACTTACTATAAAGATTAAGTGGCGACATAGACAAGCTTTGCTCCAGAAAGAACATAATTAAATTGACCTTAGTATACATATGTTTGGTGAGTACTCACATTTGTGTATAGAGATAATAATAAAGTTCACAATGGTTTTCTCTGGTAATGACAGTGGAAATGTAGAGACATATTTTGAAACAGTTCTAGTTTAGGCAATCACAACATCTTTGAAGGAACAGCAAGGAGGTCAGAATACATCTTTAGTAGGATTGAATGGAGTAAAATATGGACATATATAAAATGAACATAACTACTCTTATATAAATTATACTGAGAGTCTCATTAGAATGTGCATAAACCTGAGGTTGCATATTAGGAGCAAATATAAATGTGGATGTGAAGAAATATCTGATGCAGATTAATATGTCAGAAGAATACTCTGAATAACCACAATTTGAAGAATCAGTCAGAATAATTATTTTGAAAGAATGAATATGAATCTGCCAGAAAAATAATTTGTGATGAATGAATATGAATCAGTCAGAATAATACTTTCTGACTAAACAATTAATGCCAATCCCCTCTTCCTAAAGTCAGGTCTATTTATTTAACATTCTTATCTCCCATGTAAACTTTGTTTTTCATCTTTTAATTACTTAAACAGTATATGCTGAGTGCTATTTTAATACCACACTTAATCTAATTAAATATCTCACCAGGATACTTAAACTCATTAATACCAAATTAAATCTCCACTTTTAAAATAGATTATAATTACCAAAAAAAATGTAAACAACTTTTAAATTACAAATTTAATATAAAAAACTGTCCTTGAAAGAAAATAAATGTGTGCTGGGATGTAAACTTATATTACAAAAGAATAAATGATGGATTATAATCTAACTTAAAATGTCACAATGGAACTATTAAAATGGAAATTATCCCATTTAACTGACCTATCACCCAATCAAAAAAATTATTTGCTATTACTTTTATTGTAAAATTCTTATCATGTCTGGATTTTTGTTATAGTTTTGCTTAAAACCATTACTTTATTTTACAAAATATCTGTCTCCAATTTTATAATCCAAGAATGATAATGAAGTTCATTCCATTAAATGTCTGACTGACTATTAAACATCTAAACTCAGTCAGGCGGTTCTTTTTCTTTTACAACTAGTTTTCTGAAATAAGTTCCTTTCCATCTCTTTTATCTTTTCAGACTTCTTTCTTAATTTACAGTCAAATTAGAAATTATCTTTACTCTTTTTCTGTTTATTGTAGCAAGGATGTAATTAGTGTAACTAAGCAGTGCATATGTCATATGTGACATTTTAAATTTTGTACATTTTTTCATGTTGTTTTTACTTGTGCAATAAGAACAACACTAGTTGTTTTCCAGAGGTTTGTAATCTGCAGTTGAGCCTTGTTTGCCATGATTTTTGGGTTTCTGTTCACTGCCCTAGTACATTGTAAATCTGCTGTGTTTTTTAAGTTTCATATGCTATTCCTTTTTGTATCTCAAGTGTATATTAACCCTGTTTTACTTAGAAAAACTTGCCTAAACTTGTTATCATACACATCTTATATTATTTGTTTTACTAGTATGCATTTCAGTTCAGTTCTTAATAAGCATTTCTTAGTGTGTATATACAAACCTACATAATAAATTGGGATGTTTACACACACTGACTTGATTCTTTTTCTGCAGCATTGTAAGCACAATATTTCTAGATATAGTATATTTAAAGCATACATTTAACTTCTCAATCAATTCTTCATAAAGAATATTTTCTAAAATCTTTGGATTGCACAGTTGATTGGCTAATTTAGAAAAAAAAAACATTGACTGTCATTCACATCAATGTTGTCACTTATTATGTATAATCATATCTCACTCTACATAAGAAACACGGATGTGCCATTCCATTTCATTGTCATTATCAAATTCAATTAGGAAACTGTTTTATATTGACATTTTTCAGTTTCTTCATCAAGTTTTTTGCTATTCTCTCTGTTCACAAGTCTTCACTTCTCAGTTATCTCAAATGTTAAACAAAACCAGCACATTTTCAAATTGTCCATTGCCTCAGTCTGCTACTATGTACACATTTCATGAGCTGTCCAAATTATTACAATAAACAATTTTAAAAACTGTCAAATGGCATCATCTTAGTAAATTCAGGAGTGATCATCTATCACCAATCACCATTTGAATACACATGTATATTTTGTTTAAATAAGCACTTAACTCAGAGATTAGCAAGTAGAGTTTATTTATGCTATATAAATATGCATAACAGATAATTATCCATTTTAAGCATTACAGTAATCTTGCTTGCTGGATAATCTCATAATAAACATATTTGCAATTAGAATTAGATTATCCCTTTACAAAATCTGCAATGCATAACTCACATATTTAACACCTGGTAAATATAGTGGTTTGTCTATTATTAATTTCTTTCATTTTCTTTCAATAGTCTTTCGTCTCTGTCAATTACTAACAGTGTTTAGTCTCCATCACATTATCTGTATTATTCGTCTAATTTTTATAATTTGAAAATTAGAATGCATTTGTTAATTTTGCATATCTGCATATGTTAAATTATTTAAAGTGTAACTTTACTGATATTTTTGTTAACTATATGTCCCACTAATATATACCCATGCAAAAATGTAGATTTTATTTACAACACTTTCCAAATACATGTATTAATTATTTAGTCAATTTTATAAGAATATTTTTTATTTTTTTTTTAAATCAAATAAAAAAATATTTTTATACATGATAAAAAATATTTGTATTTTTATGTACGTTTCATTTTTTAATCTAAGCAAATCAAGTTCATTCTTTTTTAAAATAAGTTAATGAATCAAATTTTGAGAGGTCGCATTCTCCTATTTATTCATAGTTGATAGTAAATATATTAATGTTTATGCATAGGCAAATAATGTAAACGGCTTTCCACCCTTAATTAAACTTACAATATTTGTTTCAGTTTTGTTTTAAATGCTAGGTAGTCCAGCTGAATTATAAGTGTAAACAATGAGCACAGTATATCATAGATGATGCGTTTTAAATCATTTTATGTTTGCAATATATATTTTAATATATAGGGTATATGAGCACAGACTTTCACAAGATCCACCAATCTCCACATTATCTCATAACACTGATATGTTGTGTTCACGGGTGTCAGTGTTATGAGACAGTGTGGAGAATGGTAGGTCGTGTGAAAGTCTGTGCTCATTTACCCTATATATTACATATATAGACACAGGTATATAATAAACCTATATGTTTCAGTTAATATATATTTTAAGTCAAAATTAAAACCAAGCATGAGATTCAGGACATTAATTTGATACTGAGACAAATGCTTGTTATAAAAGCTAGACCATCTTATAATTATATTGTTTGTTTTTACAATCAGAACATCAAATTTTATCTGCCCAACAAAGGATATCCTAAAAGACAATAGGGGGGCAAATCGTAAATCTGTTTATGATTAAACTGAAAGAATCAAAGTCAAAAACTTGAGACGTTACATTTACTAGGTATTTAAGTCACACAATTCTAATAATAATTAATTAATAAAGCTATACTTAACTTTAATAGTATATATTAAAAATTTGTTATATATTCTCTATCTGTTATTTCAACTTTTAAATGATAATTATTTCTATATAACGCTTTTTATTTGAATTTTATATAAATAATCAAGTAGTACTGATATAAACGAAACTATAGATATATTAAATATTATTACGATGTGTAATATTAATCTTTATGCGCCTTGGCGTAATAAATTTAAAGTAGAAGGAATTATCAATAAATTCATACTTGTTACCTTCTAAAGAATAGAAAGTTTATATATATATATAACATCACGTAATTATGTTAAGATATATATTTTCAATTTATTAATTCCTTCACAAGTGTTTAAATCTCAGTAAAATCAAATAAAATGAAAATTCTTATAATGTTTTCACATTTTACTAGACGTTTAAAAACAAAACGTAAAGAAAATTTTAATTAACTGAGTAATTTTAATTACATTTTGAAAAATTTAGTACTCAAAAAAATGTTGAGATTTTTAATAAACTGAAAATTAGTTATATATGTGACTAACAACGAGTTATTTTCTCAGATAGAAACAATTATAAAAATGGGTACTTTTGATTTTAAATTTATATTTTAATTAAAAATTACTTTAGATTTTTCCAATCGGTACTTTGTTTTCAATGGAATTAATACTAGCTTCATAGAGCAACCTTAATCTTTATATTAGCCATTTGTTATCAAAACATTACTCACATATGAAAACAAGCATTGATATTTAATTCTATATTTATATATAACATTACTTTTTTGCTCTTTAGTAATAGTAATCTTCATATTGTACTCAGCTATACATATTAAGTGGAATGTAATGTTAATATTAAATAATGTATCACATACATATGTTAAAGTCCCATTCTCATTACAAAAAAACAAAAAAAAAAAACAAAAAAAAAAAACAAATAATGAACACCATGTATAAGATTTCTAATTTTGGTTTTTATGACTTTTAAATCTATTCACTCTATTATTTTTAGCTTATTGTATTACAACATATTTATTTGTAGGTGACACTGTTAATTTCTAGTACATATGTTAATTCAATTGAAGTTATGAAATATTAATGTATTAATTCAAACCAGAATCTGAAGAGATAGTACCGTTTAACAGACAGCAAAGTCAAAATGTAATTTATTTCAGACTCCATGTGAATGGTAAATTTTGTCCTTTGTAATCTGGTTTCATAATAAATTTTGAGGTTATTTCAATAACTTTTTGATAAATCAAAAACTTTGTTACTTGGGTAGTTTATTAATGATTTGTTATTATTTTTTACACAATAATTATTAAAAAACAAACATATACACAATAACATTATATATATATATATATATATATATATATATATATATGTTCTTGTATATATGTTTATCTATTGATCATATATATATATATATATATATATGATCAATAGATGGAGCTTTACCAAGACCTCCAAACAAGCGTATTTGTTTACATAAATGTCAGAGTCAATATTCACTGTCTCTTTCATTTTGCTCTACCCTCAGATCAGCTGATTTCAAGCTGATTTCCTCTCATCAGTAGGGATAGAAGTTAGAAACTAGACCTAAATATTAACTCCAAGCATTTATGCAAAACGTTTCTATCAGTTTGCAAGCATGAATTTTTGGACACCTAAATGTCTTCAAACTCAGCCTATCAAACTAGATACCTATATGGGTCTGATAGCAGTTCAGATTCTCCACATATTGAAAGCTTCTGCAATGTATATCATTGCAAGCAAACTTTAAAGGTACATTTTTTGTGAAAAACAAAAACAAGTTTTATATATGTAAAAACCTGCTATCACTTGTATTAATGATCAGTAGATGGAGCTTTACCAAGACCTCCAAACAAGCGTATTTGTTTACATAAATGTCAGAGTTAATATTCACTGTCTCTTTCATTTTGCTCCACCCTCAGATCAGCCAATTTCAAGCTGATTTGCTCTCATCAGTGATATAGATTGCAGAAGCTTTCACTATGTGGAGAATCTGAACTGATATCAGACCCATATAGCTATCTAGTTTGATAAGCTGAGTTTGAAGACATTTAGGTGTCTAAAAATTTCATGCTTGCAAACTGATAGAAACGTTTTGCATAAACGCTTGGAGTTAATATTTAGGTCTAGTTTCTAACTTCTATCTTTCACTGATGAGAGCAAATCAGCTTGAAATCAGCTGATCTGAGGGTGGAGCAAAATGAAAGAGACAGTGAATATTGACTCTGACGTTTATGTATACAAATACGCTTGTTTGGAGGTCTTGGTAAAGCTCCATCTATTGATCATTAATACAAGCTATAGCAGTTTTTTACGTATATAAAACTTGTTTTTGTTTTTCATATATATATATATATATATATATATATGTGTGTGTGTGTGTGTATGTGTGTGTGTTTTAACAAGTTCTAGCAATGATAATGAAGAGAAGCACAATTGATACAATGACAATTTCTCATGAAACTGATTTTAACACCTTATAAATATCATATTAAAATATTTTGAAACATTCTAAAAATAATAAAGACAATTTAAAATTTTAAAGTATAGCTTTATAAATTTATCAGTGTGTCATCTTTAATCATTCTTATTTTAAAAGTAAATTTCAATCAGCAAATATTTTCTTGATTTTTTAGAACCATTGATTTTGTGATTTGTTTCCAATAATAACAAAAAAAAACCTTTGTTGTTATACTGCACTATGTTTATTATTACTTTTTAATATTTGCAAAAATTTCAAATATGATTTTTTTAAATGTTTTTCATTGGCAAACATATTTCTAACAAATCAAGCAAAACTTATTGAATACTAATTTAAAATAGAGTTTAATATTAAAATCAAATGTTAAACATTGACAATAAGTGTTATCATGGTTAACAATAGAAAATATACTTTAAAACATTTAATATGATCAATATTGACATTAATAATTATCTACAAATTTGGAATAATCATAGTTGTTTACCCATGATATCACTCAGAATACTCGAAAGAAAATGGTACATTTTATATCCCTCTACTATCTATGATAACACAAAAATATTTAAAATTAATTTGTATAATTTTATTAATAAGATAAATATAATAATGTGAAATCTGAACAATGGGTTTAAATAAAACTCATTGCAAAATTAAATAAATGTTTGTTCTTAAAATTGTAATCCCAATCTTTAATTGAAACTTTCATAAAATTATTTATCATAAATGGTAAAGTTTTGAGATCTGCATAGGGATTGTTTATCTGATAGATTGAGATTTCTGGTATCTTAAAAATTCAGGACTCAAGAAAACATTTTCCATATAGAAAATACACCAACAACGAAAATTAAACAATTAACAATACATTTATTAATCAAATAGAACATAAAGTATGTACAAAATCATTAAAAGATTACAGGCTAGCATAAGCATTGTTTCTGAATACTAGAATGCATGTATTACAACTTGAGATTGCCTCATATATATATAAAAACAAAATAATTGTTTAAGTTACAGACACTTCTTAAATAATACATTATATTCACAAATTTGTAAATGACAATATCAAATTAAACAATCTAGTTGTAATGTATGGCTGATATATTTCAAAGCTATTTTTATTTAGCTGTTACATTAAACAAATGTCCAATGATAAAATTTATGAATAAAATAGTAGCTTTAATTTAAAATTAATAGACATTCTCCAAAATATCCTTATTCAAATTATGAATTAAGCTATCTTCATCATTATATGAAGTATAATAAAAATAAATGATGTTTGTATAATTACAAAAGACTGGATTTAAACTACTACCCTAATATAATGGTAATAACTTTACTACAGCAGTGAATCAATTAACTTATTGTCTATTCTATTGAAATAAACTAAAAAAAGCATGAGTCATACATTAAAAGTCATACTCATTAATAAATTATTTAACTATTATCCACATGAAAAATAATAAAAATATAACTCTAAATCACTTAATGATCCAGCGATCAATATCTTGCAAGCATTGATAAAAATAAACATTGTGTATGTGCATTCCTATGATATCTAAGCATTTAAAAATACACACTTTTAAAGTAATTCTATTCTGTTGATTTGCTTGTGGACTACTAGCAAGGATCAGTAGCACAATACAGACATTGACTTACTTAACTAAGGCACTACAATGACAAAATGCACCCTGAGGAACTAACACCTCAAAACTAACATATCAATGCCATAACTTTTAATAAACACAATAATCTACACCTTCAGTGATGGAAAAATATATATTTAATTCATATGAGAGACAAAATACTATCTAAGCTCTTCAAAGCAAATACTCTAATAAATAAATGGTGGCTTTCATGGTCTATCTCTCAGGCATAAATGTTGGAGTGACACAATCTTACCAGCAATGTAAATGGAAAAACACCAAAAATAGAACTCTCTTTGGATTTAGCTGCATCAGCTACATGATAAATACAATCTCAACTTTAGATGATCCTCTCTTGGAACCTTGCCACATTGGCAATACAATAAATATACTATGAAATATATCACAAATTACCTCATGAAAAAATACAGAGTACAATGAGGAGAACATCTCCATCCCACAAAGCACAATACATAACATCTAACAAAGTATGCAGATAAAAAGCACAGTCCAACACTAAACACTGGCAATATTGCAAATTATCATTAATAATAATAATAACTTCAAGTTTACACTAAAAAATTAATATGTTAACCAATGTATGCAACTATTGAGTAACAAGAAAATATATCAGTCAAACGACTGTAAAATATATCTAAAATAATAGAATAAAATTTAGCTTTAAATAAAGAACACACACACATAAAATTAATAGTATAATACTTATTTTAAAATAAAGGGGACATAATCAAAAAAAAGAAAATTGTTTGTCCAAATGGTTAAGAATGAAATAAAATTCCATTAAAATATTTTATTAAAAGTAAGCTATTAAAGCATGATAATTGTAAATTATGTACTTCTTATAAATTTAAGAAAGCTTTTTTACCCATAAAAATATATTAAAATATCACAAAATACTCCTCATATAAGATAAATATCTCATATGCATAAAATATAAACCACAAATTTTACCTGCATCTTATCATAGTAGAAGGATATTTTTTATACAGAAATAGTAGTAATACCTACACATATTATCATAAACTCTTAAAAGGAGTACATAATAAAGGTAAACACCTTTAAACATAAATGTTATAAAAATAAAAACTAATTTTATCAATTATATATATATATATATATATATATATATATATATATATATATAATTGATATAAATTAATAGTTTTAATATATATATATATATATATATATATATATATTAAAACTATTAGTTGTTTGGCAGAATTACTGCCACAGTTAGTTACCGATCAAAGGCATATAGTCCTTTTCAGCTGCTCATCCAAAAATAAAGCATAAGCATTAATGAATATGCATTTTATTTAATGAAAAATTATGACAACTGTAAGTCTTTGCAATTTAATAATAGAAAATATACACTAATAAAAGTTTTATTTCTAATGACAACAGGTTTGGATCAAAGTACGAACACACATATATAAGATAAGCTAGCTATACGAAAGACTCCAAAATATTAAAAGTGGTCCAGAAAATTATTAAAGGAGAATTATAGTTTCTATATTTGTCTGGTGGCCTAGCAATTAGTGTAGCTGCCTTCCAAGCTAAGTATTATTAAAGCTACTTTTATGAAGTATTACATTTTAATTTAAAAGAATTATTTTATCCCTCTTCTGGAGAATGCACATATATATTTCAAGGCACACACAATAAGTTTCCATAATTTAAGCAGAATTATTATTATAATAATTTCCTTCATAAAACTGTAACAATTTCAATAGTCTGCATGTTGATATGACATAATCAAATGTCCATGTCATTAATTTAGAAAACCATTCATATTTAAAAGTCAGCTTTATACACAACTTCTTAGCTTAACATTTTATTGAATGCATTTATTTAATTGTTTCTCCAAATAAAGAGAAACAAACATAAATAAAAAATTATTCTAGTTATTTGAAGCAAGCTATTTCTTTTTAGTAAATTTCATATTTGTAAACTTAATTTAAGATTAGAATAATTCAGTAGTCAAACAATTAATACATAAGAATTAATATAAAACAATTGAGATAAATAATAATAATTCAGCAATATTTCAGAGTTCTTCTTTTCTCATCACTGAATTAAATTTAAAGTGTTTTTTTAAATTTCCTTTTCCTATATATGATAAATGATAATGATAAGATATCAAAAAGGAAAAGTCTGTTATAATTTTAAATTTAACAGTTTTTACCTGGTTTGTTAAGTAATTTACTTTAAACCATTTCAATGGTGAAGCAGCCATATGGATTATTAAAAAAATATGTTAAACCACAAATTTTATAATATATGTTTGTATTATTAAAAATTACATAATATATATTATTTGAAATATGAAACATCAAAGAATGTAATGAAGCTGAAAAAATATAGTCATTCATATTCAATGTAATAAAAAAAAAAGAATAAAATTTAATATTTCTAATAATTATTTTCATATTATTTCATAATTTTCAAAATTATCATGCATACAACTTAAAATTATATTTCTGTTAGTAGATTAGTTGGATTCATCATAAATTTCTAAAACATTGATATATATATATATATATATATATATATATATATATATATATATATATATATATATATATATATATATATATATATATATATATATATATATATATATATATATTAACACTTACCTAAGTTAATCCATCACTCAAAACCATGGCAGAAGAATGACATTAATATCTTTCATTTTTCTTCATAGCCCTTCAAAATGTATTTCCATACTGAGGATTGCAATGAATATGCCATCCCTAATAACAAGTAGTTAATTTTTATCAATAATTAATAATAGTAATAATAATAAGTCAGATGTCACATGACTTATATATAGCTTGCAATTACCAATATGTAAACTTAAGAGCATGCTAACGCTCTAAACAAGTTTTTTTTTTTTTATTATGATAAATGCTACTACCAGAGAAGACATTCAAATCATCTTTATCTTAGATTGTCCCCATCCCCAGACTGGTTTCGACCTATGGGTCTCTTCAGTGAGGAGTTGGGACATTAGATTCAAAAAACCCACTCAAGCTAAGCATTTATCTAAAAGATAATTCTCAAGAAGAAGATCTAAATCTTTAGACATCTGCATGTCTTTAAAGTCAGTTCAACTGAAATAATTAATATAATTTGAATATTATAATAAAAAACTTCAATACAGTTTGTAATTTATTCAAAAGAATACTAAAATAATCACTATATACAAAATAAAATAATAAATAAAATAAAATGTGAATGAAATACTAAATTCATTATAGAATTAAGCTTGAGGTACATAAGTTAGTAGTTTAGAGTCAGTGTGATGTAATATTATTTATCCTATCTATATAGGTTTTGAAGCCTCGTATTGCTTCATGTTTCTGTGACCATAAATTTAGTAGTAGCTTCATCAACTGCCACATCTCTTTGCATTTGATATGTGGCTTTGAAATTTACATTGCAGTAGTCTATAAATGGACTAAGTTATATATATATATATATATATATATATATATATATATATATATATATATATATATATATATATATATATATATATATATATATATATATATATATATAAAGTTTGATATCTGTATTCGTTTCACAATATATGTAATATACAAATCAATATATATATATATCAAAATACAGTACAATTTATATAAATTATATTCTTTTAGAAGTACTTTCGACTATACACTTTGTAGTCTTTATCAACTATATAACGTTGAATAATCAAAATGAGACAACACTTAACAATACCCATAGTTCAATTCAGATTTCCCACAATTCTGTTATCTTAACATTTGAATACTGGTGATTCATTAACATTTGACGATTTCTTGAAATCAACATAGCCTCTTTTATTTTACATTTATTATGACAATGTTCAATTTGAATAATTTTCATATTTTTATAATCAAATTTAAATCCATATTGGCAAGATTTATTATGATCAAATATAACAGATGATGAAGGTTTATTTACATCTGTTCCATATTGATTCTCTTTTTGAATTCTATTATATAAAAGCATATGTTCTTTTATTCTCTTCTCAAATGTACACTTAGATTCACCAATGTATTGTATGCCGCATCCACATATCAATCTATATATAATAGAATTTTGATTAAACTTTGAATTTTGAATTTTAGAATTATTAAGCAATCTATTTATGTTATAACATAAATAGATTGCTTAGATTGCTTAATAATTCTAAAATTCAAAATTCAAAGTTTAATCAAAATTCTATTATATATAGATTGATATGTGGATGCGGCGTACAATACATTGGTGAATCTAAGTGTACATTTGAGAAGAGAATAAAAGAACATATGCTTTTATATAATAGAATTCAAAAAGAGAATCAATATGGAACAGATGTAAATAAACCTCCATCATCTGTTATATTTGATCATAATAAATCTTGTCAATATGGATTTAAATTTCATTACAAAAATATGAAAATTGTTCAAATTGAACATTGTCATAATAAACGTAAAATAAAAGAGGCTATGTTGATTTCAAGAAATCATCAAATGTTAGTGAATTGCCACTCATCAAATGTTAAGATAACAGAATTGTGGGAAATCTGAATTGAACTATGGGTATTGTTAAGTGTTGTCTCGTTTTGATTATTCAACGTTATATAGTTGATAAAGACTACAAAGTGTATAGTCGAAAGTACGTCTAAAAGAATATAATTTATATAAATTGTACTGTATTTTGATATATATATTGATTTGTATATTACATCTATATATATATATATATATATATATATAGATGTAATATACAAATCAATATATATATAATAATATATATATATATATATATATTATCACCTACACTCCCAACACCGCTCATATACATTACATGAGTAAAATGCCCAGGCGCCAGTTCTAATAATGAATAGAACAATATAACAACATATTTGATATAAATTATTACTGAGACTCTTTACCTAAGTCTACATTCAGCTCAGTGGTAGGTTATAGGAAGTTCATAACACATAATTATAAGTAAATTAAAAAAGAAATACTATAAAAACATTAAATATAATATAAATCCTTTTTGTTAACTAACTGCATGATAAAAAGAATCACAATGTTTATTAGTACAGTTCATTAAAATATCCTTTCAACTTAATTTCTTCTTTCATCCAAGTACAACATATAACAGCTTGATATAATTCTATCACTAAACAATCCTGTGCATTGGCATATCATCATCTAAACAGCTACCTTAATGACAATCAAGGAATATACAATAAGATCTCAGGGAATGTAAAAACATAGTTGAATTACATAAAATACATTGACCCATAATTTATAATTCTAATTTATAATAAAATGTAATAAAATAAATTGACTAAATGTTGTACTGTGTTTAGCAATAAGATTATGACAGAAATAGGGTATTTTCATCTCATATCATCATCTAACAAATATACTAATTGGGCAACTTTTTTAATACGTTTATCAAGTGGCATGTTCCTTATAATGTTTGAATTAAGAAAACAAGATTGTCAGACACCAGAAAATTTGATATTATAACTATAAAATAATATATCTACTCTATAATAGATGTATGAAATGTGGAGATGTGGAAATTGAAACACTAATGTATACAAGAACAACTCAAAACACAGTTCTTCAATAAATAAACAAATCATTTATTACACTGAAATTTAATTTAATATACTTATTTACATTAAGACTGCTTGTCTTAATAATTTAAAATTATCAAACAAACCTTGGACATCAGTTTGGGATTATCCCTATTATATTACATTATTTATACATTTTTGAAATCAGAAATTAACAACAAAACATGGATATTCTACCTTTGAATACCTGATTTGCTTAAGCGTTTCATTTAAACATATCATTAACTAAATAATATATTATATTATTGGCATAATAAATATTTATGAGAGGATATTCTATCGATTAATAAAATAAATCAAACTAACATATTTGGCCATCAACAAAGCACCTTCCTCTAACTAATTAAATAATCATTTTTAATTACATATACCTTTCACGCATAACAATGAAATCATATTCATTCTGATGGTTTGATGATTTATAATTCTGTATTAAATGAATATAATATGTTTCAAAATATATATTTCCCGTTTTTAATTTCAATAACTCTATACTTTTATATTCACGAGATTGTTTATATTATGCGTGTGTGTGCATGACCGAGTAACAATAATAGAAAACAATCTTTTCCACACTCTATCCATTCATCAAGAAAATACTGAACAATTACTTAATTTCGGACAATGTCGTAAAACAGCCAGCAAAACAAGACACTAATATCATATCAAGAATTTAATTTAACTATTTATCTGGCCTCATACTAAATAACACAGAGCTATATTTTCATGATTATACAAACAAAACGTTCCAAGGGAAATAAATCCACAGGAGGAGCAAATAATCTCTTTACTTAACACTTCGATAATAATCTAATTCTGAAATTTACTATTTGTGTGGGACTCTTTTCCTCAACACCAGGACTATAAGAAAACATCACTTAACTTCAAAACTATCATTTCATAATGCGCATACAATATAAAATAGGCTCTACTCGTGGAAAAATTATTAAAATATACTATATAGGCCAAATCTCTTATCCCTACAAACATAGAACGCATTCAGAGTAATTTGCATTCCCAAAGCTCTTCTACATATCTAACATTACATATACGCTGACAGATAAATACATACAGATAACCTACAAATCCCTTCAGTTCTCCAGAATATGACAACATCCGAAATTTATATATAAAATTTCTATAAATTTATATCTCTATTAAGCAAATGTAATAATTGCACAAAACACACACACATGCAAATAAGAATATATAAAAAAATAATTTTAAGTTATATACTATGCAAGCAACACGATAATTAAATGATACATTAAAATATAACTTTTAATTCAGAATAAACTTTAAATTATTTTAAAGTCTAAATAGTCATAAATATTATGAACAAGATTTCTTTGCCATTTCTGGCAGAATATTTTTATCAGACACTCGCTACTTTGAAGCCAAAATACTCACTTTGAGATAAAGAAAAATATATAACATACAATATACACCTCTCTTTAACCATATAATAATAAAAAAAAAATTACCTTTGTAAAATAAAACAATGCATATTTGAATAAAATCAATTTTTACCAGCATATCCACAAATTGTGAATACACATTCCGAGAGGATCTAGAAGTTTATAATAGCACAAAATTATAAGTGAAACATAATAATAAATATGCCTATCTGTCTATCATATACATTAATGATGACAAATAATAAAAATAAATAAAGAAACCAAAAGTCATTTGTTCTTTGATTTAAAATAAAAAGTTCACTTGCAAAGTCCTTCTCCAAGTTTATCAAACGATGCGGAGATAGATTCCAAACTGAGTTCCTGTTTATTAAGAATAAGCAACATAAAACAAACTTCTGTAGGACCAAAAAAATAATCATAATTTAAATTTGATCCAGTAACCCCAATGTTCATAGTTTAACTAATTGAGTTTTCTACATCATACATAAGTAATCAATTTTATTATGACGGAAATATGAAAGACATTTTTAGCTACAGCTGTACAAGAATTATTTCATTCATTCCATAGTAGTTTTTAAATTAAGTAAGCAATTGTTCTTAATAAATTTCTTAAATAACATTTGTTTTTCCGACATTTTATAAGCTAGTATACTAATAGTTTATTTTTAAATATTGCAAATTAATACATCATAATCCATTGGTAATCCCACAACTAATAGTAATTTATTTTCTAAATGCATTCATATTGAAGAGAACAGAAATACACCGCATTCTCATCCTTCCATCCCATTTAAGTACATATTTAAAGAGTAGTATCCTTTGGTTATTTGGAGTTAATTCACATTTTATTTCTTTCATAAAAATACATATTATTTTTAGGAATACTTAATAAATAAATACTGTCATTTCTTTGTAATAAATTTAAGTATGGCATGATATATCAAAATACACATATCCTTTAAATTTTATATTTAATTTTTATAAAAGAAAGACATAAAATATAGTGAAAAATTAAAATAAATTCTGTAAAACTGTTGTGCACATATTTCCAAGAGATATTATACGACACACGTGGATTAGTTAGATAATTATAAAGTTCATGCATTTCATTTTCCTTCTTAATGATAAGTAAATAAAATCATGCAAGCTTAGTATTATCGATATACATTTTAAAATAGTAATAAGCATGAGGTGGTTAATTCAAACATTTAAATGAGGTGAAGAAATGAAAAACTGATATACCTTCTTAGATTCTAGCTTTGCATTCCAATTGAAGACTTTTCTGTAATGAATTTCTTATGACTTTTCCAGAAGTTTACTCCAAAGCTTTTTTAAAATTAATTTTAATTTAGGAAGAAAGATATATTTGTTACAGCAGGAAAGAGTAATATACTGGCTGCAATTATCAACAATAATGAGCAATTTTTAATCTAAACTGTCTGTTAAATAGATATTTCCCTCCCCCCATCAAAAAGGTCATTTCCCTTCAAAAAGATTAACTCCCACCTTTTTGCACTTAAGCTCATTACATATGCAAGAAATCTTTTCTTTAAAAAAAAATCATTCTGATTTTTACAATTAAATCAAGACAAAAAAAATAACTTTTACAAACTTGAAAGAAATGAATATTAATTAACTGTTAAACAAAAATGATTAATAATTTATTTAATTTGTAAATAATCCATTGATTCAAATATCTATTAATCATTGGAAAAAAATACATTTGTTAAATTATTAAAGATAATTATTGTAATTTAAATGTCTTCTTCTTAAATGTACTATTGCTTAATGTTATTAAAAGATGAAAATGAAATGAATATGATACAGAGACATACATGCATGCACATGTACTGCAATATAAATATTAAACTATCTTGACTAAATATAATTGAAATGGCTATTGATGTTGACAAAAGGATAGGTATCAATGAATAAAGGATTATGAAACCATTCAAACCAATACTAAACACTTACATAAAATAACTTTGCATCCTTCTGACAAAATTTATTAATTCATATAATAAATAACCCCTCTTTCTTATGCATTAAATACTTCATTAACTATAATAATAATAATAATAATAATAATAATAATAATAATAATAATAATAATAATAATAATAATAATAATAATAATAATAATAATAATAATAATAATAATAATAATAATAATAATAATAATAATAATAATAATAATAATAATAATAATAATAATAATAATAATAATAATAATAATAATAATAATAATAATAATAATAATAAATGCTTATAAAGTGGTTAATCAAATGCATAAGCAATCAACATCAAAAGCTTTAAACAATTTCCAGCAAAGTTTTTAAAATTCTAAGGCTATTTCATTTTTTTTAATACAATAGATACAAAGTATCTCAATTCCTTGTTCCCATTCAGAGGGTCACAATATATATACAAAGTATCTCAATTTCTTGTGCCTATTCAGAGGGTCACTATATATATATATATATATATATATATATATATATATATATATATATACATACGGTCAAAATCTTTACTTTTAGGATTTGCATATTTTATTATTATTAAAATGCAGAGAAAAAATCTAAATTGGGGCATAATATTTGCAAAATATTTTTAGCTTTGTTTCATATAACCTAATTCAAATACTGGATCCAAGCTCACAAATAGTAAAAAATGCAGATAATTCATGATATACATTTATGCAACCACAATCTATTTTGAAATTACCATTTATGTTACTTTCAATAATAATTTTTCCTTATATTTTTTATCAAATATAAATTCAAATAATAATTAAAAAATATGTATAAAAACAATAATTATAAAATATGTAGAAATAAAGACTTACCATCGGCCCTCAATAATGTTATCTTCAAAGTACATTGGTAAAAGAGTTCTATTTTTTTTCAATGTACTTTTTATGAATCTTGTTACTTCCATAATACTAAAGAAACTAAGAGAAAAAACAAAAAAAATTCAATTTAGTTAATCACAAAAATTATTATAAAATTTTTATTTTTCAACCTACAAAAATAAAACTTACCTTTATGGAAACCTAGGAAGAATGACAGAAATAGTGATGTAAAAAGCACATGCATAGACTGCATAGATTTTCATTAATCTTAAGCAAAACCAGATGTTTATAATTTAAAATATTGTGTGCACTTAATGAATAAGTTAAAATAAACTTCCTGAAATTGTGCCATTCTTGTATTAAAATTTCCTCAAAGCTTCTAATTATAAAATTGAGTTTTTAATTGAACTTAACATAAAAGTATGACAACTTAGTACTTGCCTAGCCAAGCATTGTGGACTGTAGATATATGAAATTAATAATTTTACAATGTTTTAATAAAAAAATAGTAGTTATAAAAAATTAACACTATCAATGATGCCATCAGAATTTGTAACTGATGAACAGAGAATGTGAGCCCCAAAAACAACAGTAAACTGACCTTTTATACCTCCTTTTCTAACAAGTATCGATATTAATTAAATCCTCCCCATCAATCATCAGTGTCCTCTTAATTAAAATATGTGATTTAAAACATGTAACTAATTACCAAACATTACATAACTGATGAAATACATGTTATTATTAACATGGTCACAGTCAAATAAAAAAAAAATAAGTGAACCTTGTTAATTAAAGATTTCATTTCAATAAAAATTTTATTAACAATAAATAGTGATTACATACTAATAAAGGATAAATAAATGAATAAATTGTACAATAATATGATTATATAATGTTCTATATGTCATCTGGCTAGATTATTTTATGAGAGCATAATGTTATACTCTTATGTGGTTAGGTATAGTGAAGAGATTCTAAGAACTTGTTTAATGGTATTAGCATTTTTAATATAAACATGAATATTCTCTTTTATAAATGACTATTCTATAATGCTGGGTAGGTGGGAATTGATAATCAGGAAAAGGAAAGAGCAATTAAAGACCAGGTGTCAGCAACAACTTTACTGGACGCAAGGAGCTGGTCACGTTTCTTGATTTTTTTGAGCGTTTGATAAAACAATGGTATGATTTGTGGCGGGGATAATTCCATGAGACTTTTGCATCTCACTATCCATATGGAATAAAGGACAAAAGTAGAAAGCCTTATTATTGAAAAAATTCCAATATGAATGGCATTTTCAAGTGAGAAAATCATATCAGGTCATATGTTGGAATTGATTATAATTATATCTTTCAGAGTTTTAAGTCTTGGGTACCGGTGTATAATATGGTCTATGGTTTCATCTTCATGAGCACACAGACCACATATAGTGTAAATGCTGGTAAAACCTCTTCGGTAATAAAGAAACCAATTCGTGGGTAGCGCATTAAGATTTATTTTAATGATTAAGTCAAGAAATTTGGGTTCCAGACTCCATCTTTTGAAGTGTGTAATGAGTCTTTGGTTGGTTACTTTTAGGCTGGTTTTAATGGGTTGTTGATTATAGTTGATTATATTGTATGCTTCCCATAAGGTGATTTTTTGGTTAAGGTTAAAGGGTATTATCAGGTTATAAAGTTGTAGTTGTTGTATTAGGGATGCTATCCATGAACTGGAAGAGGGTGGAGGACAATCTGTCAGTGTAATTTTTTTAAAAATGTTAGAGTATCTGCAGGAGAGGATCAGTTTATGTAGAGTGTTGTGGGTTTTCTGTAAAATGATTGCTTGTATTGAGTGGAATGACAGTCCATTGAACCTGCATGGTCATTGGATACCTCGCAAGCTAATAGCAACTGTCCTTCCTCTCCAGAGAAGTTTGGTGCATAATCGGTTAATTTTATTTTGAAACTGTTTAGACATTTTAACGAATGGATGATAATATGAGATTTTTGGCATTATGATCATGTTGAGGAGGCCAACCTTTCCATATAATGAAAGCTATACTCTAGAGAGTGAAGTGGTGATCGCTTCAGTTGAATGGAGGATTGCATCTTGAATCTCTCTTGCCATTGCAGTTGGAGTTTTGTAGATTTGAAAACCTAGGTATCTTTGGGGTTTTGCAGAAAAGGGAGAGTTAATTTGTTTACCAGACATTATATTCCAGATGGAAGATTTGTTAAAAGTTATTTGTAGGCCAAGTTTCGCTGTATTTCTGTTTAATATGTTCATGAGATGAGGAAGGTATTTAATGGTGGGAAGCACAACCATGATGTCATCTATATATGCAAATACATTGAAGTTTTTATTGAGAGATGAAAGGAAAATTCCAGGGAGGTTTTTTTCTATATCCATCAGAAGAGGGTTGATGTATGCTGTGAAGAAAAGGGCACTGAGTGGGGATCCTTGAGGGATCGACTTGTATGGCTTGAAGCCTGGTGTGATCTTGCCATCAACGAGAGAGAAAAATCTCTCTGTTGTTGAGCAGATTGCTGACCATCTGTACAATTCCAGCTGGAATGTCGCATTCCAACAGAATATCCAGAAGGATGTTTATCTGGACTGAATCAAATGCTGCCGCAACTTCCAGCTGGACAGCAATAGGTTTTGATTTACAATGTCCTCTGATGTAATTGAACAGTGCAGATACATTGGACATAGCATGAGAGGTTGATGATCCCTTTTTTCCGTATTGGTTTGACGAGATATGGCTAAGTATTTGAGTTTGGATTTGATCTTTAATGACTGTCTCAATTATCTTGATAAGCAATGGGATCATGGAAATTGGTCGGATACTGTTAATGTCATTTAGTGGTTTTGCCTTTTTAATAAAAGGCACGAGTGCCGCTGGGTAAAGATCTGTTAGGTTACTGTTGCTGGAGGCTAGGTGATCAATCATTTTTTTTAATAATTGGCACAGTGAATTGACTGAGGTGTTTGAAAAGGAAAATTGGGATGCCATGAAGGCCAGGATGAACACCGTCAGGGAGAGATGTTATCTTCTTTTTGATTTGGATTTCCATGATGCCATGTTCTCTGGGGTCACCAGCATTCAACCAGCTGTTTATAGAAGGAGCTCCATCTTTTTGCATTAATTGGCAGAATTGTTTGCTGATGTGCTGCATCATTGGAAAGCCAATAAGATTGGTTCCATTAGTATTAATGGATAAGGGAGTGATTTGTTTTTTATTGTATCCCAGTGCCCATCTGAGATAGTCTCTCGTCCAGCAGTGTTGTTGTGCTAAGAAACATTTGGCTCTTCTGATGGATATATATTCTTCAAGGGACTTTTGCTTGATTTTGTAGAGATTTTTTAAGGAAGATAATTTTTTCTGTATTTGAGAAATTTTGCTGTGATGCTTGAAGTTGTATATTAATGTCTGTTAGGTCATTTAGAAGGCCATTAGGTCCTTTGATTTTCCTGGTGTGGTGATTTAATATGGACTGAAGTATATTCCAATGAAGGAAAACCAGCCCTCCTCAGCAGGCAGGGAAAGGATGTTTATTTTCTGGAAAAGGATGTATGCCTCAGACACTATCGCTTCGGTCATATTTGATTGGGTGATCATGCGCATGGTTTTACCAGGTCCATCAATAGGTGTAGGGATTGCAATAGGTGTAAGTTGTAAGATTAGAGCCATATGATCAGAGAAAGCAACAGGGGCCAAGGCTGCATCAAGGTTGAAATGGAGATCTGGGTGTAGAAAACCAAATCAATCAGGGACTTTTTAGTTTTAGTATACAAAGAGTAGGCTTCAGGAGGGAAGAAACCCTTTCCACACATTAATCTGTGATTTATTAGATGCAAAAATTTCTTGTTGAAGTCATTGTATGTAGTGTTAAAGTCTCCCAGAAGAATAGTAGGAGAGGCTCTGTTAGCGTTGATGGCATTTAGGATATGGATTATTTTTAGATATTGTGAGGTGTCTTTGGCTGTATATATATATAAGATATGATGATCGAATAACCCCAATAGTCTATTTCTATGACAATAATATTGGCATCTAAAAATAGAATGCTAAAACTGTTTGGTGGAGTTGACTTGCTAAGAAGAATACCGACTCCACCTGAAGCAGAATGGCCTATGGAAAATCTAGTAAATCCAAGAGCTGAGAGAAGAGATAATATTTTATGATCAGTCTTATGGTGATATTTAGTTTCACCCATAAGAAGTATATGAGGGGAGCAGAGCGAGAGCCAGTTTTTAATAGCTAGAACTCTATCAATTGAGTTGATGCTGCGAATATTAATGCCAGCAATTTTGCAGAACATGATAGATTAATCCAAACCGTCCTCAGCAAAGTGTACAAAGTCAATGTGGGGCATCTCCATGTTAATGAGTTCTGATGTTGTTTGGAAATCAGAGTCTTGTGATTGAACTTGTGGATGGATTGGTGATATATTTGTTGGTTGAGGAAACACATCCATGAAGTCTTCGGTGTCTGATGAAGTAGTGTAATCTGTCTGAGATTTTTCAGATGGATCAATGGTATCAATGGTTATAGGAAGCATGGTTTTCCTCTTTTTTTTTATGGATTTGTGAAGCTTTGTGCTGGATATATCTGAGATTTGTTTGCTAGTGGGTGGTGGTGAATAATGTATTGGATGGGAGCTGTCATCATCAAAGCTAGATTTATCTGAGCGAATTGATTTTCTTTTAATTTTCTTATTTGTATTTTGGGTATTTGTTGTGTTGGTTTTTAATTATTTACAATTATTACTTAAGATAAAATTATTACCTATTTGTTGTGTTGGTTTTTAATTATTTACAATTATTACTTAAGATAAAATTATTACCATTTTTTATATTTAAACTTATCAAAAGTATTAAAATATCATTTAACCCATAATTGACTGAAATTTATGTTAATTTTTTTAAACACTGATATTTAAAAGTAATTATTCTAACATTTAAAAGTAAGAAAATGAACTAAAAATGCTTGTGTGCACTCCAATTTATCATGAATACAAACGTTCAAAACAGTTTTATTTAAAGTAACTTTATTTAATGGTAATTAGTCTACTGAACTTTAATAACTTTGACGGCAAATAAATTATATTTTTAAATATTTAGTACACAGAAATATTTTAATAAGGCTATCATTTATAATAAACTACTTAAATAACTGATTTTAAATGCTTATAATGACATTATTAAATTTTATCTAGCCTTACTTCCTATAGGCTATACAGCTAAATATATTTCTTTTTATTGTTTTAAACATCTTTGCCTCACATTAGCTTTACTATTATAATAATATTTTATTTTTAAGTAACTTTTCAATTTATAAAATATTAAGTTGTTTGCAATAATATTGATTAATAAAAATAAAATATTGCTAGACAAAGTGGATATCACTACTTGCAAGTTAAATATTATTACTCTTATTTTATTTTTTAGAGAAAAATAGCACAAATTCTTTACATAGAATGCTTAATAAAGCTATGTGTAGTGGCACAGGGTCAATATATATATATATATGATAAACAAAAATGCAAGTTAAAAAACTTGCTAACGCTTGTATTTATGTCCACAGATGGCGTTCTACCAAAAACACCGATCAAGCGTATGTTCTGTTTACATAAACGTCAGAGTAGCATTCACTATCTCTAACTATAATTCCACATTTAGATCATGATTTCAAGCTATTTGCTATCGTCAGTGAAAGACAGGAATAAAGAAACTAGATCTAAATACAAACTCTGAGCGTTTATGAAACAATTTTTATTCAGCTTGCAAGCGTGAATTTTTTAGACACGTAATGTCTTCAAACTCAGCATAGGAAACCAGATAGCTATATGGGTCTGATCTCAGTTCAGCATCACCACATAGTAGAAGCCTCTGCAATCTATATCATTGCAAGAAAGACCTCAAAGGTACATTTATGATAAACAAAAATGCAAGTTAAAAAACTTGCTAACGCTTGTATTTATGTCCACAGATGGCGTTCTACCCAAAACACCGATCAAGCGTATGTTCTGTTTACATAAACGTCAGTAGCATTCACTATCTCTAAGTATAATTCCACTTTCAGATCATGATTTCAAGCTATTTGCTATCGTCAGTGAAAGACAGGAATAAAGAAACTAGATCTAAATACAAACTCTGAGGGTTTATGAAACAATTTCTATTCAGCTTGCAAGCGTGAATTTTTTAGACACGTAATGTCTTCAAACTCAGAATAGCAAACCAGATAGCTATATGGGTCTGATCTCAGTTCAGCATCACCACATAGTAGAAGCCTCTGCAATCTATATCATTGCAAGAAAGACCTCAAAGGTACATTTATGATAAACAAAAATGCAAGTTAAAAAACTTGCTAATGCTTGTATTTATGTCCACAGATGGCGTTCTACCAAAAACACCGATCAAGCATATGTTCCGTTTACATAAATGTCAGAGTAGCATTCACTATCTCTAACTATAATTCCACTTTGCTATTTGCTATCGTCAGTGAAAGACAGGAATAAAGAAACTAGATCTAAATACAAACTCTGAGCGTTTATGAAACAATTTCTATTAAGCTTGCAAGCGTGAATTTTTTAGACACATAATGTCTTCAAACTCAGAATAGCAAACCAGATAGCTATATGGGTCTGATCTCAGTTCAGCATCACCACATAGTAGAAGCCTCTGCAATCTATATCATTGCAAGAAAGACCTCAAATGTACATTTATGATAAACAAAAATGCAAATAGCTTGAAATCATGATCTGAAAGTGGAATTATAGTTAGAGATAGTGAATGCTACTCTGATGTTTATGTAAACAGAACATACGCTTGATCGGTGTTTTTGGTAGAATGCCATCTGTGGACATAAATACAAGCGTTAGCAAGTTTTTTAACTTGCATTTTTGTTTATAATAAATGTACCTTTGAGGTCTTTCTTGCAATGATATAGATTGCAGAGGCTTCTACTATGTGGTGATGCTGAACTGAGATCAGACCCATATAGCTATCTGGATTGCTATGCTGAGTTTGAAGACATTACGTGTCTAAAAAATTCACGCATGCAAGCTGAATAGAAATTGTTTCATAAACGCTCAGAGTTTGTATTTAGATCTAGTTTCTTTATTCCTGTCTTTCACTGATGATAGCAAATAGCTTGAAATCATGATCTGAAAGTGGAATTATAGTTAGAGATAGTGAAGGCTACTCTGATATTTATTTAAACAGAACATACGCTTGATCGGTGTTTTTGGTAGAACGCCATCTGTGGACATAAATACAAGCGTTAGCAAGTTTTTTAACTTGCATTTTTGTTTATCATAAATGTACCTTTGAGGTCTTTCTTGCAATGATATAGATTGCAGAGGCTTCTACTATGTGGTGATGCTGAACTGATATCAGACCCATATAGCTATCTGGTTTGCTATGCTGAGTTTGAAGACATTACGTATCTAAAAAATTCACGCTTGCAAGCTGAATAGAAATTGTTTCATAAACGCTCAGTGTTTGTATTTAGATCTAGTATCTTTATTCCTGTCTTTCACTGACTATAGCAAATAGCTTGAAATCATGATCTGAAAGTGGAATTATAGTTAGAGATAGTGAATGCTACTCTGACGTTTATGTAAACAGAACATACTCTTGATCGGTGTTTTTGGTAGAATGCCATCTGTGGACATATATACAAGCCTTAGCAAGTTTTTTAACTTGCATTTTTGTTTATCATAAATGTACCGTTGAGGTCTTTCTTGCAATGATATAGATTGCAGAGGCTTCTACTATGTGGTGATGCTGAACTGAGATCAGACCCATATAGCTATCTGGTTTGCTATGCTGAGTTTGAAGACATTACGTGTCTAAAAAATTCACGCTTGCAAGCTGAATAGAAATTGTTTCATAAACGCTCAAAGTTTGTATTTAGATCTAGTTTCTTTATTCCTGTCTTTCACTGACGATAGCAAATAGCTTGAAATCATGATCTGAAAGTGGAATTATAGTTAGAGATAGTGAATGCTACTCTGACGTTTATGTAAACAGAACATATGCTTGATCGGTGTTTTTGGTAGAACGCCATCTGTGGACATAAATACAAGCGTTAGCAAGTTTTTTAACTTGCATTTTTGTTTATCATAAATGTACCTTTGAGGTCTTTCTTGCAATGATATAGATTGCAGAGGCTTCTACTATGTGGTGATGCTGAACTGAGATCAGACCCATATAGCTATCTGGTTTGCTATGCTGAGTTTGAAGACATTACGTGTCTAAAAAATTCACGCTTGCAAGCTGAATAGAAATTGTTTCATAAATGCTCAGAGTTTGTAATTAGATCTAGTTTCTTTATTCCTGTCTTTCACTGACGATAGCAAATAGCTTGAAATCATTATCTGAAAGTGGAATTATAGTTAGAGATAGTGAATGCTACTCTGATGTTTATGTAAACAGAACATACGCTTGATCGGTGTTTTTGGTAGAACGCCATCTGTGGACATAAATACAAGCGTTAGCAAGTTTTTTAACTTGCATTTTTGTTTATCATAAATGTACCTTTGAGGTCTTTCTTGCAATGATATAGATTGCAGAGGCTTCTACTATGTGGTGATGCTGAACTGAGATCAGACCCATATAGCTATCTGGTTTGCTATGCTGAGTTTGAAGACATTACATGTCTAAAAAATTCACGCTTGCAAGCTTAATAGAAATTGTTTCATAAACGCTCAGAGTTTGTATTTAGATCTAGTTTCTTTATTCCTGTCTTTCACTGACGATAGCAAATAGCTTGAAATCATGATCTGAAAGTGGAATTATAGTTAGAGATAGTGAATGCTACTCTGACGTTTATGTAAACAGAACATATGCTTGATCGGTGTTTTTGGTAGAACACCATCTGTGGATATATATATATATATATAATAAGGTTTGATATCTGTATTCGTTTCACAATATATGTAATATATATATATTGAAGCAGTCGGATCTGAGTTCGATCCTAGCTTCATGTTATTTACCCTAATACTAACCTTAAATTTCCGATGCAATGGGGCTTTATACGTTCAATCCACGCTAATTTCCATAATAAATAATTTATTTCAAATGCGTATTAAAATTAATTAGTTTAGCTTAAAATTGATCAATTCTCTAAATAAATTCATGAGAAAATATTCATGAATTTATATATATTAAATTGCGTGGATTGTGCGTATATACTTGTAAATATTAAAAATATATAATTGTTCGAAAGTTTCATTGCGTCGGGAATACTTGTTTTTTTTTTACTTTTAAATAATTTGTTAAAGTGTTGTTGATTAAAAACTACATTCTTTCGATAAGCTCTAAAATTCTCAAAAACAACAGTAAAGTTTTATTAATTGGAAAAAGATAAAATTTCAATTTCTAATTAAAATCATTTCAGATTTTAAGAATTCATTTTCTAATTAGGAAAGGAATTCAAAAATTAGTTTGAAAGCCTTATCGAGGGAATGTATTTGAAAACAACTAATTGATAATAAAATGAGCGCTAGCCTTAAGGCATCTGGACAATATATATATCCCTGAAAAGTCAGGAGAAAAGGCTAGCTTTGTTGTAGAGTAGTGCAGTGAACTCTGTGCATATAAAAATTGTATTTCATCATGATAGAGGGCTAGTACGGCAGGGATCTGGCTGCGGTTCCTAAAGTCCCTAGAAATCTTCAATGGAGCTGCTGAATCTTTTCCGGACCGATCATTCTGCTAAAATTATGGAGGCTACTAAAATGCTGTTCCAATAATCAATCAATGGTGCCTACGTTTTCAACAACTTGGAGGAGTAACTTAAGGACAAGCACGGAAGGGTAATATATTTCTATAATGAACGTTAAACTTTCTGGCCAGTTCGAACTTTATTTTACTCTCCTCCTATTTAAGAGCTCTTTATTCTTTAATGTAACAATTTTTATAAAACCTTTTATTTATGCTACTGTAAATCTATCTCGTAATTCTTTAAATCTCTAGTCTTTAAACTTTTTCTTTTCTTACTTGGCGGTTCATTTAATATATATATATATATATATTTGTGTTCTTTATTAATGTCGTATTTAAAATTATATGCCAATAATTTTTCGACTCGATGAGCTCCTTGGTTCCATTTGCCTCACGCAAATAATATAATATAAATTTTAAATAGTTATTCTCGCCCATTAGAACTAAATTTATAAGTTCTATTAATCATCGAGTCGAAATAAAATATTATACGTTTACTATTTTTATAATTAGCTAACAATAAATTATTAGCTCCGTTTTTCACCTATGTCCCCAGCTCCTAAGTTACAAGTGTTTATATACTCACGTAATGTTAAAATGTTATTTCTTGCTTCACTAATATTGATTTATTTATCCATATATATATATATATATATATTTAAAATGTTTTTGCAAAAGGGTCAATAAAGGGTTAAATATATTTTAATTCAACTTTTTTTATTTTGTATTAAGATTCAGGAAGATCAAGATATTAGGGCATAATTAATATAGTTTATAAGTGTTTTAAAATAGTTCGATAAAAGCTCGTTTGACTTTAATTAATTGGTCAAGTCATCACGTAGAGCATTCTACATGGGTTTTATTTTTCAACGATGACTATCAAGTCATCATCATCAAACGTTGCTGACGTAGGGCCATCTTCCGCTCCGTTAGGCTGGTCGGTGATCATATTCTCTTATTTAAATTTCTCGAGGAAGACAGTACTTCCTTTCCTATTCATTAGTCAAAGGGCGTAAGAATTGCCAAATGCAAGCCGCCATAGGACTTTGATCATCGACTAGCGATCATCTTTCAATTTTACTCTCTGCCTTGTAATTCGTCAGTACCATTGCATCTTGTTCCGGTAAAACTTGCTCCGTGCTCGTAATTCGTGATGAAGTGATTTAAATTAAAGTTGAACCAATTCTCAAATATATTTAGTTTAAATCAGTTTTCAAATCAAGATTAAAGTTATGCCTTAAAATACGTTTTGCTCGTCATGAATAGATTTCCGAATGTGAAAATAAATCTCACATTCCACAGTAATAAAATTAGAACAATCATTTCCGTTCTTAATGAATACCTTTATCTGCCTTTATATTTCTCGTTGGGGGCATAGACGTAGAATCCCATGTTGTGTAATTCTTGTTGGCATATGATAAGGACCGCCACTCTTATTATATTTATAAATTATTTAAAGACTAGAGGTAACTAATGCAATCTATATTTTATTGAACAAAACAAATTATTATTCTTATTAAATACTTTTCAACATACTTGGTTTCTTAGTTCATCATTCTTTTTATAATTATTTAAATGTTAATACTCGCTGTCTGTGTTGGCAACCCGAACATACATATGATTTGATTTAAAAAGTATTCAAAGTAATTAATTATTAGATATTTGTGTCAGTGCAAGGGTCTCTAGTCCTCACCAACCATTGAACTAGTTCTTGGCGCATAGCACTGTGCCATCGATGACTACTATCTGAGCTGTTGAGTTGGGTTTGAATTAAGTTTTGGTTAAGCTGAGTTTGAATCCGATTTGACATTGGGGGTGGTGGTTTTCGACCGGTACATGGTTATGTTTTTGGCGCCCAACGTGGGGCTCGACTTAATAAACCCCACACATGCCCTGGAGATTAGAATTTAGATTTTAGTTACTCAGTTAATTGAAATCCCAATAAAGTAAATGTTTCTGTAGAGTGATATTTTTTTTAAAAAAAAAAAAAGTGTTATATATATATATACTGAAATGATTTAATAAATTAAAATATCATTTTCTAATTCTTTCTTATAAAAATGTTTTCAAGATTATTTTTTAAATGTTCGTTCAGTAAAAGATTCGTTAGTTAAAATAATTATTCATATGTATATATATTAATTATACGTGTACTATATCAGTATACATATATATATTATACGTTTGTGTTATACGCGTTCATGACAGTAAGAAAATTATCGTTAGCAAAGTAGCAAGAGCAGATCAAAGCATAGGGGTAAAATAAATGAAATATTTTGTCTGTGTCAAAATTGATTTTGTTCATCTCAGCTGTTATAATATAAAATATCTAATATGATATCATATAAAAGTCTTAATTTCTAGAGTAACCTCAAAGCAGGTGAAGACCCTTTGTGTACACCAAGCAGCCAGATGCAGTTGGCAAAATGCTTAAATGGTTTGCACGCTTTCATGCTAGCAAGATTTAGAATAATATCTCCAATAAAAGTTCTTGTAATATTAATTTTGACATTTTTTTTGGTGTTAAAGACTCATGCTTAGTAATATTTAAACTCCTATATTTAAACTCAGGTCAGGAACGCGTTATATATTATTCATTATTAAATATTCATCATCAATTCAATTGTTTTCTCAAAATTAAGTCAATCATATGTGGTTTGGGGGTCAATGGGTTATATCACATGCCCTATTGATCTCATTTTGCTCACTGGCACCCATATAAATAAATTTGTCAGCAAATTTGATTGTCAGCACAGTAGTGGGTCAATCGCCATAATAAAAAACCAAGTGTGTTCAATATAGAATGATTTGCTGTAACTGCTAATACATAATATTTGTATATCACTGTATAGTTTTTTTTTTTCAGACATGGGAGAACAGAACAGTTGAAAAGGAAAAGTGAATAATGTTTTTTTATATATTTTTGAATACATGTCTCACTCAAACAGTTAAAATAAAGAGCTAACCAAGAAAACGTAGGTAAACTAAAAAAAAAAAAAGGCAGATTACATAGATTGGGGAAATAATATGAAGCAGCTAGTGAAGATTAGGACAATGGACCTGTAGTCAGAGACCTAGTTAAAATTACTGAAGAAAAAAAAAATATTTTTAAGCATACAGAGAGTACTATAAGTTGATCTGCAGTGTTCATTATATTGATTGTTTATTACATTATTTTCGTATTTTCAAAAATGGGAAAAGACAATTTACAAACGATCCTCAGAGAAATGAGAGAAGATCGAAAGGTACTGATGATGATGATGGAAAGGCTGGGAAGGATCGAGGAAGCATGTGGCATCCAAGCCAACTCAAATCTAGAAAATGTAAAGCTTCAGCAAGAAATAAATCCCTCTGAAGACCCAAAAATAGAAAATGAAGATGATCAGGCCACACCAAAAGAAGTTGTGGATAGCAAGGAAAACAACAGTGGTGAGGATGAGTCCAGTTATGAAGCAGTGGAAGAAGCGGATATAGATACAGAAAAAGATGTTCAGACCACTGGGCAAATGAAACTAAAAGTGGAAATGGGACGGATAATGAATCCTCAACTTAGCATGAGGACTTTACAGATGCCATTCCCTGGAGCCTCAATACAGACTCAAACTTTCAAAGAAGACCCAGGAGAGAAACCCATCATTCATAGAGATAATGTTAAAGAATTGTTTTTTGTGCATTCGGTCGCAGAAAAGGCCACAGAATTAATGACAGCAATAGATTACAGAAACTTGACACTGACGAGAAAGGACCAAGACTACGACCATTATCAAAAGTTAAAACCATATGTGCCACCTGATCCAGGGAAACAATAAGAAAAACTGTAGAGACATATATATATACAGAAGACCAACTGACATGACCATAGGGAAAAACGAGACTTCATAAACGGACAGATTTTTTTTAACTTATTATAAGCGGAATATTCAAAAAAATTGATCGTAGTGAGACATGTATAATTTTTGTAGTTTGGGCAGGTTATATTATTCACACTCAGGCTGTTCTCCCAGAGTCTATACACTTATGCAACTGTATCCTGCATAAGTAAAGTCATTTTTTTCATTGTTTTTTTTTGAAGTGAAAAGAAATGAAGCAGTCGGATCTGAGTTCGATCCTAGCTTCATGTTATTTACCCTAATACTAACCTTAAATTTCCGATGCAATGGGGCTTTATACGTTCAATCCACGCTAATTTCCATAATAAATAATTTATTTCAAATGCGTATTAAAATTAATTAGTTTAGCTTAAAATTGATCAATTCTCTAAATAAATTCATGAGAAAATATTCATGAATTTATATATATTAAATTGCGTGGATTGTGCGTATATACTTGTAAATATTAAAAATATATAATTGTTCGAAAGTTTCATTGCGTCGGGAATACTTGTTTTTTTTTACTTTTAAATAATTTGTTAAAGTGTTGTTGATTAAAAACTACATTCTTTCGATAAGCTCTCAAATTCTCAAAAACAACAGTAAAGTTTTATTAATTGGAAAAAGATAAGAATTCAATTTCTAATTAAAATCATTTCAGATTTTAAGAATTCATTTTCTAATTAGGAAAGGAATTCAAAAATTAGTTTGAAAGCCTTATCGAGGGAATGTATTTGAAAACAACTAATTGATAATAAAATGAGCGCTAGCCTTAAGGCATCTGGACAATATATATAGCCCTGAAAAGTCAGGAGAAAAGGCTAGCTTTGTTGTAGAGTAGTGCAGTGAACTCTGTGCATATAAAAATTGTATTTCATCATGATAGAGGGCTAGTACGGCAGGGATCTGGCTGCGGTTCCTAAAGTCCCTAGAAATCTTCAATGGAGCTGCTGAATCTTTTTCCGGACCGATCATTCTGCTAAAATTATGGAGGCTACTAAAATGCTGTTCCAATAATCAATCAATGGTGCCTACGTTTTCAACAACTTGGAGGAGTAACTTAAGGACAAGCACGGAAGGGTAATATATTTCTATAATGAACGTTAAACTTTCTGGCCAGTTCGAACTTTATTTTACTCTCCTCCTATTTAAGAGCTCTTTATTCTTTAATGTAACAATTTTTATAAAACCTTTTATTCATGCTACTGTAAATCTATCTCGTAATTCTTTAAATCTCTAGTCTTTAAACTTTTTCTTTTCTTACTTGGCGGTTCATTTAATATATATATATATTTGTGTTCTTTATTAATGTCGTATTTAAAATTATATGCCAATAATTTTTCGACTCGATGAGCTCCTTGGTTCCATTTGCCTCACGCAAATAATATAATATAAATTTTAAATAGTTATTCTCGCCCATTAGAACTAAATTTATAAGTTCTATTAATCATCGAGTCGAAAGAAAATATTATACGTTTACTATTTTTATAATTAGCTAACAATAAATTATTAGCTCCGTTTTTCACCTATGTCCCCAGCTCCTAAGTTACAAGTGTTTATATACTCACGTAATGTTAAAATGTTATTTCTTGCTTCACTAATATTGATTTATTTATCCATATATATATATATTTAAAATGTTTTTGCAAAAGGGTTGATAAAGGGTTAAATATATTTTAATTCAACTTTTGTTATTTTGTATTAAGATTCAGGAAGATCAAGATATTAGGGCATAATTAATATAGTTTATAAGTGTTTTAAAATAGTTCGATAAAAGCTCGTTTGACTTTAATTAATTGGTCAAGTCATCACGTAGAGCATTCTACATGGGTTTTATTTTTCAACGATGACTATCAAGTCATCATCATCAAACATTGCTGATGTAGGGCCATCTTCTGCTCCGTTAGGCTGGTCGGTGATCATATTCTCTTATTTAAATTTCTCGAGGAAGACAGTACTTTCTTTCCTATTCATTAGTCAAAGGGCGTAAGACTTGCCAAATGCAAGCCGCCATAGGACTTCGATCATCGACTAGCGATCATCTTTCAATTTTACTCTCTGCCTTGTAATTCGTCAGTACCATTGCATCTTGTTCCGGTAAAACTTGCTCCGTGCTCGTAATTCGTGATGAAGTGATTTAAATTAAAGTCGAACCAATTCTCAAATATATTTAGTTTAAATCAGTTTTCAAATCAAGATTAAAGTTATGCCTTAAAATATGTTTTGCTCTTCATGAATAGATTTCCGAATGTGAAAATAAATCTCACATTCCACCGTAATAAAATTAGAACAATCATTTCCGTTCTCAATGAATACCTTTATCTGCCTTTATATTTCTCGTTGGGGGCATAGACGTAGAATCCCATGTTGTGTAATTCTTGTTGGCATATGATAAGGACCGCCACTCTTATTATATTTATAAATTATTTAAAGACTAGAGGTAACTAATGCAATCTATATTTTATTGAACAAAACAAATTATTATTCTTATTAAATACTTTTCAACATACTTGGTTTCTTAGTTCATCATTCTTTTTATAATTATTTAAATGTTAATACTCGCTGTCTGTGTTGGCAACCCGAACATACATATGATTTGATTTAAAAAGTATTCAAAGTAATTAATTATTAGATATTCGTGTCAGTGCAAGGGTCTCTAGTCCTCACCAACCATTGAACTAGTTCTTGGCGCATAGCACTGTGCCGTCGATGACTACTATCTGAGCTGTTGAGTTGGGTTTGAATTCAGTTTTGGTTAAGCTGAGTTTGAATCCGATTTGACATTGGGGGTGGTGGTTTTCGACCGGTACAATATATATATATATATATATATATATATATATGTATATATATATATATATATAATATATATACGACTTTCTATAAATATATATGCATTTTATTATGTCTTGTAAAACATTATAAGAGTCATGTGTGTAAAATAAATTAAGAAGTTAATAATAATAATAGTAAGAAATGGAAATTTAACTGACATTTTTTACTGCAAAATAAAATTGACTGTTGGAAATACCAAATTGCTAGAGAAATTTGCAAAAATGAGGAAAAATCATTAGTTAATCTATTTTTCAAACCAAAGGGTGTGAGGAAAAATCATTAGTTAATCTATTTTTCAAACCAAAGGGTGTATATGACTTGTTTTGTGAGCTTCCTGTATAAGGAAAGCCAAAAAATATGTAATAGTTATTTATGTTGTTATATTGAAGTTACAATGTTAAATTTCAAAGTGCTCCACGCATAAATTTCCATTGTTTCTTATTATGGAGCTGTAAATAAAAAATGTCCTAGAAATAAACAATGATTCTTTGGCTTTGACAATATTAAAATAGTAGATACTTTGGAAAAATATTTAAGAACATTGGAAGTGTATTGATTTTTAAAAAGATCACACAGTTTAAACAAACATGCCAGTGCAGAAAGCCCACAATTTTATATTTTACATTTATAAATGCATTGTCAGTAAACCAAAAAAAAATAGATACTTTTCTTAATTTACCTCTTATTCTGATTGCACTACTATTAAATATACATATGAATGAACAGTCTCCATTCCAAGACACACAACAGGTTTAGTCTTGATAAATATACATATGATTTTATGAAAAATATTCGCAATCTAATTTAGGAAAGGACATTTCTCTTTCTGTGTATTAAGTAGTTGTTGAAGAATTTAAAAATTTTAACAAGGATTTTTGTTGCGCTGGGCAAAATCTTTCCATATATAAAATGTTCTACATGGTAAGACCCAAAATAGTTTGTATTTTCATCTTATACAATAAAAATTGTATTAAAATATTTGTTTATTATTGGCTGAAATGGGCTTAAATAGCATCTGAATTACAAATGCTTATTCTATTATTTTATAGTCTAACCACAACTTTAAGATTATTATATAGATAATCAGGTAAGATATTTATTTTTCACTTTCTCTCCTGGTGTTAAAAATAGATAAATATTTTTAATTAAAAATTTATTTTTCACTTTCTCTCCTGGTGTTTAGTAATGCATGCTTATTGAAAATTTGACAAAACCATTTTTCCTTGGACATATTGTAACATTCAAACATGTATACTTTTTCTAACAGTACTGAAACAACAAACAGGAATTCTCATCTAGCATGCATAGGGGTATAACTACTCTCATAGTCATAGTTTAATCTCCAATCTGGGCTTTCTAGTCTTCACTACATTATTAACACCATTGATGTCACACAACTTCTCTTCTCATGCAGCTCTGATCAGATCAGGGTTCTGCATGAACTCTTCTCCTCAGGTTTCTTTCATTGACTCATATCATGTTTAGTCACTAGCTCTAACCTATTAGCAAAGTATACATTCTTAAAAATTACTTTCTCCAGGATGATTTATATTCCTATTTATATACTTATTAATCTAGTTCTGACCTCAAATAATGACAACATGTATTATAAATAGAATAACATTTATTAAATGGAAAGAATAGGGATGACGAGGGTAGCTTACATATTGTGGTGTTTAAAATTAAATATTCTACTGGCATTCACTCAAACATATCTTAAAGGTGACAGGGCTTTTTATAAACATAAATGTAGTGTGCCCTTTTTAATTCATACCATAGTCACACATGGATGCAAATCAATCCATTATGAGTTCAAATTTAAATATTTTATTTATTTAATATTAAATATTTGGGACTATTGTGCATGATTTAGATTTAGGTGACCTAGTGCTACAACTAAAATATAAGTGAAGTTTTAACTTTAAGAAGTAACTTGGTCATGGTAGTACTAAATCATTGGTGAACTGTCAATGGTTGGAAACAAAAGATCTGCTTGGCAATCTAGATGGTATGATTCATGGTTATGCATAGATATCCCCAGCCTCAAGTGGGTTCATGCTTCTATCAGAAGACACATCTGAATAAGACTTATGTGAATAATCTTGAATTTGGGGTAGCTGTGAGTCTTCTGTCCATTGGCCTAACCTAGTTTGATGCCAATTCTATGATTAGATGATTGGGCATGTGGAAAAGTATAATAGACTCGAGACATACTGCCTAACCATAAATAAGTGAATCATGCAAGAAGTGGAGGTAATGAATACTTTAATGAAGCCATTGCAGCATACTTGTATGTATGAACAAAATTAAAGGAATGAAATTATGATTTAATTAGCCTTCAGCCTATATTAAATTAAAATTACATATTTATTTTATAATACAGCATGTATCTAAATTTATCCAAATATAAAACTTTATTTGAAGCTGTGACACATCCACAATTGAATAATAACTTTTAAAATCTTGATATAGTGTATTTAAACATGGAGGAACATTAATAACCCATATTACTGACTGATCTTTTAGTCCATTATTTATTACATTGATTTGAAGATTATCATTTGTGGTTTTAATTTCAGATTATAAATTAGTGTTGCACTATATAAACAAAATACGGACATTTTAAAATTTAATATTTTTTTTTCACCTTATGAAAATATATAAATTATAAAACATAATTAAATATATTTAATTTTCTTATTTATTTCTAGGAAAACACTTAAACAATCCTCTTCATATAAAATGTTGAACAATAATAATAATGCTTGTCATCCTTCAATAATTTTTTTTAAGCAGGTCTTAAAAGGGAACGAAAATATATTTTACTTGAAATGATTGGGGGAGAAGGATAATGAAATCAATCAAATCAACATATTACTATTTTTACTTTAATTTACTATGATTCAATTTTCAGTCTCTCAAATCATGATGCTCCATGGGATACCAGGGGAATGGAACTGCAAAACATTTTTAAAACTGTTTCAAATTTACTCCCTTTATCATTCCAATTTTAACATGTAAAGAATATAAAATCAAAATAGAATTTAACTAAAAATCAAAACCAGGAGATTTTGACAGAATTAACTTATTTTAAAATTACTAAAGTTAAGACTAGTGTGTAAAAAACAATAGTTTAGTTAAAGTTAATAAATAAACATTAATGTTTACTTATTACCAAATGTTTCCTGGCAATGTTGTAGTGGCTTTTGAGATGAAACTATGTATGGTCTGTAGCATAGATGTGCTGTGCTCCATAGACTTCTCTATGACTCTCTAAATATGGCAATTCACACTGCTTCTCAGAATATGTATATGAATTGACAGGAACATAGATGGCTTTGGTCATGTTGGTGGAGCTCTCCTCTTGACATGGTGCTTTGCCAATGACCATGGAGAAGCCAATGCAGATTACTCCCTCATGTTGGTAGGCAATTTAAACATATTTATTTTATCTTATATTACAGACAAAAATCAATTTTATAAAAAAAAATAAGAATCCATATGGATGAAAATCCATTTTTATGTAAAAAATAAGAGTCTCTCAAACAATGCTTTTTTCCAAGCTTATATGTATGTTTGTAGGACTTGGGTGCATTTTGAGTTCTAATGGATTTGATCTTACTCCTTTAATTACAATTCCATTAACATTTTATTTCCTCATTGTTTAACTCACTGCCCAGTCTGTTCCTTATTTTTCTTTCCCCCCCTTTTTTTAATTTTTTATTTTTTAATAATATTAAAATAAATATATATATATATATATATATATATATATATATATATATATATATATATATATATATATAAAATATAATATACATTAAATAAATTTAAATTAAAAAAATAAAAATAAAAAAAAAAAATTAATTTATTAAAAGAAAAAACATTACTTCAAAAAAAAAAAAAAAAAGTTTTTTAAAGTAAAAAATTTTCCACCAAAAGAAAAAAACTTTAAAAGTATTATTTTCTTTTTAAAATAGAAAAAATAAGATATTTGAATGTACTGTTTTATAAAAAAAGTACAAAATCAAAAGATAAAATATTTTGTTAAAAGATTATTATGTAATCTCAGTAAAAGGAAATGATTGTTTTATAAATGAACTGAAAAGCAAACTAGTCCTTGGGGATCTTACATAAATGTCAGATGAAAGATATAGATAAGAGAACAAAAAAATAGATGTCCAATAGAAGCAGAAAACCAATGCTCAGTCCTTAATGAAAATGATTGGAACAGGAAACTATGTTCAATGAATCCAGAGGATTACTATAGAAAGAAAAATATCTAAATTAAGAACATTTCCAGCTTGATTTTTGAGAGGGATGATAAGATGCACTTGTCACTCTCTCTCAATTATTTCAAATAAAATGACTGTTGAATTATGAATGGTACTGTTGCAGACCCCAAATCATATCGGTACTGCAATTAAATAGTACCAGGATGGAACTGGCTAAGACAGCCTCCAGATTGAGAACTACGGTATGAACAACAGACCAGTCTTCCATTAATAAAGTCTTCATGGGAATTGGCCAAGGAATCATGAGCTCTTCTACTGTGAAGTATAAACTATACAATTTTAAAAAAAATTTTTTTTAAAAAGTAATTAAGAACTTTGGTCAAGATTAGATAAACCAAACCTAATTTTTAAAAGGAACTTTAATCTGACTAAAGATGTCAAAATCAATTACTGATGTTTTATTTTAAATATTTTGAGTTTGACAACTTAATCATTTCCATTTTTTTAAATATTTATTGAGTAAGTTATTTAAATGCATTAAATTTAACATGGGTATAGATGACTGCATAGATTCGTTAATGTTTAATTATGTTTTTATTTTCATATTTGATTAAAATATATAGATATTCGGTAAATATGATATCTTATGTTGACTATCTAAAATGTATTTATTTGAATGTCTTTTAAGTTATTGGTGTCAATGCAGCATCTTATGATGAATGCCATTGGGTTTCTTGTAAATTTCCCTCTGCAATTCCATCAATGACTTTATATTTTGATCGTTTATATTTATTTTGAAATGTTTTTAACTGTGTAATCTATGTAGCCGATCTATACTCAACATTATAAAACAAACTTTTATAAAATGCCCATCTGTGCAGACTTTTATAAATTAATAACCAATCTAAAATAATAAATTTTATTCCTCAAATTTTAAATGTTTATATATGTGCGTTAATAAATTTTTTGGTGTGTTATTACTGGCAGGGGCTTTTAATTTTTTAATATTGAGGATATATTTTAAATAAAATTATATATTATAAATCTCTGCTGTTTCCTGAGCTAATGGCATGGGCCGATAGTTGGAATAAAATATATATAAAAATTTTGAATCTTAAATTATGTATCTGCCTACTACTATAAATTTTCTAGTTTCAAGTAGCCTAGATTTACTCTGTATGGCAGATTCGGTAAGACTCAAACTTCCAATTGACCCTGATCATTATAGTTGGTGTCCAACATGGGGCCAATCATAATGATCAGAATGTATTGGAAGTGAGTCTTACCGAATCTGCCATACAGGGTGCCATTAGGCTACTTGAACCTAGAAAATTTATAGTAGTAGGCAGATACATAATTTTAACGGTATATAATATGCAGTTACAATATATATATATATATTACTTATGTGTGTAAATTTAAAGAAAATTATTGCATACTGACAAATTAGTGAGAAATTAAGCAAGGAAGAAGCAAGCATATTTGCATGCACATACACAGCACTTCAATATATATATATATATATATATATATATATATATATATATATATATATATATATATATATATATATATATATATATATATATATATATATATATATATATATATATATATATATATATGGTGAGAAGAACTAAAATTTGAAACCTCTTTACAAAGGTTAAAATAAATAAATCTTAATAAAACCAAAATAGAAAAAAGTTTAAAATAAGTACAAATGTGTCTGTGGATCAAAGGAGGTACATTATGCATCATATAAATTATATTGTTTATGTTAAACATGAAACAAAATTGTCATTTAAAATTAAGATTTGGAGATTTTTTAAAAAGAGAAAAGATATAATTTTATTACTATTATTTTTTGAATATCATTAGGTCATGTACTACATGTAATTACATTAGCAATTTATTAATTAGCATTGATAATTACATAATATTTTTTTTAAAAAAAATAGTACATGGAATATTAATAAAGTAATAAAATGTAGTTTCTGAAAGAAAAGAGAAGGGAAGAGATATATCCAAGAATGAATTATTTATTTTAATAGAAGGAAAATGAATTCCTGTACTGATTTCAGGTACAAGGTAGTTATTAGTCAAATATGGTTATTGTCTTATTAAAAAAATGTTTAATTACAGGTTATTTAAAAATAGCATGGATAAGAAGGAAATTATTTTTTGTGTTATGTTTTTGTACAAGATTTAAATGAAGATAAACAGGGAATGCTGCATACCTGCATAGTTAGTCAGCATATTCTTTAATGAAAAAAACTTATGAAAAGAAAAAAAAAATGGTTTTAATTATTATATCCTGATTGCTGGATCAGGAGGTCATCTCGTCCATTGTTTGTGTTGTTTCAAAATGAACATTAAAAAAGTAAAATGTTAAATCACCTGGAGTTTGGAAAGAGTTAACTGTGGTGTTTGATCATAAAGAGAAGTTATTGCAATAAGTATTTTGTGCACTATATATATATATATATATAGTGCATGTAGTTATATATATATATATATATATATATATATATATATATATATATATATATATATATTTAATAAAATGCATACTCATAAGTCCAAGATATGAAATACTATGGAATAAAAAATTCCGAAGTATACCAGAATCATCATTGCCACTAACCATGTAGCGGTATTGTTTCTTTTGCAATATGTGTGCATTCATCAGTTTGCCAAACAGAGATTTCCATAAAAGAATTATAAAAAAGACATTCACATATGAATTGCATCTGCCTGAAAATTTTTTTAGGAATATAATAAAGAATAAGACAGACTTTAAATGTACACATATATCAGTAAGCTTACTTATTTTAATGTCATAATTCCTAGGAAGTAAGGTAAACAATTTGTTGTTATATTATTTTAATTTATATCATCATCATCATCATCATCATCATCATCATCATCATCATCATCATCATCATCATCATTATTATTATTATTATTATTATTATTATTATTATTATTATTATTATTATTATTATTATTATTATTATTATTATTATTATTATTATTATTATTATTATTATTATTATTATTATTATTATTATTATTATTATTATTATTATTATTATTATTATTATTATTATTATTATTATTATTATTATTATTATTATTATTATTATTATTATTATTATTATTATTATTATTATTATTATTATTATTATTATTATTATTATTATTATTATTATTATTATTATTAGCAGCAGCTTTCAAAAGAACTTTATTGCATATAAAAATAAAAGGGTTACATTAGTAATTATTTTACCCCATGTAGATAAATTGAAGATAATATAAACAAATTAAAAATTGTAATTTGGGGCAAAACAACAAGAAAAGCAAGGGATATGCATGTTGTTTGCAAATTTGAGTTTACATTTTTACATACATATCCAATCAGTTTATACACTGATAATTCTCCTTGTTTTTTTTTTTTTTTTATAAGTGTATTTTTATGCTATAGTTCTGAACATTGTAGAAATATGAACCAAGTGGCTGTATACATCTCTTGCGGTACAATTTTTTCATTCTTTAAGCAGAGTACTTACATTTTGTTCCAGAATGTATTTGGATATCTTTTTGGATTATTGTTATATATGAAGGAGCATCTTGTACATGATAATAAAAATAATATATAAGTATTTGCTCAAATATGTGGGTAGCTACCTTTCACAAATAATTGTAAAAGAGTTTAAAACTCACACTTACTTTGTTTGTACAATTATGGTATGGATGAATGAACATTAGCAAATGCAAGACTGGTCAAACAAAAATGTTCTTGAGCCTCAGTCTCTCGATGACATAACCAGCATATGCCTTCTGTATTTATGTAAAGCCTTCTATATCTATAAAAATGTAATGTTGGTAGTGTTTCAAGATTTAATTTAAGCAGGAAGTCATATTATTTGAATTCTAATGAGAAAAAATTGAATTTTCATGTTAGTTGTCTATTGTTAATGTTTAGAATTGAATTTTCATCATTTAGCATAAAGATAGAGCAAATTATCTGGTATATATTTCAATATTTAAATTTATTTTGAAGTAGTGAATAAGTGTAGTTTGGAATGATGAGAATTAGTGTAATCAAAGTTTTCCATTATCCATTGACTGGTGGTGGCTTGTCTATTGGGGTAATCTGGAGAACACTTTCATGTATTGAAATAAATGAGCACAAGCAGAAATAAGATTTAATGTCTTTTCAATGTTAAAAATATTTATCAAGTGTAGTCCCAAATCATTTTATATTTGAGGAGCTTGAATGCATTTTAGTAAAATTAAAACAATCTTTTTCCCCACAGCAACTTTCTACAAAATAAATTTTACTAGTAAATGATTTAGTGTATAGTATTATTGGAGAATAATATGTCATTCCAATCATAATTAATAGATTAAACAGGATACTTTTGAGTACAATGATAGGTAAGATTTTGAAAGTGAATCAATTATGTGTTTTTCAATTTTTTTTAATTTTGTCTTGTATTTTTAATGCATTTCTATGTCGCTCAAATAGAAGAGGAATCCTTCAAAAGAGCTAGGTATCCTTTAAAATGTTGTGTGTGAAATTGGCCTGTATGTATTGACCAAACAGAATATGTATCCATGTTAAACTCCAGCTTGTATTTTTAGTGTATGAACTAACAATTTGTAATAGAGTTGGGATCTGTTCTTAAAGGTAAAAAAAAAAATTGAGACATCATCCATGTAGGCAATACAGACAATATTTGCTGTCAGACCAGGTATGTATATGTCCAGTAATTCTTTTTCTATCATATTCAGTAGGAAATTGATGTAGACAGTAAAAAAAGCACTTAGTGGAGAATGTGGAATTAAACAGTAAATTACAAAGATGGTAATTTTTTTATCATTAAGTCTAATATATAATTATTTACTTAATAGTAGATTGATGATTTGATATATTAAGGATTTCAGTATTGCTGTGTCTACTAAGCCTCAATAGAGAACTCAATTGGAATCATATAAAATGCTAATTTTATTTCCAGAACTATATATTTTTATTATTTCTGACAGAAACGCTATCTATTTTGAATAGAAAGGCTGATTGCATTGTAGAAGAGCCTTTAATAGCAAACTGCATATTTACATAGTATAGGTATAAGATAGGGTTATATTTTGTCTTTAATGATTGATTCTAACAGTTTGATTTCCAGTGGACTCATTGATATGGGCCATATATTGTTTAATGTGTTTATTTTTCCATGTTTTTTGGCAAATGGTACTAGTGAAATAGATATAATCCATGTATATGATAGACCTTTTTTGGTAGAAAGTTAGGTATATTACATAAGTACTGTGCAAGAAATTTTTCTAAATGCTTGAATACAAAGCATGACATTCCATGCATTCCTGGGTGACAGGAGTTTGTTGTTGATGCTAATTTTGGAATAAAATCATTAGGAGTAAATTCTGTTTCTTCTTCTAGCTAACTGAGAAAAATTGCTCAGGATTGAATTTTTTCTTCTTTTGAAGTTTGAATGTAACATGTGCGTAGAGAGGTAGCAACATGTTGTAACAAGAGATTATTTCTTCTTGTATTTTAATTGCTGTTGGTATGCAAGTTTATAGCTTTTGTTCCAGTTCCCAGAAAATATAGTGTCTTGAGCATGGTAGTGTCTGTCTCAAAAATATTTTTTTATTGCCAGATATTGTCTAATTTCTTCAGAGACTAATTGATAAAGTTGCTTCAGGGGAATCACATTTGAAGAGCATTGTTTATTTATTGTACTGTTTGAGATTCTCTTGTATGCTTCATCTACAAGATCTAGAAGTCTTTATGGAGTTAGGGTGACCTTTGTTATGACAGTAATATGAAACAATGTTAACAAAGGTAATCTATGTATGTACTGGATCAATTTTGATATCTCAATGTTTGAAAAGAGAGATATATATTTTGAAAATTAATATTCTGGGATTCTACATGAAAGGAGTACTCTAATTATGTTTCCAATAGATGTTATTGATCTGTGTATAAAATCATTTTTTTAGTGTAACAATAATTGCAGAATGATCTGTTAAAGATGATTTTTTTATTGTTAAGTCGATCATATGATGCAATGCTGGTGAGTAAAATAACAGGTATATTAATGAAGAAAACATGACTATTATTAAATGTGACTGAGTTTTGTGAGAGATAGCCTTCTCCATCCATGAGAAGTATAACTAGTAAGTTCAACAGTTTTGTGATAAATCCAATATATGACATGTTGGAATCACCAAGTAAAATTAGTGGATGTGATGAGAAGCTATTTTGGAGTTAATAGTTTGAATAACTTTATTAATTTGCTTTATGATTTGGATATATATAGACAAATGCTGCATTCAATATATATATCCAAATCATAAAGCAAATATATATATATATATATATATAGAGTGAGAGAGAGAGAGAGAGAGACAAATGCTGCATTCAATGTAACTGTTTTATTATATAAGATTATAGTTAATTTGTGCTTCTATATACAGTATTTTAAATGAATAGAAGATACATGTTTTTATTACCACTACTACTGTGCCTGCTTTGGGAGAGAATGATGCTTAATCTTGATTATTAAAATAGCTAGATGAATTAATCTGAGATTTATTATGAATTATTGTTTCAAGTAGCCCTAGCAAATGAGCTTGTACAATTTTAAAACATATTACTAATTGATGTTTTTTCTCTGGTAAGTTTAGTCCTTGGATATGTAATGACCCTATTTTGTATTCTCATTACAGTATCACACAAAAACAAACACAACTGTTGCAGTAACTAGATAGTAATTTTTGTTGCTTAAATAACACACAAATTATGACAAATATTTTCTAAGTCTCAAGACTGTACCCTATCCCTCCTGTGACATTTCTTGCACATTTATTTTTTTATTGGTGCTAAAGTTTTCATTTGAAGTGCATTCAAACTCTGTATCCATTGAAGTCATATTTTCTTTTCTTATTTCTATTATAATCTTATGTCTGGGACATATCATATTCACTGAATTAATTAGACACCACTCCTTTTTTTCTTCTTTATTTGCTGTGCAGTCTGCCTGGTTTTTTATTGGCAGTGACATTTATTTACAAGTCTATAGGGAGCATGCAAGGCACTAGGTAGACTATAATATCTTGTGAAGTTTTATTGAGGGGTGTTATGGATTGATGTGATTCTGACAATCATTTTTTTAATATTTCTTGCTGAGGTAAAATAATTTCTTAATGCTGATTTATCCTCATTATTTATTGATTGATTTTTTTTGTTATTTATTAATTGCCCTCCGGAAATGTTTTGACCTTTGGTTACATTGTCATTAATTGGATTATTTTGATTAACAGATCATGTAGTTGATACACATGTCAGATGAGGTGTGAATTATGTGTTAATCACTGGTATCTTCCCACATTGATGGCTTGAGGTTGTTCTCCTATCATAGTGTTCTCATTTAAATTTTGGACATGCGTTTATAATATGCCCTCATTGTTTACAGTGAAAACATTGTGGTTTACATCCATAAATTATTAAACGCAGTGTAATTTCATGATCAGTTATAAGAGTGGGATGGTATAGAAGTTCGTTTTAAATACATAGGTTGAAAAGCAACAACAACTCCAAACAATTGCATTAATCTATTGTAGTCATAGATTGAGCAATTTAAATATGTATTTTTAATTTTGCCGGAAATAAAGTTTTCTCTATATTGGGTAACATTTAGTAAAGCATATTTCCTAGTGCTATAATTGTTTTATCAATTTTAATGTTTGTGATTTAAAGCTGGCATTGTAACAACATTAGTTATGACATGGTCAGATGAGATGAATTATAAATTTTTCATTTTTGGTATTAATTTCAAATCTCTAGTTATCATAATGCAAAATATATATGACATTACTACAGTAAGTAAAAATCCTGAAAGAAATATGATTTTGTAGAATATATAATTAAATCATAAAAATATATATCCCCATTTTACCAATATTATAAAGACTTGACGAGGACTAAAATTTGAACCCCGTTTATAATAGTTAAAATAATTAAGATAAAGAAACATTAATAAAAAGCAATGCAAAATGATTTTTAAAAAGTACAAATATGTCTGTGTATCAAAAGAGATAAACAGACGTTATATAAATTATATTGTTTATATTTAATGTGAAACAAAATTGTTATTTAAAATTAAAATTGGAAGTTAATTAGTATGTGTATTTACATAATATTTTCATGTAATATGTAGAATGTGAATAAATAATATGTTTTTTTTTTTTCTGAAATAAGAAAAAAAGGCATATAAATAAATGGGAATAGATTAATTAATTTTTATTTTCTAATCACAGTAAAATAAATATTGTACCGATTCAAATACAATATTTATCTTCTGTTATAGTCGAATCAGGCTATTGACATTACAAAATTGTATGATTAAATGAATATAGCATTAATAAAAAAAAGTTTTTTTGTGTTATTTTTTTGTACAAGATTGAAATAAAGATACACTGGGAATGGGCTCTACATGCATATTGCATTAGCATTTTCATATATATATATATATATATATATATATATATATATATATATATATATATATATATATATATATATATATATATATATATATATATATATATATACCCTTTATGGGCTCCATAAATTTTGTATCAATCTATTAAAAAATTTTAAATTTAAGATATATTTAGCTTATGATTTAATTTTATTTATAACAATCTTTCAAAAGTGTAATTAAAGTAATCTATGAATATTTGATAGTAAAATTTGATGTTTGAGAGAGAGTTTCAATAGGGATGATAATAGTATATTTGAAAACTGCATAATCAATACTCATTAATAAATTTAATAAATAAATTTTAAAGTTAAAAGTTTTAAAAGACAAGTTAAAATTAAATGCATATATTTACTGTTGATAAAGATTAATATTTAATAAGTGAATATAAATATTTTAATTATTAGTATACATAATAGAAGATTAATATTTGATTTTAATAATATCAATTATTATTTTAAAGTTGTTATAAGATATTATTTATTTTAAAAATATTTATTTTTAAAAAAATGAAATTGTTAGTTTATTTTTAGATTATTACAAGCGTTTGTTGCTGTGTTGTAAAACAGATGTTAGTTAAACACATACACACATGCTTGGAGTTTTTTAGTAAAGTTGCAAAACTATTTTAAAATTTGTTATAAAATTTATAAATATTATATGGCTATCACGAAAGAAAAATAAAAATAATTAATGTGAAATATTAAATCTATTTTTAAATACTCTTAAAAAATAACGAATAAAAATAGACTTATTTGTTTATAAAAATAATCTTATAAAAGTTAAAAGTGAAATAAAGTAAGAAAGTATATTTTAAAAAAATGTTTAATGGATTTAAATAAACAATAAAGATTAATTTAAGAATTTAATAATGTGATAAATAATAAATATTAAATAAGTCACTATTTATTTTTAATTCTTCTGTGGTAAAATATGTAAATAAGTAGCAAGTCGATTGTTTAATTTACCAATCAAGTGGGGAGTTTCTTCCGGTAGAAAACAAAGTTCAATTGTTGGAGGGGGATTTGATTGTAATTTTTAAAGAAGGTGTATTAGAGATAGCTAAATAAAGTTATAGACGCCTAATGTTTTAAATTATAAGAGAGTAGTTTTAAAATAATTTATAAAAGTTTTACCGAAAATATGCAGTGTTAATTTATTATAATTTCCTATTGATCTTTCTATTGAAGCTCAATTTACTATCAAATAGCATGAAACATCGTATAAGGATAAAATGTATTGGAGACTTATACTAAAAATTTAACAAACGTGGATTAACTAGGAGAGCTACTAGAGCATAAAAGTAATATTGGACCTTATATAAATTTAAAAGCGATGGTAATTAATTTTTATAAAACAGATATTTAAAAGAAGAGAAATACTTCTTTATGAAGAAAGTATTTGTAAATTATAAATTTAAGTATATATCTTGATAAAGATATGATAATTAACAGTAATTATATAAATACTTGCCTTGTTAAGTCTTTATGGTTTAAAAGACTAAATTTTGACAGTTTTAAAAGGCAAATAAATTGAAAGTTTAATTGGTAGAGAAAAACCTATGAATAAAAATTATTATATTAGAAAGTCTGAACGCTGGTCGTACAGAAGAATCTAAAAGTAATCTTACCTAAATATTTGTTAAGGAATGCGCAAATCAAATATGTGGATATCAAGCAATTTTAAAATAATTAAATAAGAACTTTATAAACTATTGACTAATACTAAAAATAATAACTTTAAAATAATTTTCCTTTAAAGAAAAATCTGGATCCTATAAACTATTCTAATTTTATTTTTTTTAGTGGACTGACTTTTATTTTTATTTTTTTTTTAAAAAAAGAACTTTTTTTTATTTTTTCATAAAAAACTTTTAAAAAACACGGATGACCGGAAAAGGAAGTAATGTTTGGTGAAAATTTGTGTAGGAAAAAGAACTATTATGGGTGAAAAGAAAACACTTGGATTTTATGTAATATTTTTTTTATTTATTAACTAACATAAATATTTAAATAATTATTGATTTATTAAAGATAGGAAAGGTACATTTACATTTTTTTTTTAAAAAAATAATAACTAAATATTAATATAACTTTTCATTGCATAAAGTTTATTTTATAATTATACAACATAATATTTTAAAGAATAATTGTTGAGTGTAAATGTGAAATTTTTTGAAACTGTAACCAGGAGGACATCGTGTGACGACTGTACATTAAAGTATCATTTATGGTAAAAAATTATGTGATAATAATAATTTGATGTATTTACTATTTTTCTTTAGATCAACCAAATGTTATTTGATTGTTGAATGTGGATTAATATTTAAAAATATACCATAAATAGTAATAACGTTTTATTTTAATATCATACTTTAAATTGATGATGTAAATTTAGTACAATAATATGAGAACCTAGAAATAATTATATGATTCTTTCGTGAATAAATTTTAATGTTTTGTTACAATATTAGGAATTAGATTCATTATATTAGTGTAAGTTATTTATTTTCTTTTCAAGTTAGTAAGAGGTATAAAAATCTATATTTTATTTTATTTTATTAGATAAGTTAAGTTAATTTTATGTAAAAATTTATATTTTGATTGAAGGCTTATCGTATATAGATGATGAGGTATAAGAGAGTTTGGATAGTTATTATTTTTTTTTTAAAAATTGGTCATCTATTTTTTTTGAAGTTAAATAAGGTTAAAATGACTTTTGTAGATAGAAGTTTTTTAGGAAGGAATATGAATAACAAGTAAAGAAGAGTAATAGTTTTAAATAGAAAAGAATCATAGAATTTTATTTAATATAATACTTTATAAAATTTGAAATTGTTGAATAATTCAAAATATTATTTTAAAAGAACATATACGTATTGCATATTTTGGTAAGACATGTAATATGAAATCACATTGGAATGACATAAATAATTATAATTAATAATTGTTATTATATTACAGAGTTATATCAGTTTATACATTAATTGATCTTTGAGTAATATTAATATTAAATGTAATACATACTAGTACATTATAATCTATATAGCAGTAAGACTTAAGTGAAGTAGCATTTTAAATATTAAAGTCTGTTTATTTACATATATGCTACATGAATGATATTTTACATAAAACCTTTTCTTGTATTAACTGAGAACAAATGATGTTTATTAAAATTTAAAATCATAAAATTAATTAAATGTTATTGATAGAACATTTTAAGAAATGTATAAGTTATCTATTTATGACTATGGAAATAGTAACAGTGTAAAAATCTTGTATTATTTTTTTATTTTTTATTTTTCTTTGGTTTCCACTTTAAATGTAAATAGTGTAAATAAGTTATTTGTTAAAGTTAATGTAAATAAATTTGTTAAGTTGTTTTAAAAATGTGTCAAATTCATTATTTTACACCACAGCATTTGACAACAGATAATTTGAATAAACATAATATTTGCACAATATGAATTTATTATTATTATTATTATTTTAGAAAGAAACACAATATTTTCTTAATATAATTTATAGAAATTGATTGACATTAACATATAATATTACAATGGTCACAAAGTAATTATAATGCACAATATAAGAGTATAATATTATTTATTGCCACAAATTGTTAAATTATAAGATTTTGGTCTATTTTAAAATTAAGATACTATATGGAAATGTAAGACATGTATATGATTTACTTATTTTCTTAATGATTAATAGTACAATAAAATAGATAAGATTAAGCTATACACTAAAGATTATTATTGTTAGTTATTGTTATTAGAATAAGTTAGGTGTATTTAGGTTTGATATTAAATCCCTTATCATTCCTATCTACATGAATTATTATTACTTTAAGATAATTAGAAGAACCTGAGATCGTTTAATTATAGTTCCTTAACAAAAGATTGAGATTTATTTATCTATTATTATTAAAGATAGTTCATTTATAAAAGTCATAAGAGTGCTGTAGAGTTAGTAATGAGATAATAAAGAAGTAATAGTATTCTTATGCCATTGAGACAGTGTCTTGGAAAGACATTAGCTCAATGTAAATTCAATTACCAATTGTAACTTCACTTCACAGTCTCATGATTTTAGTAAATACTTATTTAATTAGTACATAATATTGAACTATATTAATTTTTGATAAGTTTATAATAAATTTGATAAGATATAGTATTATAAAATATATTAAAGATAGCTATACATATTTTAACCGAGCATAATGATTTAATTGAGCTAGTCATATTTTAAATTATATCATATATCGGGAAGTGAGGGTACAATATATATATATATATATATATATATATATATATATATATCTCAAACCATATATATATATATATATATATATATATATATATATGGTTTGATTTTAATTATATCTTGTTTGCTTTATCTGAAGGTTATCTCCACTGTTGTTTGGGTTATTTTAAAATAAGCATTAAAAAAAAAAATGTTGAGTAATACAGAGTTTGGAGAGAGTTAACTGTGACATTTGATGAGAAAGAAAAAAAATGTATAATAAGCATTCTCTACAAAATATATATATCATGGATGAAATCTATATTAAATATTATGGAGTAGAGAACACCTGAGTATGCCAAACTCATCATTCACACTAACTATGAAATATAATTATTTCTATTGCCATCAATCTGCTGCAGGATCATCAGTTTGCTAACTCCAGTTTTCCATAAAAGAATCATGAAAAAGATATTCATGTATGAATTGCATATGCTTGAAAATTCAGTAAGAATACAACGAAAAATAAGCCAGTCTTTAAACTTACACATATTACTTATTTTATTGTTAAAATTCCTAGGAAATAAAGTCAACAATTTGTTGTTATATTATTTCAATCAATTTATATTTTTCTTTAATTTTGTTGTTGTTGTTGTTGTTGTTGTTATTATTATTATTATTATTATTATTATTATTATTATTATTATTATTATTATTATTATTATTATTATTATTATTATTATTATTATTATTATTATTATTATTATTATTATTATTATTATTATTATTGTTAATGTTGTTGTAATATTAATTTTATGATAAATTCTGAACCTTTTGTTTTGTTATATTGTTTCTTTATTAATAGATGTAAAAGGGCACATTTATATATGTACATGTAATGAAATTTGTAACAGAATAAAAATGTGATCCAGCAAAGAATTGTCTTGTTTTAAAAAATTTCCCACAAAATGATACCATTTGCAACTGAATAAAAAGTTGTCCTACAAGTTTTAGACAACAATTTATTACTGACATAACAATTAAAAATAAATGATGATGAAATAATGATTATTATTATTTTTAAAATTAGAGTGTTATTTGTAATAGCCTAAAAATGAGAGTATACTCTTCTCTTAAAGCAGGACGGATTTAGGTTTTATTTATAACAAATCAGATATGATAAAACCATAATAGAGTGAGCCTGTTTAATTATATTTTATAAATTACAATGCAGTTTATAATAGAATAGATATGTGTATATGTTACTCTCTGTTATAACCCCATTCATTTAGATAGCTTTTGTAACAGAATTGAAAATAGTGTGAATAACATATAGCTCAATCTCTGATTGCCCTATGCAATGAAGTTGAATATAATTTATAATTGAATAAAATGTAATTCAAATAAAAATGATACTAATTTTATTATGCCTGTAAACAATAATATTGTTCATAACAGAATAAATATAATGCACTAAACATAATGAATAGCAATGAATAACGAATTAGTCAGTATTTATCATAATCATTTCTCTAAACCTCTAACAGAACAAAAACAGTGATGATTATTTTTATTATGGTGTCATGAATTAAAATAGGTAATATAAAATTTAAATAATAAAAATTTGTACACATACTTATTTGCAAGTAGGTACATCTTCAACGGATAATTGAATGAATGTGTAGACAGTATATATGTTAATAATAATCTAGATGGCAGAGAATAAAACAAAAAAATCATCAAACAATTATTAAATACAGTTTTAAATATTGGGAAAAGCTATTCTTCCTTTCGTTTTACCCATTGTAAATTTATCTTTTATCTTCTGAATATTAACAAAAACTTTATCTTATTACATTTATTTAAGGATGATTGCAGCAGTCTTTTGCAAGTTAAATATTGTAAAATGGTAGAAATTGTTTAAGTTTACTAATTTAAATTTGCTTGCTGTTCTGCTAGCGATGTTAATATAATATGGGTATTTTTTTGATTAATAGATTCATATCTATATGATTTATTAAGATTTTCACTGATCCCACATAAAATATTTGATCACATGCCTGATTTACGTTATCATTATTATTAATTCCATGGGATTATTAATTATTTTAATTAACAATTCTTTAAGTACATATTAAAGTCATTAATACTCCCTTTGATTATAGGTATATATTTTGAACGTGGATAAAGTCTCATCATTTATAAAATTTTGAATGGAGTTTTTTATTATATATGCACTATAAATAAATTCAACTATCCCTATATTTATCAAAGAATCTTTCATGCTCTTGTGATCGGTTATAAGTTTATACATGAACTTAAGGCATAATAATCGTACTTTCATGCTGTTTCAATATATATATATATATATATATATATATATATATATATATATATATATATATATATATATATATATATATATATATATATATATATATATAATAGATGCATTAAAGTATACTTATATCAATGTAAGATAGACTATCTATTGTAATATGTAAAAGTGCAAAGTTATTTGACTCAAGAAGAAGTTACAATCAATTAAAATTTTGTCACAAAGAGTTAAACTATTTATTTTATTTTCCAATTTGCTATTTTCTTTTGGGATTTCTTTGCTAACTTAAGTTATTAAAAAGAGATCTCTAGGAATAAAAAATGTAATTGAATTTTGTGGCAAGAAAAATAAATTAAAAAATATCTAATATTTTTTTTATCATTTGGGATGTCTAATATTTCTGTTGATTATTTCAATAAAATATTATTAATATTCTATATCGTGATTTTTGGTAATCAATTAAAAAGTTCAAATATATAATTTTACAGATTAATATATATATATATTGATTAATTTTAAAAAAATTGGTAACTATTAATAATGAATCCATTTATAATAGAAACAGGATCTCCCAGAATAATAATAATAAAAAAATCTAATTGTGAAATCAGCTCAAACAATTTTCAATATAAATAGAGAATAAACTAACCATCACATCGTTTCAAATCAAACGTAAAACTTGTCAGTTTATAAGAGTAATATGTTTGGTACAAAGACTTCTGCATACCTTAATGGTAACGTGAAGAATTAATCGCTGCATTTGAATAAATTCTACCATATTCAAAATATCTATAAAAAAACAAACAAACAATAGATGTACTTATATTCAACCTCATAACTGCCTTTCTAAATAGTATTTGAAAATTAAAATTTGTATGTGTTAGGTATTATTGCGTGTGCATGTGTGACTCTAAGTACATTTAAAGTGTTTCACAATGGAATTCAAGATATTAATATTTAAATAATTATTTAATTATATGTAGCTTGAATTCTGCTAGCTATGCTTTGGCTTTTTCACTCTATGGATCTTTTATATCATATTCATCACAATAATTTACTTTTCATTGACAAAATCATAATTTGTAGCCTTTTCATGCTAATATGCTATCATTTAATAGTTGTATATATAGCATATATATATATATATATATATATGAATATATATATATATGAATATATTAGTATATATATATATATATATATATATATATATATACTAATGTTTTCACAGGTTATAGGTATAAAGTCATATTTTGCAGGTTCATCATGAAAGATTTAAATTAGATATCCCAACGTTTAGACATGGTCATTCAAGATCTTAACTGGGAAGTAAATACGAGTCGTTGTAAATGATATGCATAAAGATAGTTTTAGAGGTGATGTAAACAATGCTTACAATACTGTTAAAGTTTCACAACAAGGAAAAACAGGTGTATAAATTTGAACAAATTGGAAAACAAATAAACAACAAATAAAAATAATAATATCTTTAGAATAAATTGTTTCAATTTTTTTTCCAAATATTAGGAAGTTTACATGTGTCATTGTGTTTGTTGATACAATTTGGTCTTTTTAGTATCTCAATGGCTTATCTTAGCTTACATTTATATTAAAAATACCAAATTGTATCAATAGATGCAATGACACCAATGTAAGATCAAAGAAGCCATTGACATACTGAAAAAACACCAGATTGTATCAACAAACACAGTGACACATGTAAAATTTCTCATACCTGTGGAAATTTAAAAAAAAAAACAATAGTCTAAACATTCCGAATTTCTTATTTATTTATTTTGTAATTTGTTCAACTTTATACACCTAATTTTTTCTAGTAGTGGAACTTTAACAATTATTATGAACACTGTTTACAATCCTCTAAAACTATAAATGTCAACAATGTTTACAGCACCTTTACAATTATACAGTATTCATTTTTCCATTAAGGGTAGGTATGATCAAGTCGAAACGTGGAAATATCTAATTAAATTTTTACAGTGATAAACTTGTAATATATATATATATATATATATATATATATATATATTAAAAAAACAAAATAAATGCCCGCTAGGATTAATAATACAATAACGAAATTTAAATATATCCCAAACAATGGTAAACAATTTATAATATAATATAAATAAAAACTCATAAAGAAATATTTTCGATTATATTCATAATCATTTTCAACTCAACTTTCAAAAGGTAATCATCTATTACCAACCGGAAACACATATCAATTTAAATATCCCACAATTCATTAATACAAACATTTGCTGACTCTCTGTTTATTATCGTATTTTTATACCTACTAATAAAAACTGCCTCTTTAATTTTGCTTTTTTCATTATCTCTCTCTTGGCCTAAAATTTTTATTTTGTTTATATCAAAATCAAATTTAAAATTACAATTCCTATCATGATCATAAAAACAGATTCAGTATATAACTTGACTTCATTATTATTATCATTACATATCTGTACATTTTTCAAAACTCTTTTATACAACAATTTATGTTCTTTAATTTTTTTCTCAATATTACATCTAGATTCCCCCACATATGATTTCAAGGAACAATAATATGATTGACTATAAATTGTTTATTAAACCTATTGAAACGAGAGGGTATATTCCATAATTATCTAAAGCGCCACATAATTATAAAATGGCTGGTTTTAGGTCGTTTTTACATAGAAATAATATTTTGTGTAAATATGCATGTGACAAAAAGAAAAATACTGAAAATTATGTAAGTGAATTATTAAGTGTGGGTTATAATATAAAAGAAATTTATCAAGTTGTTTGTCAATTTAGTAAGAAAATTAATAGGAATACTGGTGATAAAAAAATTGAGAGTAAGAAGTGGATTTATTTGCCTTTTTATAATAATAATCAAGTAAAATTAATGAAAAAAGTTTATAATAGTATATATAATGTTTCATTTTATGGATGGGTAATTTAAATAGAATGGTTAATAATTCAAAAGATAAGTTAGAAAAAATAATGTGAGTAATAAGATTTATAGAATTTTTTGTGGATGTAACTTATCATATGTGGGGGAATCTAGATGTAATATTGAGAAAAGAATTAAAGAACATAAATTGTTGTATAAAATTGTTTTGAAAAATGTACAGATATGTAATGATAATAATAATGAAGTCAAGTTATATACTGAATCTGTTTTTTTATAATCATGATAGTAATTGTAATTTTAAATTTGATTTTGATATAAACAAAATAAAAATTTTAGGCCAAGAGAGAGATAATGAAAAAAAAAAATTAAAGAGGCAGTTTTTATTAGTAGGTATAAAAATATAATAATAAACAGACAGTCAGCAAATGTTAGGATTAATGAATTGTGGGATATTTAAATTGACATGTGTTTCTAATTGGTAATAGATGATTACATTTTGAAAGTTGAGTTGAAAATGATTATGAATATAATCGAAAATATTTCTTTATTAGTTTTTATTTATATTATATTATAAATTGTTTACAGTTGTTTGGAATATATTTAAGTTTTGTATATATATATATATATATATATATATATATATATATATATATATATATATATATATATATATATATATATATATATATATATATATATATATATATATATATATATATATATATATATATAATGTTATCTTCTTTAAAAGTATGGAAATATAATATATCAAATTGATTGAACTATTAAGCTTTATCATTTTAATACTATATGAATAGAATGCTAAAGATGATAAAGCTTCATAAACAATGATTATATTTTCCATAAAAAGTCATTTTCAGTGAACTGTTTTTTTTTTTTCAAATACTGGTTTAAGCACTATTTTACTACTGGTAGAAAGCAGGAATTTTCATTATCTTTTCCATGAATTTTGTATTATTTCTTTCATATCAATTGAGAGATTGTCTTCTATTGAAATAATTAATAAGGCAATAAAGTTAAAAAATGTTAATGTTAAAGTAATACAATTTATTGTTGAAACTTTAAACTTTATTGATAGAAACATTTATGCAATTTTTAAGCACAAATTTTATAAAATAAATAATGGGTGGCCTATGGGACTTCCTACAGTTGCCCAAATATGTTATTTTATATCTACATATGAAGAAAATATTTTAAAAAAAGATCATTATCAGAAAGATATTATTTTATACAGTCGATATGTTGATGATGTTTTTGTTTGTGGAAAGCCAAATGCTATTAATCATTTATTTAATGAATTAAATAATATAAAGGGCTTAAAGTGGATTAAAACAGATGAAAATTCAATGAGTGTTCAATTTTTCGATCTTAATATTACTAGAAATAAGGATAAACTGGATTACTATATGACTCTTAAACCAATAGCAAAAAGAGGATGTATTCCATGTAAATTAAAAGTTCCAATGTCACATAAAATGGCAGGTTTGAAATCCTTTTTATTTAGAAATGATAACATTTGTAAATATGCATCAGGTAAAACTAAAAATATAGAAATTTATTGTAATAAGTTGTTAAATGTGGTATACAATTATAAGTATGTTTATTATACAGTTAAAAATTTTGCTTCCACATATAAATATATTAAAATATTAAAAATATAAAAATATAAAAAATATAAAAATATAAAAAAATATTAAAAATATAAAAATATTATTAATATTCTATATCCTGATTTTTGGTAATCAATTAAAAAGTTCAAATATATAATTTTACAGATTAATATATA